>OX578147.1:143348894-143821394 GCA_951213105.1 Amaurobius ferox | reverse complement strand
TGAAACGCTTCATTTGTTTGTGAGATTCACACACATGCAAATTACTTCAAAACAATTGATTCGAGTTCACGAATGCTTGAAACATGTTCTTTCGCCCAAAACTCTTACCTTATCACAATACTTTCCCTATACATTATACTATGTACATGGACAAAGTAAATAAAAAACAAATTGTCAAAAAATAGAGAAATTTCATTTATTTTCAAAGAATATAAAAACATACACAGTGTACAAAAAAGTTTACTGTAGTATTGCATCAATAGAGCACAGAAAAATGTTCCGTACATAATCCCAAAAAATTATATCAAATATAAAAAATACTCAAAACGAAAAGCACACAAGGCAGTTTTCATGTAATTTTGAAGAACCGGCAGCTGTCTTGGATATGATTGTAAACAATGCATTGCAAGTTGCATTAAAATATGATTGCGCGAAGCACAATAGGCTCATATAGATTGTAGATGCATTCTTGTGGAGAATAAAGAAAGATCAAGCTCCGATAAAGAAGTTGCTTTATTGCACAAGGCCAAATGACTGCTTAGCAGGGCAAGCAGTCCCAGTTTACAAATCATATAAGATAACCACAATGATATTTCAATATATTTCATGAATCGGAGCATCATTTTTGTTTGGTCTGGTACATTTCAGGCCCTGATTTGAAAGCATGCCACACCTCCCCTGTGTATTATTCACACCTTCTGTGAAGCAATAAATTTGCAAATTCATGCTATAAAGTATCATTTCATTATTTCATTCTGAAAATATGAATTTTAAATACAATTTAAAAAATCAATGCATCGTTTTAACATTGCATTGTACTTAATATTATTAAACTCATCCTTGAAATTAGCTTTTTAAAGCAAATTATTTATTTTCGTATTATAAAGGAAGGATGATGGATAGATAAAAGTAAAATGCATCAGAAATACAGCAGATTTCTCTAATAAATGTTTTAATTAATTCAACAAATTGATAGTTACTAGTAGAAGCGTGAAGTTTGAACTTGAGATACTGCTACCAGTCGTTAACTAAACAGTAAAGCAATTTTATGAATGTTGGTCACTAAATAATTTATATAACAAAAAATAACATTTCTGAAAATTTTGTTTTTGGCGCTCCTCTTAAGCGACATTTTATACTTCTCTAATGGGCACTAGATACAGGTTCACAAGCATTGTGGTGATCGTGAGCAATATGCTCTGGACCTCTGTTCTATGCGAACTGACAAATCCAGTCCTACCACGTGGCCAACTTCAAATTTCAATAATGTTTAGTTTGAGTTACATAAAAATGTTTAATGAAATACAAACAAAAATAAAAAATTTCTGTATCTTTAAAAGTAAGAAGTTATTAGAAATGCAATCTATTGAAATTCAGAAACATATAAATTCAATCAAAGCTTGTAATTTAAAAAACTTTAGACACCGTAGGGGGTTCAAAAATTATTTAAATGCTTTGAGAAGTAACTCGCTTTCCCACATTTGGCATTATTTTGCTCTCTATAAAATAAGTTTCTTTGTCAAAAGGGCTTTTGACACTAAATTTAGTATAACTTCCGTAAATATGCAATTTTGCATGCATATATGAAGATACTCAGTTTTGATGTACAATTACTTAATTACCACACTGGATATAAATATAAAGAGAATTATTTATTCTACAGGATGAGCATGTCCTTAAAGAATTTAACTAAAAGAACACAGGAAAGTTACCAACATTTTACAAGAAGCATAAATCTTTAGCGATCGTTTAATTTTCTATAACTCTCAGTGGTGGATTGGGGAGCTGCAGCCATGGACACCAAATTATGTAATTGAAAAATATACTATAATTTTACATTACATTCTAATGTATATATTTGCTCGACTGCACTTAATGAAAATCAAGCATAACGTTTAGTTGTTCATATACTCAGTGCCTTTGATATACGTATGTATCAAATAGACCCTTTAAAAATGGAATATTTTTTTTTAGTTCTTCAATAAACACTTTATGTGGTGATAATTAGTGGTTTTTAGATGGCTTGAAAAGGCAAGTTTTTGATTTATATTAGTTTTGTTTGTGTTACTAGTAAAAACTGGGCTGTAATTATACTAATTTATTTAAGTTTCAGCAATTGCAATTTAAGAAATACAATAATTCTGAAAGTACAATCACAACAATTATGTATGTAAATTGTTTCTGAATAAATAACTAGTGTACTTTAAACCCCTTTCTATTGAAATATAAATGTATTTTTACACATTTTAGGTTTTACTAAAGCAAAATCATACATTTCTTCATTAATTTTTAGCATGCTCATTGTAATCGTCTCAAATGTAAATAGATCTAAATACAGAAGGATATCAGAGTAAAATATATGCATATTTATATGTTGTTGTGGTTGTTGCTTATCCTCTTTAACAGATCTGACATAAGTCAGATCAACTCCAGTAGGTTGTTGACCGCCATAAAATCAATAACTAAAAAGGGGGGCAGATGTCAAGTCCTCCTTGGAAAGTCCGACGCAACTCAATATGTGCTCCGGGGAGGCCGGATGGTCACAGCATTTATTACAAGTGGGATGGATTTTTCCACCGCGTTCAAAAGAAAGACATTTAAGGTGGCCACTTTTAAGTCTAGCAAGTGCAGTCTGGGAGCCACGATCCCATTTAATTTCCAGAAGAGCGCCAGGGGATGTTCCGGTGTACCATTGGTGCGCAGGTGGAGTACGCCAAATTAAATTTAATTTAGATCTTGCATTTGAGTACAGTTCTTGATAAGTAAGCGAAGAACCAGTGGCCGTTTCGTCTTCACTGCCCTCTTTGGCCAATCTATCCGCAACCTCATTACCACTAATGTTTACATGTGATGGAATCCATTGGAGATGGACATTGTGGTTTTGAGAAATCTGCTTTAGCTTGAGCAGAATAGATATACTGGTTTCATCGCCTGCAGAGGACCAGCCACTAAGATGTTGAAGTGCACTACGGCTGTTCGACAGTATCCAAAGTTCACCAAAATTATAATCAAGAGATATGATGGCGTCAAGCCCTACATTGATCGCAATTAACTCGCTCCTGAAGACAGAACAAGTGTCCGGGTTACGTTGTTTTAGTGAAGTCTCAAGATGAGGGGTTCTAATATAGATTCCGCTGCCAGTACGATTTTCTGTACGACTACCATCAGTATAGACCTGCACTGCATCTTTAGGAATGCAACTAATAACTTCTAGGGCCAGCTGCCTAAGATAGTCGTCAAGATGCGTTTGCTTGCTTGTTTGCAGTGGAATTCAAATCAAAGTGGAAGAAAACTCTTGGCATCCCCTCTGAGGGATCAATACAAGATCTTAAAGATTGAGATTCAACCTCACGAGAGATCAGGTTTTGAGTTTCCGCCAAGCTAAACGGGCTGTATATTTATATAAAGCGACCCTGCAAGTAATAAATAATTGTTGAAAAAATCAAAATTTAACACTTTTCATTTTGGATAGTTGTTCATATACTCAGTGTTTTTGATATACGGATATTAAGTAGAACATAGATTATATATTTTGGTAATTAAACTTCTGCAAAATGACAAATTTTTAATTTAATTTAAATGGTTTAGATCTATATTATCAAGTTGCATTTTGTTGACTATATGCATGTATCAGTTGCAACCCCTTTTTACTAATAAACATAAATCAATTTGATGCAAGGGCTCCAACAACATTTTAAGCCAATGACCCCGTGCAAGCTTGATCTGCCCCTGACGACTGTGTGCGGTTAGGACCAAGAGCATCACTGGGAAAGTCATTATAGTAACAGAATGACGGTAAGAACCGACTCCCGAAACTTTAATGTATGATGAAAAGAGGCTGTGTACCTTGAAATTGAAATCAATTCCAATATAAGTACTCTCACTACTGAAAAGAAAAGTTCCACAATATTCTAACCCAAATTCGTGGATAAAAATTAACTTCAGTGTTGCTCAAATCGACTCTCATACCAGAATCCATTTTTACGTAGTTTGTTTTTTGTTTGCATATTTTGCAAGAAAAAATTTGAAAAATCTATATTATTGGTTCAAATGATCATAATTAAAGCATGTTACCTTTTCATTTTATAGACTTGAAAAAATCTTTCGATTAATACTAAGTTTGATTATGTATCCCATTGGGAGAGAATCTTTCGATTGATACCCTACTTGAGAATGAACCCCTAAGAGGGCTAAATTACCCCTAAGAGGGACTAATGATGCCAAGAACACAAAAATTGTATCACAGCTATTTCTTAATACAATGATTGAAACTATTAAGTTTTGAGAGTGAGCTCTAAACAACCTTTTTTATGCATAATTATGTCAAATTTTGTCCTATAGGGCCATGTTAAGAAAATATAAAATTTCAGTTTTTGCTTGATTTAAAAAAAAATCTATCTAGTTCTAGTTATTTTAATAATGAAGCTGGATATAAAGTATCGTGAAAATCCATTAATATTTATAGAAGCTATTGTGTACACAAGAAATTGACCACAAACAGACAAGACATCAATATAAATATAGTCGAAACGGAACGTGTTCAAGATGTCCTAAAACACATTGTCAAAATTTTTCATTAAAACCTTATTCTATATACTATATTCTACAGTATGAAATACAATTGAAATAAAAAATAAATACTCTTATAGGGGAGGGGGTGCATGAGGAGAATAAAGCAGGGTTAAAGAAGGTACATAGAATGATATTCAATAAACTCATTACAGTGTTAGATTCAAATGTTACTCTTACTTCAAAATACGCATGACTTTATATGAAGCAAGTGTGTAGTTTATGTTAAAATTCAAACAGTAACTTCTATTACTGAAATGTAAAGATAGTATACACAAAATGGTACTGGACAAACTCATGATTTCATTGCAGCACAACACATTCAAATTAACAAATTCAGTTACTTTGATTCAAAAGCATGCAATTGAAACTTCACATATCACAGAGAAAACTCAATAGAATACTTTATATAATACAAGTGATTTTTAACGCCATGCCAAACATCAATAAATAATTCATTATATATGAAATATATACAATACTACATTTCTACATGCAATTAATTTGTCATACTTTCAGGGCCCCATCTCGTATGTTAGAGAGGGGGTAGTATTCGATAAAATGTCCCTTTTCTATAGCTGTCTGAGTAAGTGGGGTCACGAATAAATCCAATTCGCTCTTGGTACAGAGTGAAGAATCTTTATGGATGGACATCTTTAGGAGAAAATATCTCGTGTTCTCGCTTTCTTTGCCGAAATGGGAATGAAGTGATTCTCGAATCGCTTCCTCTTTTTATTGCTTTTCCCAGAACCAATCATAGTCTTCATCTTGGTTGCAGCCTTGTCTGTCAGATTACGACCTGCTTCCTTTAAATGGCGCTTGGCTGCCACTTTTAAATCTTCTCCTCTGGATACATCCCCCATCACATTGAGTCCACTCTGCCATATTTGCTTTCCCACGGCTTTGGCACCTGATTTAAGAATGGGTACAGCCGCTCTAAAAAAAGAGCGAAACAAACTTCCAAATCCATATCCTTTCTGAAATGCAGATCCTTGATAGTAATCCAATCCGTTACCGGTTTGCTGAAGAAGTTTGTCTTCAAAAGATTTCTGGTAACATTCATAAAGCACATACATTTACTTTTGGCGAAAGTGTAGCTTTACGTACGAGCGTCCGCGTTCAAATGGCGTGAGTTCTCCTGTGTGCGTCCTTATAACGATTTCCAAAGTGTTAATCATTTTTCTACTCACAGGTAAATAGTGGGGGCGGTCGAATGTTAGGGAAACCAATTCATCATCGTTTCCGGCCACTTTCACTATACGTAAAAGGGGTGCTAGTACATCTCCCACAATTTGGGGTTCCACAATGTCGGAATACACAAACAGTACATGATAATGAGCATTTACATCTGCAACGTAGGGTCCTTCCACACTGGTTTCTAAATGAGAGTCCGATTGAATCACAATGGGGTCAAAACCCAATACTTGGGCCATTCCCTTGTCTAAAATCACTTTTGCTTTGTTCTTTACTTTAATGTGTACTCGTTTCGTAACAGGATTATAATGTTAGGACATCTTGTTTTGGTGGTCTTTGATAAAAATAGCTTTCAAAATGTCTGGGATGGTTTCGTAATATCCTGCTGGTATTCTACGTACAAGCATTTTACCTTGTTCTCGGCAGTGATATTCATCCATGTATGGGGATATAAAAACTCCGTAATTCCAATTTCCCAGCTTCCCTTTAGCTCTATAGAGGTGGGTAATCTCGTAATAAAATGCTAAATTTTATTCTCAGGAAAGTAGCTCTTCGAGCTATCACTAGGAAGTGTCACGTAGAAACTCATCTTATCAACTGATTTCAGAAACAGGCGTCCCTTCCTTTTATTGGGTGGATAAATCAGAGGCAGGTATCCACTGATTAAACTTGTGGGGGTAACCTCGGTATTTTTCAAAATATTCCATATTAATCTTCTTAAAACGTTTCTTTAACACTTTTCAATGGGGAATTCCTCTTTCATTCTCACTTTTTGAAGTTCTTGCGGGTAGAAGGTACCTTGTATGGGTTCTCCCAGTAAACCTTGAATTCTGTATACAGCAGGTTCTCTTTCACACATTCTGTCACTTTAAATAATTCTTCCGACCAATTTGTTTCATACCCCTTCTCGAAGGTCATTTTAATCTTGGATACTCGAACAGTGTCCTCCGCATTTAAAATACATTTGGATACACCCTTAGGTTACCATAGAGCATAAACCACACTTCTTGTTCATTGTCCGAATTCACATTCACAGGGCTTTCTTAATGCTGGAGTGATAGGTATGATTATAGCTATCCATCAACGAGTCCAATACGTCCAAATAGCGATAAGTATTCTGATTGGTAAAGTATTGCCACATTTTTGTCTTAAGGGTTCTGTTAAACCTCTCAACAACAGATGCTTTCGTGGTGTTATACGTTGTAAAAAACTTGATATGATGCTCTTTAAGTAATTTTTTAAATTTCTGATTCTTAAATTCTGTACCTTGATCCGTCTGCAGAGAGTTTGGAATGCGCTCTTTAAATATAGTGCAAAAGGCATTCACGATATCTACCTCTCTCTTGTGCTTCAGGGGTATAGCCCATGCATACTTGGATAAAATGTCAATGCATGTTAAGATGTAGCGAAATCCATCATTCTGTCGATTGAGTGTTGACATATCAGCTAAATCGGCTTGCCATTGATGATCCATAGAATACACTATAACACGGTTGATTTTAAATTTCCGCTGAACTGGCTTGTGTAATGTATAAGCATCCACACCTTGTAACCAATTCTGAATTTCCTTCTTGGGTACTTTTCCTTGAAGAGCACGGTATATGCTACCCACTCCACCGAAACTTGCGGGGTGCTTGGGGTCCTGGTAGGTTCCATCCATCATTCCAACATCGAAATATTCACAGATTCGTTTAAATGCAGAATAAAATCCCTTAGTATATTTAAATAAATCAAAACTTCCGTTTTAATGTATACTATTAAAACAGTAATCAGATAGACACACGTCACGATAACCTCCTCTCTCGAAGACATGACTTTAAATAAATTAATCTCTCTTCTTGCCCCTTTTATATACAGATTTAAAAATAACTCCAAATCTTAACATCCGCTCATAAGAATTTATTTTTCAGGCATCAAGGATTTTATAGCTTAGGTATTAGTAAGCTATTTAAGCGGAAATGCATACGCATTCTAAAAATATTTTATTTTCAGGTATTAGCAAGAAATGCATAAGAAATCTTTATTTTCCACGTATTGGCTATTTAAACGGAAATGCACGTGCATTCTAGAAATACAAGCAAGTCTCTCTCCTACCACTCCTAGCCGATAATATAATAGCCTTTCTGGTGTCTTTTCAACCTCAGAACGACATTCTAACCATTTCTCCCTCACTGCCCTGCACAAAGGGGGTGTATTACCTTCTGTCATCATAATTTAATGCTCTGCCCGGATGTTCTAAAGCATAAGCCGTACGAGGTTTCAAAGCATACATTTCAGAGGTTTTTTTATTCGGGTGGTTTCAATTAAAACACGTTGGTTAAAATTTAAAGATAACCCTATGGTAGTAGTACACTTATAAAATAGCACACGTATTAAAATAACATACGTATTAGAATAACGCATGTATTAAAACACACGTATGCAGCAATGTGCATCTGCTATTCTTTCAATTCCAAGACTGTAATATAGTATTCATAACACTCTCCACTTAAGTATTTTGGACATAAGCACACTTCCACGATTATTGAAAATATTAAAATCGAAGACCGAAATGACTGGGTAAACACACCCCCACCAATACACCCAATCACGCGATTCTGCTACTTTAAAAACGTGTTTTTCTTAGATCTTACAAGTAAAAAGTATATTTTTGAATAAAATCGCAAAAATGTCACATTTTTCAAAAAACGCATTTTTGGTAACACTTTTGCAAAAACGCACATTTTTTTACAAAAAATTCACAAAAGTGCGAAAACCCCTGTTATTTCCCATAGAGAAATCAAACAATCTCAAAACTACAATTTGTTAAAAGAAACGCACATTTTTGTTATTTTTTAACGTTTATGAAACTTTTTGTGAAAAAACGCTAAAAATGACACATTCTTAAAATCTATGTTATTTCCCTTCACCATACAAGATTCTCGCAGTTCACTTCGTAACCACCATATAGCGGAGGGGTATTGCAAGAACGACGTACCTTGACACGTCTTGGCATGTGTTTGACATGCTCCTTGCATACTTAATTACTTTATTTAATTCATTCTAATTAACACCCTTTAATTCATTTAGAAAAAGAAATAAATCCCATTAAGGGAGAAAAATCCCAAGTTTTAATTCTGCGATGTACCGCTAGGAGGCGCTGATGGTTCCATTCCGCCACCGATGGTGTTGCCACCCCAAAAAAAGTTTCTCCCCCACTTAGAAAAAATTATTCCTCTCCAAACCCCTCATATAACACTACGAGATCGTTGTCACCCGAAAAAAAGTTTCTCAAAAATTTTTACCCCTACCTTTTTTCATTTTCCCTCCTTTTACACCCCCGTCCAGGATCACAGAGTGCGGAATGGCCGCCATCTTGGATTCCGCCACTGTTGGTGAACCGGCAATCTCTTCTTACTGTTAATAAACTTAAAATATGCAGCACAAAAGAACGAATGAAATGGGACAATTTACACTATACTTGACCAGTAATAGATGTCAAATAATGAATAATTTTATTAAAACAGAAAGTATAAAGCAGGTTAAAACACAGAAATCTACAGGTTCACAATAGGAGAATTCGAATGTTTTGGCCTTATAAATTTCGCGCATGCCGGTAGAGTTTACATGTGACGTCACGTGCCCATGCTCTATTTCAATGAAGACGTCTGCCGTTTCAGATCACGTGACATTCTCGCCGGAATTTCGCGCTCGAGCCTGTCTTTCTAGTTAGCCTTGTGGGAAGGACAAGAGGGGTCACTTGCCCCCTGGACATTCAACAGCATTGTTTCATCATTTATAAAGCGCCTGGCAGGTGGTGCCGTATCTTCGATGTGTGCGTTGAGTATCTTGAAGCTTTGACATCAGTTGGCTGGATTGCAGGTGTGCAGATAGAGTCCATAGGGACCACCCACAGTGGGCGGAGCAACGGGATCTGTTTTTCCTGTTGGTCAAGAGAACTGGAGCATAATTCCGATAAACAATCTTGCAAGGCAGAGTTAGTTTAAGTTATGGAGAAAGTTTGAGGTTTTTGGATCTGCAATTAATGTGATTATATCAAAGGTTTTTTGCATCGGGTCTACGTCTGCTTTAATTATTTTGGTGATTTGATTTAAGAAGTTCCTGACATCATTGATATTGAAATAATCTTGTATTTCTTTAAAGAATTTAATGAATTCTAAAAAGAGGTTAGGAGTTTGATTTGAAGATTTTTGGGCATCTGAGTGCGTGTGGGTCACAGAACTTGGTGTTCTTGTCTCGGCACTCGCCATCGCCACGTTGTCTGTAACAATTTCGAGGTTTTGTAATTTAGGGAGCTGTGGAAAGTTTTCCATGCTCAGGTTTGAATTATCTGATCTATTGGTGCGAAGGTTTTGGGGTTCGGTTTCAGGTTCCTGGAACTTCCTACGGTTCCAGGGGTTTTTGGGGCAGAGACTAAAATTGGGCCCCACCACAATTAGCACACTTTGCCGGAAGGTCCCTAGGTTTAAGGCATTCGCGAGTTTGATGGTTTTCTCCGCATTTTAAACACCTGGCGGGAAGCGAGCAATCATCCGAAGAATGGTTATAATTTTGACAATTGTAACAAATTTTTACTCCTTTTGATTTGAAGGCTTGCACTACGATTCTCATGTAGAGATTGGAGGTGAGGTTGTAAATTTTCTCCCACCCCTCTGCCGACTCTAGGCAGACCAAGAAGATGGGGAGAAGTGACCTATCACGACGATTTCTAAGCTGTGAAATCCTAACAATCCGGAATCCTTCACCGGATATAGCCTCTTTAATAGAGTCTATGCTAGTGTTGGTTGGCAGCCCTTTTATCAATACTTTTTTTGGTCTTTCGTTTTTTAAGCATATGGAGCTAAAAGGGATTTTATTCTGAGTCAGGTGAGTCTGTACGCTCCTGTAATTCTCAACGGATCCAGGTCCAGGAGTGAACCTAATCACCCTCCCCATCAGCAGTCCTTCAATTTTAGTGCCTAAAGTTCTGTTTCATTCTCCTATGAGGGCTCCCCAATTACTCGAGGAGTCAACATAGAAGGAAGAAATTTTGGGATTAGGTTTTGGTTCGCTATTTCCATTCTCTTCTTCTTGATTATCAAGCGGCATGGATTTATTTTTAAGTAGAGGGAAGTCCTTACTAGATGCAGCCTCTCGTGGCATGGCCTCAGCTAACTCAGCAGCCGTAATCTCGTCATTAGGCTTCTTGCGCGGGAGCTCAAAATTTAGTTTGAAAGATTTCGCGATTTTTGTTTTGTATTGACTATACAAAAAATCCTCAGATAAGCTATTCCATGTTTTGATGACATAAGCCGTAGCTTGATAGGATTTCCTAACCAAGAGGTTCTCAGGGATAGGGGTATCCGCTAGCAAGATAGCATCAGAAGTTATGCTTACCAATATCTCTTTGATGAGTGCCGCCTTGTCGATGTCCTCGGCTTCCTCGATGGCGATTTCGGCATCCAGGTGTTTCTTGGCCCAGTCATAGATCTCACAGTGTCTGTGGATATCGAAGGCTTCATTTTTGGGTGTCTCAGGGATATATCCCACACTTGCTTCGCATCTAGCAGCGAAGGATGTGAAGTAGTCAGTAGTCTTGTGCGCCTGTCGCACCAGCTTCTCAGCACGTGCTGCTCCGTCCAAGTCTTTTCTTTTCCTCCTCATCGATCTCCATGGCACCTGCCCAGCTGAGAGTCTCTTTTTCCTTGTCCTTCCTGTGACCTTCGAATAGATTTTTTTCCTTATTCTTGCTCTATCTGTCTTTCACGTCCTCCTCTTTGCCTTGGGGTATCTCCTTACTGTCCTTGACTTTCTTGTCGTTAGGCCTAGGCATCTCGGCTATCTCTTGTCGTCCCTCAGTTTGTACACTTTCCTTTGAAATCCAATTACATTCCTCTAGATTCACCTGTACCTCCTCCTCTGTTTTTCCAAAGCTCTTAACAAATAAATCTCAAATAAGCAGTAATTTCTCTTTTTCCTCCAGCGAAAACATCTAAATTAGCTTAGCCCGATATATTCTACCAAAACTTTGTACAATTATACCCAGGCTAGCACTAAAAGTCACCACGTGCAATAGTCTCAGGAGCTAGCACGAACACGTCCGAACACCAGCTCGACCAGTCTCCAAATGAGGATGGACATTCAACGGCGTTAACGTCCTAACATATACAAAAAAGACGTCAACGTCGTAACATATACAAAAAAGACGTCAACGTCGTAACATATTAACAAATCTAAAAACTACGTAAGCATTTCCCTCTAACTCTAAAACCACTTTCAGATACGTCATGAGTTATGAACGATTGATGGTTCGAAATCGGCACTGTGGGGAACATTATCAAAATTCAGATTAGGATTGTTTTTTTCTTTATGGTGTGTTTTTTTTCTCTTCACTATTTGTGGAAAAAGTCATGAACTGCTTACTATTTGTGGAGAAAGTCATGAGCTACCCACTATTTGTGCAAAAAAAGTCATAAGCTGCACATTATTTGTTGTTGAGATCCAGATCGTCCGACCTACCAGAAAGATGTTAGGTAACTGTTTGAACGGCAGGTAAGTGCCACCCAATTTAGACCGGAACCCAGTGGGGGAGACATTCACAGGGACCGTACCCTCCTTCACCTATTACCAACCTCTCGGAAGGAGCTGCCCACTATTTGTGGAGAGTCATAAGCGACTGATGGTTCGAAATCGACACTGTGAGGAATATTATCAAAAGAGAGATTACGATTGTTTTTTCTTTATGGCTTGATTTTTTCTCTTCACTATTTGTGGAAAAATTCATGAGCTGCCCACTATTTGTTGTTGTTGTTGAAACCCAGACCGTCCGACCTACCAGAAAGGTGTAAGGTAACTGTTTGGACGGTCGGGAAGTGCTATCCAATTTAGACCGGAACCCAGTGGGGGAGGCATCCACAGGGACCGTACCCTCCTTCCCCTACCACTCGGAAGGACTTTCGGACCCACATGTTTAACGTGATCGTACTCCGCATGAACACGGCGGCAGTTTTTGGCAGCGGCAGGAATCGAACCCGGTGCCCACTATTTGTGGAGAAAGTCATAAACGACTGACTGTTCGAAATCGGCACTGAGGGGAATATTATCAAAATAGATTACGATTGTTTTTTCCTTATAGTTTGTGTTTTTCTCTTCACTATTTGTGTAAAAATCATGCGCTGCCCACTATTTGTGCAAAAAATCATGAGCTGCTAACTATTTGTGGAAAAAATCATGAGCTGCCCACTATTTGTGGAGAAAGTCATGAGCAGCCCACTATTTGTAAAGAAAGTCATGAACGACCGATGGTTCGAAATCGGCACTGTGAGGAATATTATCAAAATAGACATTACGATTGTTTTTTTCTTTATGGCTTGTTTTTCTCTTCACTATTTGTGGAAAAATTCATGAGCTGCCCACTATTTGTGGAGAAAGTCATGAGCAGCCCACTATTTGTAAAGAAAGTCATGAACGACCGATGGTTCGAAATCGGCACCGTGAGGAATATTATCAAAAGAGAGATTACGATTTTTTTTCTTTATGGTTTGTTTTTCCTCTTTATTATTTGTGGAAATAGTCATGAGCTGCCTATTATACTTGTTGAAGACCCAGACCGTCCGATTTATGGCCACTATTTGTGGAGAAAGTTATGAACGACTGATGGTTCAAAATCGGCAGTGAGAAATATTATCAAAATAGAGATTACGATTTTTTTCCTTTATAGTTTGTTTTTTCTCTTTATTATTTGTGGAAAGAGTCATGAGCTGCCTATTACTTATTGAAGACCAGACCGTCCGATTTGTGCCCACCATTTGTGGAGAAAGTCATGAGCAGCCCACTATTTGTAAAGAAAGTCATGAATGACTGACGGTTCGAAATCGGTACTGTGAGGAATATTATCAAAATAGATTACGATTGTTTTCTTTATAGTTTGTGTTTTTCTCTTCACTATTTGTGTAAAAGTCATGCGCTGCCCACTATTTGTGCAAAAAGTCACGAGCTGCTAACTATTTGTGGAAAAAGTCATGAGCTTCCCACTATTTGTGGAGAAAGTCATGAGCAGTCCACTATTTGTAAAGAAAGTCATGAACGACAGATGGTTCGAAATTGGCACTGTGAGGAATATTATCAAAAGAGAGATTGCGATTTTTTTTCTTTATGGTTTGTGTTTTTTCTCTTTATTATTTGCGGAAAAAGTCATGAGCTGCCTATTACTTGTTGAAGACCCAGACCGTTTGATTTGTGCCCACTATTTGTGGAGAAAGTTATGAACGACTGATGGTTCGAAATCGGCAGTGAGGAATATTATCAAAATAGAGATTACGATTTTTTTTTTCTTTATGGTTTGTCTTTTCTCTTCACTACTTGTGGAAAGTCATGAGCTACCCACTATTTGTGGAGAAAATCATGAGCTGCCGATTATTTGTGGAGAAAGTCATGAGCTGCCGACCATTTGTGCAAAAAAAGTCATGAGCTGGCCACTATTTGTGGAGAAAGTCATGAGCTCTCCACTATTTGTGGAGACATTCATGAGCTGCCCACCATTGGTGGAAAAATTCATGAGCTATCCATTACTTGTAGAGAAAGCCCACTATTTGTGGAGAAAGTCATGAGCTGATTTTTTGTGAAACAAATACTTATCTTTAAAGTTAGACATTTTTCGAATCCATATTCTTATTGGTTCTGACATGCTTAGAGAAAAATTGAAATGGATGAAAAGTGATAGCGATTGCAAGTTGTATACTAAAATTTAAACG
Source organism: Amaurobius ferox (assembly GCA_951213105.1). Lineage (NCBI taxonomy): Eukaryota > Metazoa > Arthropoda > Arachnida > Araneae > Amaurobiidae > Amaurobius > Amaurobius ferox. The sequence goes on along the minus strand of OX578147.1, from coordinate 143,806,899 downwards.
ATATCAGGCAAATGTTTAAAAATAAACATTATATTCGAAAAATATTTATATATTTCAATCTCATTAAGATGTTTGAACTCTTTATTGCTATTAATTCTTAGCCGATATCACTAATCAAATACATAATTCACACTGGCTGCTTGCTCTTCCCTGCTTTGAATTGCTGATTTAACGTAAACAGTAAGCACTTGGTAAAAATATTGTTCTCGCTAATGAAGAAGTTATGGAATCCTAATCCCAATAATTATTATTTGGAAAAATTAGTTTTAAAGCAAAAATTCTTAAACAGTTCAAATTCTGCAAAAATTCTTAAACAGTTCAAATTCTCAAAACTTTTTATCTCAAATTCACACTAAAGAATAATTGAGCAAAATGTTGCCTTTGTAAAGAAAGCAAAATTTAAGTAATTTATAAGGTAAAAAGGGGAGTACTCTGCACTGCTCCACAATCTTCCATTTCTTTTCTACTTTATTTATTTATTGTTTTCAGGAGAGGTGAAAGAGGGGATGTTTTGCTTCTTTTTCTTTCTACTTTTGATCTCACTAATGAAGTTTGGATTTGGGGCAAAAAAAAATTAAAAATCAAACAAAAACAATTATAATCTCTCTTTTGATAATACTGCTGATGTCGAACCGTCAGTCATTCGTTCATTTTGCAAGTGAAATGGCAAAAATTTTAAGAATGTAGCAAAATTAAGAAGTTTTAAGGATGTATAAAATGAAATGTGAATTTAAGGAGTTTTAAGAGCTTGTTAATATATTATATTTTTAAAATAAAGTAATACAGAAATTGAAAGTTTCGTGTATTTGCTTGATAGGTGACATGAGTCAATATGTAGTGCATCTCATTGTATTAATTAATAAGTTTTCAAATTATATTCACTCGTTGATATAAATTAAGCAGCTCATCTAACTAAAGTATTAGATAAATGTTGTATAATTAGTGTTCGTTCTATGTAGAATAGTATATAGATTGCAGTGTGCCAAGGGAAACTCCCACGGTAGGCTGCAATTGCTTGGGGCCATATTCAACGAATTTCTGACTTTGCCTGAAAAAGCCGAAAAATAGACTCCACTGAACCGTAGCCAAAAGAAAAGAGATCAGCACTGCTCCTCACATGTCCCAGAGTAGAACTTTCAGCAGTAAAACTATCAAGAAAGGCATATCTTTTATGAATGTCTTGAATGGTATGCAGCAAGACACACAGCCCCCTTCCGAATCAAGCAAATTGGAAATTGTTACAAATATGTTAAATGCTTCATGGTATTTTTTTACTCATAAGGAAAAAGAAGTTTTACATGCAACTATCGCTATTATGTGACGGAAAGGGTTGAATGAAATTGGCGACATTTTCATAGTACTTGTTGGAAATAATCAATACATCGCGATTCACGTTCCTGTGAACGGGCGTTTATGCAAATTTAATATGAACGACTCTTCCCGTTCACCGGCGTGAACCGTGACGTTTTTCAACATGAGGTTTCATGCAAATCAGTTCTCAATGCGTACGCATCTGATTTGCATATCCGGGGGCGTTTCCGGAACTGTCCATTCTCGGATATATATAGGGCAGAGGTTTCTTGAAGCAAGTGAGAAGGTCGAAAGAGGTCGATCGAGATCAGACGTCTGAAGAAGTCAGACGAGATAGACACTGATGGTCTGATGCAGGCAGACAGAAATGTTTTTTTGACAGAAGCACTGCGGAATATCGTTTGACGACGGTGAATAGTCGAAACGGATGCAGATGTGGTCAGTTTGGACCAGCATGTATTGAACGTTAAATTTACTTACAAACGTTCGGAAGCCGCTTTAAAGATTTTCCTGATGTTCTATCCTTTGGTTTCCCTTTGCCAAGTGATGGTGGCTGAAATACACGCAAGTGATAGAGGTAGTATAGTAACTTACTACCAAATGCTTCAAGAAATCTCTGTCTAGTCATTTACAACTAAAAATCTTTTGTACATAGTATATTTTTGATGTTTTACGGCATGGAAAATTACCAGGTACGTGTAATATGCCGAGTTGTGTTTTTCACCAAATAAAGTGAACGAAGTTTTTCTTTAAAGCTGGACTTGTGTACTTTCATGACCCAGCCAACACTTATTGACTCTGACAGTGCGTGCTTTGCTATCTTCAAATTTTCAATTTTCCAACAGAGACACGGTTACGGGGCCAGTTCAACGCCCAATAGAGTCATAAGTGCAAGTATCTTTAAAGAAATCGTTCCAGTGTTCAGATGGGGGCCGCACATGGCACCATTTTGAAGTTCGTGTGAACAACGAAACGCAACAGTGTAAACGTAAACAGTGTACAAGAACTTTTGCTTCTGCTTCTTCAAAACTACGAGTGGCCATGGAGGCAAGTAGAACGGAGTTGCTGACGCGGGACAACTACGTCACCTGGTGTACCGACATCTCATTCGTCCTCAAGGGAGAAGGATGTTTCGGACACGTAGATGGAAGTGCTAAGCCTATCGAGGAAGATGCAAGTCGCCGCGACTATGATGATTTTTATCGCCGGAAAGACCGAGCATTAGCCATCATTTATCAAAGTTTATCCTCGGAATACAAGGAGTTGATAAACGTCACCGACGAACCTAGTCAAGTATGGAATACCTTGAAAGAACATTTTCAAGCGCCTTCCAGAGCCAACCTGGTTAGATTACTAGATGAGTTCTTCGACGTTCGGCCGGAGCCAGACGAGCCTGTTGATATTTTTTGCTCAAGACTGCGGAAGGCCGTGACGAGGCTTAAAGACGCGAAACACCCCATTGAAGACCTATATGTAGCATTCCAGTCGATACGGTACCTTCCGGAAGAATTCCGAGGTATCGTTCAAATTATATATCGATGGAATGACTCGGACTTCAAGCTCAGCAAAATACAAGCAGAGCTAGCAGCGGAGGAGAGCCGGCTGAGGCAGCAAGCAAGTGACTTTTCCAAAACTGTGAGTTCAAATTCTGCATATTTTACTTCTAAGAAATTTGTAAATAGAGTAAATGTGTCTAAACTTAAATTTCCAAATGTATCTCATAATGTGTCTAATGTAAATACTTCTAGTCATAATGTAAATATTTCTAAAAGTAAAATTAAGTGTTTTAAGTGTAACAAACTAGGTCATACTAAATCTAATTGCAGTAGAAATAATGGATCTAGTATTGTGGAATTTCTTGGGTCTCCACAGATTGAGGCTAATACTGTAATCGATCCTAGCGATAGACTCAGCTGGGTAGTAGACACTGCTGCTACGCGACATTTCTGTAATAACATTAAGTTATTTTCAAAATTTAATGAGTGCAAAGGCACTTCAATGTCGCTAGCAGTAGGGGATGTCGAAAGTCCAGTTGAGGCTATCGGGACGGTGGAAATGTATGTCCAATTTAAGGATAAGCAAAGTATTATCAAATTGGAAAATGTTATGTATTCTCCTAAACTTAGGAGAAATTTATTAGCTGCATCTGTTCTTGAGGAACAAAATTTTAGTTTTAATGGAGCTAATGGGGTTCTATGGTTTTTTACACCTAAAGGGGAGAAATTCTTTTATGCAAAAAGAAAGGATGGGTTGTATTTTTTAAAACCTAAGTATAGTACCCAGGAACAACATAACGTAGAAAACCGTCAATCTAAAGATAGGGATCAACATGGAGACAAGAAACACAAAAAGGATAAGAAATCCAAGGATAGGGATCCTAGTGCTTCCAGAAAAATAGACAAAGTAAAAATAGCACCTAATCTTAAAGAAACTAAATTTAAATCTGACAAAACAAAAACTAAGCAGAATAGAAATGTGGATAGTTCAATATCTAAGCCTAGCAGTTCAGTAACTGAACTTAATAGTACAAACTGTCTTTGGCATAAACGATATTGCCACATAAACGCTGAATATCTTCTCCAAACCAGCAAAGTTTCTGCTGTAAACGGACTTCCTAGGCTTAAATACAAAAAGTTAAATTGTAAATCGTGTAAATTGGCTAAGTCTAGGAGAGTATCATATAAACCCACCGGTAGGATAAGGTCCACTAAACCATTGCAATTGTTACACATGGATGTGTGTGGTCCCTTACCCACAGCCTCATATGGTGGGAACAAGTATGTCTTAACTATAACAGATGATTATAGTAGAAAAGTTTTTGTTTACCTCATGAAACAGAAGTCAGAAGTATTTTCACATTTTAAAGAGTTTCAGGCCAGAGAAGAAAGGCAGTTAGGTACTAAAATTCTATGTATCCGGACGGATAATGGGATGGAATTCTGCCATGATAAGTTCAAAAATTACCTGAAGGATATCGGTATTAAGGCTGAGAGGACTAACACATATACCCCACAGCAAAATGGAGTATCAGAGCGATTCAACTTAACCGCATTTGACTGTGTTAGAGCCATGTTGAACGACAGCAAATTACATGACAGATTCTGGGCGGAAGCAATATTGTGTTTTGCATACACTAAAAATCGAATATGTCACAAATTTAAGACTAAAACACCACATGAACTCTACAGTGGTAGAAAACCTTCAGTCAAACATCTTAGAACCTTTGGTTGTAGAGCATATGTAGGCAAACCCAGTCAGCTCAGAAAGAAGTTAGACATGAAAGCTACAGAAGGGGTGATGGTAGGCTATGCTACTAAAACTAAGGGCTATAGGATATTTTTGTCAGGGGAGAAACGAACAATTGAGACCTGCAATGTGAGGTTTGATGAGGGTGATGTAGTGGAAGGCATCCTGGACCCAATTTGTCCCAGAAATATCTCCTCAGGGATATCAAGAGATAACCTTTCAGAATACTCCGACGGGGAATATCCGAGAGAGCAGTCTGATGGGGGGGCAGGAGAGAGTGAAGACACTGGTGACGATCCGTCTGAATCCAGTGAGGAAACGGACTCTCCTGCTGACTCCAGTATGACTCCTTGCTCGGATATTGCTTGGCAGCGAAAGACGGTTCCAAGACCCGATGGGAGTAGAACCGATGTGTATTATTACGCTCAAGGAGATAATAAAAGGCTGAGGTCGCACAATGATGTTAAGAAATATTGTGATAAAAGGAATATACAGTTTGATCAGCAACTGTTTAATTTTCGGGAAAATAAAGGTCTTAAAAGGGTCAGAGGCAGACCAGAAGCAAGCAATATTGAAATAAATATACCAAAAGGGTACAACGCTGCTATTAAATCTTCCCAGTCCGAAAAATGGTGTAAAGCTATGGATGAAGAAATGGCCGTAATGCAAGAGAGGGGTGTCTGGGAACTAGTTCCTGCATCCACCTCACAAAAGCATATAGGCAGTAGATGGGTCTACACCATTAAGAAAGACGAGAATGGGAAAATCAAGAGGTTTAAAGCTCGTTTGGTAGCCCAGGGGTATGGTCAGAAAAAGGGAGAATCATACGATGAAGTTTTTAGCCCTGTTGTTAACTTCAACTTAATTAGAGCATTCTTCTCAATTTTCGTATGCATGCTTGGCTGGATGCATTTCCAATTAGATATCAAATCTGCCTATCTCTATGCTAAATTGAGTCAAAAGGTATATATGAAACAGCCTCAAGGTTATGTCAATCAGGAACAGCCTGATTATGTTTGTTTGTTGAAGAAAGCCATTTACGGTCTTCATCAAAGTGGAAGAGAATGGTTTAATGAACTTGACACCAAATTAAAAGAATTAAATTTTTTAAAACTTCAATGGTGTAATTGTGCATATATTTACAATAGCAAAGTTCTTATGCTAGTCTATGTGGATGACATAATTCTCTTCTCAAAGTATCAAAGGGACATAGACCACATTGTTTCATTACTTAGCATAGAATTTGATATCAAGGTATTAGGAAAAATTAGAAAACTTTTAGGCGTGGAATTTAAAGAGTGTGACAATAAATTTTTTATACATCAAAGTCAGTATATAGATAAAGTATGTCAAATGTTTCAACAGTATAAATATCCAGTTACTTCACTTCCCATTTCTAAAGGGAATATTCTAAGTAAAATAGATTGTCCAAAGACAAGTGAAGAAATAAAGCAAATGCAAAGTTTTCCTTACAGGAGCTTAATTGGGTGTTTGGCTTTTATATCTAGTCGGACTAGACCTGATATTTGTTACGCCATCAATATATTATCTCAATTTCAAGAAAACCCTGGAATTAAGCATTGGGATGCATTGTTAAGACTTTTAGGATATGTTGAAAAGACTAAAAACTATATGTTGAATTTATCTAACATTCAGGAGTTAAAATTAAATTGTTACTCAGATTCTGACTTTGCTGCAAACAGAGATGACCGTGTTTCACTTGGAGGCATGATACTCTTTATTGACAATGTACCTATTTCTTGGCGTACCTTTAAACATAAGTGTGTCAGCTTATCAACCATGGAAGCTGAATACGTATCACTAACTGAAGCCGCTAAGGAAATGGTATGGGTACAAAACATAATAGAAGAATGTCATTTACTTGGGTTAAACTTTAATAAAAGTAACAGTGTTATTTTTAGCGACAACCAAGCAGCCATTAATTTTTCTAACTCTCCAATTGAAAACAATAGAACTAAGCATATTGATGTTAGATATCATTTCCTAAGAAATTTAATAGTCAATGAATCTTTTAATGTTAAATTTGTAAATAGTAAAGATAACTTAGCAGATCACTTTACTAAACCAATGACTAAGGAAATAATACTTAAATTTTGTAATAAAATTTTTAAAAACTAAATCAAAACTTTTTGAGATTAAATGTTTAGTCTAAAGAAAATTTTAAATACTAAATTGAATTTACAACTTGGGAATTTTTTTTAAAAGATGTCATATATATACATTATTGTTTATCTTAAACCTCATTGATATAAGATAGTATATCTTGAGTATAAATTTTTGTGATATTGAATCTTTTTCACTTTACACCTTTGTATATACATCCATTTTCCATGACCCGCATGATGCTAAATAATAGCTTATGTGTATAAAATTTTGTATTTTTCAACTTGGTAAAAAGTATGTGTTGAAAGTTTTGATAAAGGAATTTTATTATCTAATTACTTGCATCATGTATTTTTAAATATTTGGTATATCAATGCAGTCTAATAGTATTAATTATGTATACTTATATTGTGTTAATAGACTAAATTTTTTTAAGCTTTTTGAATTATAGTGTTTATACTCAAATTTAAAGTAAACTTAAATTCTATGCTTATACAAAATCTTAATCTTTTAAAGTTGACTTGTTTAATATGATAATGTGCTTATACTTAAATTTTGGATACTTATAATTAAATTTAAACTAAAATTTCAATTTTTGAATGCTGATACTTAAGCATTGAAGTTGTGTTGTATATAAATTTCTACTTGATGTGAAATGTTGTTGTTACAATATTGTCGACAATACTTAACTATTTTTCAGATGCTATAAGTACTTATGCATTTTATTTTAAATTTAATAATGATATAATACTTTAAATTTTTTCCTTCATTATATGTTTGATAGGATACTGGGGGCCTTGGTGTTTATTGATATACCTTGGTTTCTCAGAGTAAGTTTTCTTTTGCATATGCATTGAGACTTAAGGATTTGCATGAGGGGGCCGATTGTTGGAAATAATCAATACATCGCGATTCACGTTCCTGTGAACGGGCGTTTATGCAAATTTAATATGAACGACTCTTCCCGTTCACCGGCGTGAACCGTGACGTTTTTCAACATGAGGTTTCATGCAAATCAGTTCTCAATGCGTACGCATCTGATTTGCATATCCGGGGGCGTTTCCGGAACTGTCCATTCTCGGATATATATAGGGCAGAGGTTTCTTGAAGCAAGTGAGAAGGTCGAAAGAGGTCGATCGAGATCAGACGTCTGAAGAAGTCAGACGAGATAGACACTGATGGTCTGATGCAGGCAGACAGAAATGTTTTTTTGACAGAAGCACTGCGGAATATCGTTTGACGACGGTGAATAGTCGAAACGGATGCAGATGTGGTCAGTTTGGACCAGCATGTATTGAACGTTAAATTTACTTACAAACGTTCGGAAGCCGCTTTAAAGATTTTCCTGATGTTCTATCCTTTGGTTTCCCTTTGCCAAGTGATGGTGGCTGAAATACACGCAAGTGATAGAGGTAGTATAGTAACTTACTACCAAATGCTTCAAGAAATCTCTGTCTAGTCATTTACAACTAAAAATCTTTTGTACATAGTATATTTTTGATGTTTTACGGCATGGAAAATTACCAGGTACGTGTAATATGCCGAGTTGTGTTTTTCACCAAATAAAGTGAACGAAGTTTTTCTTTAAAGCTGGACTTGTGTACTTTCATGACCCAGCCAACACTTATTGACTCTGACAGTGCGTGCTTTGCTATCTTCAAATTTTCAATTTTCCAACAGAGACAGTACTGGTTTCAGATTTGGCAAAATATCTCCAGTTTTAGGAGAGTTTTCGAAGATGTTGAACTTTTCACTTATGCGCACTTTGAGATTTCTATGGAGAGTATATAAGGAGGACATCACTCAGTTCGGCAGAGATAACACTATCTGAGTGAAATTGAATTGTGATCATCAGAGCTTTGAGTGATTTAGTTGAGTATTTAATTGCTGTTTCATTGTACCTGACAGTTGTTTTGTGATCTTGCAAGATAACTATAATATGTTCAGACGTGTATTGCTCCTGTTCAAGCTTAATGGTGCTTTTAAATAAAAGTGTTAGTTATCCAGAAATTCGGATCCATTTTCGTATCCTGAGAACACACCCATGAGTACAAGAGAACATGTCACAATAATGTTATTTTTATTGGTTATGGGGCAGTGCCACTGATCTGCTTCATCCATCAATGAAGTCACAAGCCGCCACTGCATTTAAGCAAAAACCCATCACACAACAGACCGTTCTGTCTGATCACCTTCACTGGTTTGCCAAACACCATCCTATTTAGTGATGACGATACGATCTATTTTAAAAGTCTTTTAACCTGACTGATTTCTGAGTAAATTTAAATAAAATATAACAATCTATTGATAATATCTAATTGTGAAAGTCAATGTGTGGAATATTTTTCCAATAAAAGTGTAGTTTTTGTTTTAACAAATGAATCTTAGGCACTTACCTTGTTTGTCTTTACTTCTGAAATTTAGGAGAGCCAAAGGTAGATAGTTCTGTGGCGGTTGAGCGTCACTAGTCCTGAGCCAGGACCGAACTCGGGACCTCGTGCTTACAAGACCAACATTATAATCATAGAGCAAAAGCTAGCTTCTGCTCCGTTCTTATAATTCAGGTACAGGTTCCAAGCATCTTTGATCAGATGACTTTGCTGCCGCACACTCCCTCACCTAATGAGAAGACCCCGGTCTAATTTCGGTGAGGAGGGGGGGGGGGGGGGTAAATCCCCGCGTGTCCCCCGAAATGCAGTTGAGGGGCTGAAGGCCAGGAGGCGTGTTGCCTCGGACATGATGTCAGTCGTCAAACAGGAAGGGAGTGGCAAGGCCTCTGACTCCGCGTGGTGCTGCCATATCATGTTGAGAGGTGAGTTCGTTGCGAGAGAAGGGTTGTGTGTTTCAAACATCCAGTCATCATTGTGGAGATAAGGATGATACCTGTCCCGAGCCAGGACCGAACTCAGGACCTAGCGCTTACAAGACCGACATTATAATCATAGAGCAAAAGTTAGCTTCTGCTCCATTCTTATAATTCGGGTACAGGTTCCAAGCATCTTTGATCAGATGTCTTTGCTGCCGCAGTTCTTTTGAACTTTTAAATAATTGGTAAATTGCTAAATGATAATAATCCTTATTGATCCAAACATATAAGTAAAATGATAAGTAAACAAACAATCTCTAAAATTAAATATAACTTAAAAATTAGAAAAAGTGATAGCACACTCCATCCAGTATTAGAAGCTAGTCCTAGAATGGGAACAAATAAAACCAAACATAAATGTAATTTTATTTATTGGTAAAGTCCAAGATTACAGAAAAGAATTTAAAAACCATCTCCCTAATCACAGTATTTACATAGACACGTCACTGTTCAGGCAAGCTGCCTGTACATGCAGTCTATCTGGGGCAGAAAGAGCTTCTTGCAATCTGGCCTCTTGGTCTTCAGGGTCGGGGTGAGCAGGCCATTGTCGATGCTGAACAGTTCGGGGTGAATGTACAGGTCCTTCACCTACAAGGGGCAACAAGCGTAAAAATAAAATAGGTTTCAAAATTGAAACAATGCATTCTTAATTTTTGAAAGAGAAAATGCATTTAAAAGTAGCGGATAACAACAATGTTTCTTCTGCAAGACAACTTGGAGAAATCAAAGTTTTGACTACGACACTGATACAACTCTAGATATTAAAAAAAAGTTAAATGATTATTCTATGGCAGATTAACGAAACCAAATGAGAAAATTAGCTTTACTATCTCAGATTCTTTTAAAAGTGAGCACACATGTTGAACGAGAAACGAAAAGTCCCAACATTTTAGTATCTTATGGTTGTGGTCAAACTTGACAAAAAATACCAACGTTTATGTTTAAAAACTAGCTTCAGAATTGACTTACATGTAAAAATCCATACATTTTCAGTATGTTACTAAAGAGTAAAAGTATAGGAGTTTAATCAAAAGACATAATAAAGTGAATTTTACTAGAATTTAATTATTCTATACAGGTGAAGCAAAGAACAGTAGCATAACTAGACTTACTGCACGCAAAATTGGTAGTGACTGAGGAACCATGATTTCGATGATTATTTTTAATCTATAATAACACAGGAAAATATCTGGCTGTAGTGTAAAATCTAAACATTGGATGGACATAAAATTTTATACACAGGTACTTCAAGGTCCGAGAGATTTATTTTAATTCAAATGAGCTTAAGTTATTTTGTTTTAACATGATTTTGAGCGACTCACACAAATTGGTATATTAGCAACTGAAAATATTATCATAGAGTTTCCATCTTAACGCCATCCGAAAGATCGAAAAATTCTCTTTTGAACAAACTTTGGAATCATACAAATAGGCAAATTTTTAAAAAATATATACTTTTTGCACGTTTAACTCCTTGACATACGAATTAAGAGACATTAAGTGTAGTTTTAGGACATAAACCATGCCCTTTACATTTCTGTAAGATCTGCACATGGCAAAATTAAAATCTGCACAGACATCCATGTCTACAATGGCTTATGAAACAGACAATGTATCCGAGACATTGTTGCATGTCAAGGGGTTAAAACATCTCAGCACACAGGACGTATGATAAAGCAGGTTTTTCCTTCTTCCTTGATGCGCCTTAGGACGGGGATAAAAAATTAGTTTTCCGATGTGACATCATCTGTTTAGGGACTTATTTGGATTTTGAGTTTCTTTTACTTTTATTTAGAAAATGTGCTGTTGATTTTAATAGGAGAAGCTTATGTAGTGAATCAAAGAAGTAAGTGTATCAAAGTGTATCAAAATAAGGTGTATCAAAAGTGCATATGTAAAGTGTATTACACCCCGGTGGAGGGTGAAAGAAGTATATGGGACAAATCAAAGGAGTCTATTTAGGACATATTAAAACAGATTATCTAGGGTGCATCAAAAAAGCTTATTTAAGGTGTGTCAAAAGAGCTTGTTTAAGGTGTCCCAAAAGAACTTATTTAGGGCATATCAAAAGAGGTTATTCAAAATGTATCAAAAAGCTTTTAGTTTGTATCAAAAAAGCTTATCAAAAGGAGGGCCTGGTGTTGATTCGGGGACCCCATATGCATACCAAACACATGCAAAACATCAACCCATAACAAATTTGGGGTCTCAGGATCATAACCCCAAACTTTGTACATGCAGAAAAGTCCCAAATATTTTATTTCTGATCAAAAGAGCTCTATATAAAGAAGCCCTGATCAAAAGAGCTTATTTAGGGCATATCAAATGAGCTTATTTAGGGCATATCAAATAAGCTTATGCACCACCACAGAGGGTCGAAAGACACATTTAGGGTGTAATATGCATTCAATGTACCCAGCATCGGGACCAAGGCGTATTACGCAAGTAGCGGTCTAGTGTGATTAGGTTCTTAATTAGGGCAAGCATGTGTTTTGTAATTTAAAGAGTGCTTGTACAGTGGGTGAATAAGCATTTAATAAAACTTAATGAATAAATTAGATTAATCCCTGCTTCACATCCTGGGAAACATCGGGTGCAGTTTCTAGTCTATATAAATAAAATTGAAAATCTGTCTGTCTGTCTGTCTGTCCCATCATCACGGGAAAACGGCTGAACCGAATTTGATGAAATTTTGTGGGTAGTCTAGAAATAGCCCCACTTAAAATTTAATCCATGTTTCGAGTTTCTACGACCAGTGGTTCTCGAGATATTAGTAAAAAACGAAATTTTCGTTTGTCTCATCATCACGGGAAAACGGCTGAACCGAATTTAATGAAATTTTGTGGATAGCCTTGAAATAGCCCCCCATAAATTTTGTCCAAGTTTCGAGTTTCTAAGACCAGGGGTTGTCGAGATATTAATGAAAAACGGAACTTTTTCTTAGGAGATCTACTCTCCAACTCCGTGGTTTATCCAAACGAAAAGGATGAAAATCGTTTGTTTAAAACGCCAAAATGAAATAAAACTTTATTTCCGAGTTTGGTACAGGATTTTTGCATTAATTAGTCACTATAGGAAAACATGAATTGTTTGAAACATGAATTTAAATGGAAAAATCTACCTCCATGGTTCATCTTTCACAAGCTTAACGATGTAAAGTATAAAGAGATCAAAATGGCTATATAATTTCGCATTTTAAGAGGAAGATTCTATCTTATATCCTGTTGCTCGGCAATGGAATGAAATTAAATGTGTTGTTAATATTTATTATTATTTTTTCTATTTGTATAATAAATAAATGGATGTAAAATATATTTGATAAATGAACGGTTTGATTGTTCTTTTAATTATATATATTGCGGACTGCGTACATCACTTTCATTTATTTTAGCAAATAGGTTTCAAGCTCATATATTATGTTTAGCTAATAAACTCATATATTGTGTTTACTCAATAAATGCATTTAGCCGATTGTTGAAGCAGAAAAAAGTAGAACGGGTGTATGTATCTTCTAATACAATTTTAGTGTTTTCATTTAGTATATACAAACGGGATCAGGATATTTTATTCTTCAGATCTGCAAATTCAGAGCTACGAATTTAGAGGAATATCTCAAAATAACTTGGTAACATTTCTTAAACTTTACCAAATTAGTGGAAATGTCTCCAAATTGATAAAAATGACCCAAATCAATGAAATTAAATTTTTTTTTTTTTAGAATAAAGTACTGAAATGATGTTTCTGTAGCATTTGTCGGTCAATCCATCCATCCTACTTAGTAACACATTTAACGAATTTTTTTAATATCACCAAATTTATAAAAATATTTGTAAATCCATAAACATATCATGAGATTGATAAAATCACGCTTAATAAATGAAATTAATTATGTTTTGTTAGGGGATAGTATTGTGATGATGTTTCGTCAATTTGTCGCAAAATGGGACTATCAGTTCTATAGTACCACTTGGCGATAAATTTGGCGATTTTTTAAGTTATCGCTAAATCGACGAAAATGTCGCCAAACCTTCCATGGAGATTGCATTATTCAGATCATATGATTTCCATCAATTTATTTAAAGCAAATGATATCATGTCACTTAGCAACGGATCCAATATGTTATGCGGCATATGATTTTTATTAAATCTTTTCCGATTTGAATAGTAAAAATATGTATATAAAATAAATTTCATTGACATTGAATTTTTGACTGGATAATATCAATTACGGTCTTCAGTTTTAAATATCATTATTATTGATATTTTCGGGGACTGTTGATTCAGGGATTACTGATATTTTTAAATTATTATGGAATTGTTTTATTATGACGAAAATTGTTGAAACTCATATATAGTACGTTGTACAAGTAATCTTCTACAAATGCATGGGTATATATTCTAATCTACGAGAATATAAGTAGTGCAGGTATATTGGCATATAGTTTGATATATACTGGCATATATTGGTATCAATTACGTCCTTCTGGTATTAAGATTAGGGGGATTTTTGATACTTTCAATTTTTTACGTCATCTCTTTTATTTTGGCAAATATTTTTGAGACTCATATTGCAATACGGGTAAGCTTCTACTAACACACTGGCATATTTTCTAATCTGCGACAATATAAGTAGTATGGGGTTGCATATATTGATTCAATTCCTTTTTTTTTTAAATTTGCTTACAAAAGGGGCCAGGATGTTTTATTCTTCAGATCTGTCCGTGAAGATAATTTTGCATAGTGAGAACAGATATTCTTAAACTTCTCTTTATGAGCAATAAATTTAATATTTTAACAGAATTTGCACATGATTGCGAATTATAAATTTCTTTATATTATATACTCCGTACGAAGAACGGGTATGCTGCTAGTCTATAATAAAGGAAGATGTCTGTCTGTGTCATCTGAAGCGAAAAATTGAAGCCATGAAATTGGGCACACAGGCACTTTGAGACCCGGGAATGTGCACCATGGCAATATCTTGTTTTAAATTCAAATTAGCTTTTTAATGTTGAAACTTCAATATGTGCAATTTTTGTACAAATAGGTTGTTACTTAGCAATCTAAACTGTTACAGCACAGTTTCTATCTTGACACCATTGGGAAAAATTGCAAAATTCTCTTTCAAACACTCTTTAAATGGAATCCATACTATCAATAGATGCATTTTCATCAATTTTAAAATGGACCGACAATCCAATTTTTTGTAATTTACCAGATATGTTTCTGAATATGATTCACTGCCCCAAGCGAAAAATTATGTTCTTGCTGTATTCTGTTCATTCATTTTGAATTTTTTTATGCAAAACATAAATTTTCAAAAGTATTCTCGCAGCATACGGGACCTGTGACAAAACATGTTTTCCTTCCTCCTTCTGAGGTCAAAAGTCCTCTTCTTCATATGGAGCCTATTGCGCATTACACCAAAATGCAAATGCACAGGAGAGACACAATTCAAAATTTTATATGTCGATTGCATGTTATTGAAGTTCAATTCTTTATTATTAATAGATTACTTTTAATGGGCGAGTATATTCTAGAAATTATGCCCAGAGTTTAAAATATGCGATTGTAGAGTAGAAGCTGTGTGGACCAAGTAACAGTTATTTTATTTTTGTTATAAGCAAGCATATTGCTAAAACGTTATTTGGTTTTCGGGAATTTGCTGCAAGTTCTGGTGTAGTATTTACAAGAGGTTTGCATTTTAAATCCTAGGCAATGCCGGGTACATTTTCTAGTGAATAATGAATTCTCTAAGCTTGAGCCTGAAAGTGTGATCTTCTTTTTACCACACTGAATACTTTTTGCATACTGCATTGCTATACACTGAGATGCTGTCGGAATAGCCAACATCTTTTGTATTTCTGTGCACCCACTAATGCTCACTGACAATCTTCCGATTTCTTTTGAAATATCTTGAGAGACCCAAAAGTCACAAAATTCATACTATTTCCTTTTCCACATCACACTTGTTTTGTTTAAAAAGTATAGAATGTCCATTCTTCTTTCAATTAACAATGTTTGCAACTTGTGTAATGTCCAAAAAATGCACATTGATGAACAATATAGTCAGAACAAGTTATGAAATATTTGTCAATATACACATAAAATGATTTTTCTGGACAATTAACAATTTTACTTTCCCTGCAATATATGCTAATGTATAGGGAAAGTATTGGAATCATGCCGAATATCACAACTCGAGTTGTCAATGGATTTACATGTTTTAGGACTTCTAAAACATGAAAAATCTATTTTTAACGTGACGTCTGTGTGTGTGTCTATCTGTCTATCTGTGCAATGTATGTATCCACTCTAACTCAAAAACTAATGGGCAAAATTTCACAAATTTTGGTATGTAAGTTACTTGACCCTGGTACTGGGTACGATTTGTGATAAATTAACCAGCCATTTTTGTGAAATGGCCTGCAAAAATTGCTTGTATCCACTCTAGTTGAAAAATTATAGATCAAATTTTACAAAATTGGGTAGATAAGTCACTTGTGGGTTATCCTGGTGCTGATTAGATTTTGGTATGATTCAGAAAAAAATAACCTGCCTTTTTTTGCTTTAACCTGCAAAAATTGCCAAAATCTGAAATAAAAAACTAAGTATGCTCAAATATATCCATTAAATGCTTGTTTTATACGTAATGTTTAACAATAAAAAGAATAAGGCCAATCCCATTACACTAGGACTAGCCATTCTCAACATATTTTAGTTTTTCCACATTTTCGCTATGCCACATTTGAAAATAAGTCCAGTCACCCGAGAACGAAAAGTGAATTAAAAGTGCAAAATCAATGTAATTTTAAATAATTATGGGTGCTGTTTTGTACAATTAAACTTAATTTAAAGAATTATTGAAGAAATAAAGAGAACTTGAATATGAGTCTGCAGGGAAAGTCATGTGCTGCCCACATCAGATTTTTTAATGGTGCAATACCTATTGCAATGTCTGAATCTCAATGTTCCATTTATAAATATTTACAAAACTTTGTTAACCAAAAGAATACATTGAAGCTTTTTTGGTCTTATTAATATGCTTCTAACATATTTATCTCTACTTATAATAAAACAGAGTGTGTGTTTGATGGGGAATGCTTCCAGGGTGATTTACTCGGGAACGCTTCCGGGACCATCCCCTCCTCAAAGTGATAGACAAACCATGAATGTTTGAAACATGAATTTAAATGGAAAATCTATCACCATGGTTTATTTTTCACAAATTTTTAATCAGCAATGAAAAGTATTAAGAAATCAAAATGGTTATTTAATTTAAATGAGTTTGTTAATGTTTATTGTTATTTTTTCGATTTGAATAATAAATAAATGGATATAAAAATTTATCTTATAAATGAACGGTTATAAGGCTTCTTTTGGGGTAAAAACACTCACTCACCATTTAAGACTTCACAACATTTAATAATACATAAAAAGATTACACATATTTTACAAATCATAGCTAGGATTAGCTACATATTACAAACATGGTGGCTACATGCTTCCTATATATATATATCGCCATCTCGAACTCCACTTCGAACGTTTTTTTTTTATAAATAAAAACGAATACGCTCAAGTTTGGTTGAGTGCTGCCATCTACTGTCTTTTTGGGAAAACAGAATGTCTTTTACAATCTCCCCCTCTGGTTCCGACGTCTAGGCAACCATCTCGGTGAGGAATCAACATGTCATGTTTTTCATGGGTGACCACGTTTACGTAGAGGATTCATGGGTTGCACACTGTACTCTTGGGAATAGGCTTTCAAGGCAGATGAGTGATAAACTCCAACTGGTACTTGAGGGTTTTCTAAGCTAGCTACTTTATATGAGGATGGGGATAGCTGTGCAAGTACAATATATGGTCCATCCTGTTGCGGCATAAACTTTGAACTTCTTCCTTTGGCTGCATAACTAACAGGGCGTAAAGTTATGTATATTCGATCTCCTGGTGTAAATTGTTGAGCAGGTTGTCACCTTTGATCAGCATAATGTTTCCTCTTATCTCTTGCTGCTGTTCCACAACGTCTTTGATCTGTACGGTAAATTTGGTGAACTTTTTACGATAAGGAGTAATTTCCGGAACAAAGTTATCATTTTAATTACACTACAAATATCATTGGTTACATCATCTGTAGTACGAGGTTCTCTGCCAAAATTTAGGAAAGCTGCTGTTTGTTCAGTGGTCTGGCACTTTGCGGTATTTAAAGCAAAACAGATTGCTGGTAGCTTTACAGACCAAGAATCATGTTTATCTTGAACCAAAAGTGCAAGTCGTGGCTTTAGATCATGATTATTTCTCTCTACTGGGTTTGTTTGTGGGTGAAAAACTGGAATTAATGACTGTTTAATGTTCAACAGGCAACAAAGTTGTTGCATCACAGCTGAAACAAACTGAGTTCTATTGTCATTGATGATCCGACGAGGAATGCCATACCTCATCAAGACTTCTTCTAGCAGAGTTATTGCACATTCTTTCGCAGTGGCATTGGGCAATGGGAACAATTCCACCCATTTAGTAGCGATATCTTCTATTATCAAAATCCACTTTTTTTCATCTTTACTCTCTGCTAAGTGTCCAAAAAGGTCTATTGAGAGAGTCTCAAAACGTTGAGAAGGAATTGGAGTCTGTAACAATCCTGCCGTTTTCTGATTAGAAGGTTTATATCTGTTGCAATCTATACAGTTTTTCACATAGTCGCAGATGAATTTTCTCATCCCTGTCCAATAATAGCATTTTGCTATACGGTCAAAAGTTCCTTCAGCACCATAGTGTCCAACAGTCGGAGCATCATGATGTTCTTTCAGAATCAAGTTTCTTTCATGGGCTGGAACTACTAATTGAGCTTCTTCACTTTCGGAATCTGGAGCATAACAGTAGAGGACACCCTGATTCATGAGATAGCCTAGTTCTATCCAGTTTGCATAGTTTACATCTTTGTCAACGTTTTCAAAGCAGTGAATGATCTTTCCTACTTCCTCATCCTTCAATTGCTCTTCACGTATCTCGTTAGGAATTCTGGAGGAAACATCGAAAGATACAGTACAGACTTCATATGAAGGGACATCATGTTCACAAACAGGTCTTGACAACATATCAGCAATGTATTCCATGTTCAAATTGAAAGACTGTAATTGCAATGCCCACCAAGCTAATCTTCCGGATGGAGACTTCAGCTTTATGAGCCATTTAAAGGGTTGGTGGTCGGATGCCACTGTAACACTAGATCCCTCTATGTATCCTCAAAACTTGCTTAATGCCCATATAACAGCCAGTGCTTCACGTTCCATGGTGGAATAATTTCTCTCAGCAGAACTAAGTAGTCTACTTGCATATTCAACCGGATGTTCATCTGATCCTTGGCCTTGAAGAAGGACAGCTCCCAAAGCATAACTACTTGCATTTGTTCTAATCACAAAAGATTTGGTGAAATCAGCTTGCTTCAGAATAGGTAAGGACACTAAGCATTGCTTTAGAGAGTCAAAAGCTTTCTGTTCCGTTTCAGACCAACTCCAGGGAGTTTTCTTTTTTGTTAGATTGTTCAGAGATCGAGAAATCTCAGAAAAGTTCGGTATAAACTTTCTATACCAGGAACATGTCTGCAAGAAGGATAATAGTTGCTTCACATTTTTAAGATGAAAGATTCCTTTTCAGGATCTATCTCTATTCCACAAGGGGTAATCCAGAGTCCAAGATATTTAACTCAAGAACAAGAAAAGTTGCATTTCTCTCGGTTTGCACGAAGTTTGTATTTGATTAGTGATTAGTTTGTCATAAACCATTTCAAGATCTTAAAGAAGTTGTTCAAAAAATGGTGACAAGACTATGAGGTCATCCAGATAGGCAAGAGCAGGGGCATTTTGAAGACCAAAAGGCATTCTTAAAAATCTATACATTCCAAACGGGCAAATGAATGCAGTTTTATCTCGATCAGCTGCATTGACATTTACTTGGTGGTAACCAGATTTCAGATCAATGGTTGACATAAAAGAGGTATGTTTAGCATCCTGCATTAAATTGTCCATCCTTGGAAGTGGGTAAGTGTCAGGGACAGTCACTTTATTAAGTTTCCGATAGTCTACGCAGTCAAACTTTACCATCTAGTTTTGGGATCAAAACTATAGGGCGATTCACATTCTTCAATAATGTTCTTTTCAAGAAGATCATCAATTTCTCTTTTGAGCAGCTCCTTCCGAGCTGGTGGCATTCTGTAAGGAGATACAGAAATGGGTGTGTGATTACTTGTAGTAATATGATTGATGCTCGATGATCAAGGTGGCTTCTCCATCTGGTTGGAAGATACTATCATATTTTTCTGGTAGACTGTTGAACTGACTTCTCTGAGTAGCTGTCAGATTCTCCCCTTCACTTTCCCGCAACTGACAAACGTTAATCAGAACTTGCTTATCCTCATGGGATTCTACATTGGATTGTGTGCCCAATTCTTCTCCAAATGGATATGTGTTATTTGGGTTATCACAAAAATACCAGCATTTGTTCCTTATGTCAAGAACAATACCTGCTGCAGATTTCAGAAAATCTGTTCCAAGAAGAATTCGATTTCCAGTAGCATTTGGAAGGATGATGAAATTCTTCAACACTTTTTTTCCTTCAATTTTTATCATAACTTAGCAATCAACAAGAGACTGCTGGCCATCTGCCAGACTTATTGTCAACTTCGTCTTTTGAAATGATAGTCCAAGCTCTTTGAATACTTTAAACATCTTTTCTCCTGCAATGGAATGTGAAGATCCTGTATCAGAGCACACTCTACCTCGTCTTACACAAAATGTTATGTCTACCAGGGTAACTTGAGGACCTTTAGTGAATGTTGAAAATGCTTCTATGCTATTTGAGAAAACTTCCTTTTTGATTGCGGAAACAATCAGAACATTTAGCTTTAATGAATCCAGGTCTTCCGCATCCATAACATCTTAACAAAGGTCTTTCTTCTTGAATATACTTGAATTTTTCTCCTCTGTTGAAAGGTACAGTTCTCTTAACGGGATCAAAATTTCCAGTTGTGTGCATTTCCTTTGATTTGGCTATCTTTTTCTGTCCATTAGGCAAGGAATTTCTTAAGTTTTCATATGCATCCAATTTATCAGCCAAATCTGAGGGAGAAATTATCTGTTCCCATTCATCCAAGTAATGTTCTTTGCATTCCGGAGTGCAGCATTTTTTCATTTGATCAGAGATTATCAAATTCTGCAACTGCTCAAAAGTGGAAATGTTCAATTCTGATATCCATCCTTCAAAAAAACTTCTGATTTTGAAATAGAAAATCAGAAGAAAAGAAATCTTTTCATGTGCAATCAGTGCTTTTTCTATGTTGAGAAAATAACTTTCGAAACCTTTCTGCCGTCAATCATTGTAAAAGGATGCCACAGATGTGAGAATAATCCTTAAATTTTTCTTCGGGCTCTCTAGCAATAAGTTTTGAAACATCGTTGGGCAGTATTTCTATGAGATGAGTCGTCCACAGGTCTTCCGGAATTTTTAGGATCTTCATTTGTCTTTCAAATAAAACTAAAAACAAGCTCATATCATCTGTTTCAGGGTTGATACTTGGCAAAATTTTCTTTAGGTCCACTTTCATATGAGAATTATCCTGTTGAATAATCACGGATGCAGTTTCTTTCTGACTGGCAAACTGTAGCCTTAGCTTTTCTATCTCAAATTCTCAATTTTGCTTTTCCACTCTTTCTTTTTCTAGTTGTTCCCTTTCTCTTTGTTCGTTTTCTCTTACCCTCTGTTCGTCTTCCAGTCTTTCCGAAATAATACCCTCAAAAAGATATCTTACAAATTCTTCATCCTCCTTGTACACCTTGCTCTTTAGAATAATATCCCCAAGTTCAATGACTTTCAGGTCACCATTTTCATTTTCTCCTAACTCAGTCGCTAGCTACTTTAGATCAGCTTTTTTTCCTTTCGCTAAAAATGCCATCGTTATATTTGCTTTTTTTTTTTTTTTTTTTTTTTTTCCTATTACAAATATGAATGTTTACTTCTATTAAATTCGATAATTGTTCCAAATGATTTAAAATTAGATTGTTCTAAAAGTTCTAAATGAAAAGGCAGAAATCGCTTTCGCTTCAATAATTTAAATAAATTGAATTTTCGTCTTTGAATGGCTCAAGATATTAATATCAAAATCACATTAATTTTATATTTATTTCCAATATTTCATAAATGCCACTTTAATTCACTTAAAATCACTAGTATATATCAATTTGATCCATTTAAGTTTCAAAACTTCAATTTATTATTCTATCATTACGACTTACACACAACAGTACATTCACAATAACATTAAAACGAAAGTATGTATAATTTCAAAATTTTTATATATATGTCAGGATTGACAACATCAATTTATTTTATTTAAGCCAGGATGGCTTTTAATTTTTGATTCTCAAAAGCATGGTTATGCTAATTAAAAGGGTACTTATTTAACTTTTACTTACTCGAGATGAAGACAGAATGTTCTAAACTTTATCGAGAATTCAATTGGCCACGAGTTCGGCACCATTTTCTTATAAGGCTTCTTTTGGGGATGAGGTTGTGAAATCACTCACGCTCCATTTAAGACTTCACAACATTTAATAATACATAAAAAGATTACACATATTTTACAAATCATAGCTGGGATTGGCTACATATTACAAACACGGGGCTATGTGCTGCTTTCTATCACCATCTAGAACTCCACTTCGAACGTTTTTTTTTTTTTGTAAACAAAAACGAATGCTCTCAAGTCTGGTTGAGTGCTGCCATCTACTGTCCTTTTGGGAAAACAGAATGTCTCTTACACGGTTTGATTTTTCTTTTAATTATATTAATTGCAGACTGCGTACATCAGTTTGATTTATGTTGGCAAAGAGTTTTCAAGCTTATATATTGTGTTTAGGTAATAAAATCATATATTGTGTTCAGCCAATAAATTAATTTGAAACAGTAAGAGTAGAACAGGTATATCTTCTAATACAATTTTAGCGATTTCATTTAGTATATACAAATGGGATCAGGATGTTTTATTCAGATCTGCAAATTCAGAGCTACGAATTTGGCGAGATATTGCTAACTTGGCAACGTTTCTTAAATGTTGCCAAATTGACGGAAATATCGCCAAATTTTTTAAAATCGATGCAAATCAATGAAATGTATTTTGTTTTGTTAGAAGAGAGTACTGAAATAATGTTTTGTTAGCATTTGTTTGTCAGTTCAAACGTCCTACTTAGTAACACATTCAGCGAATTTTTAAAATGTCACCAAATTAATATAAATGCTTGTAAATCCATAAAAATATCTTGAAATTGATAAAATTGAGCTAAATAAATTAAATGAATTGTGTTTTGTTAGGGGATAGCATTGTAATGATGTTTCGTCAATTTGTCGCCAAATGGGACTGTCAGTTTTACAGTCCCACTTGGCGATAAATTAGGCGATTTTTTAAAATGTCGCTAAATTGACAAAAATGTCACCAAACCTTCTATAGAGATAGTATTATTCAGACGATATTATTTTTCCACCAATTTATTTAAAGCAAATGATATCATATCAAGGCGATGCATTGGCCTGTTTGCTTTTCAATATTGCGCTCCAAAAAATTGTGAAAGACTAACATCAATACCCGTGGAACAATCTTTAACAAGTCTGTCCAGATTTTTGCGTTTGCTGACGACATTGACATTGTAGCACGCACTCCCGAGTTACTTAGGGAAGCCTTCACATCTTTAGAGGCCGCAGCCAGTAAAATGCATCTAACTATTAATCAAAATAAAACTAAGTATATGCCCTGTGGTAATTATGACTGTCCTTATTTCGAAATTGGGGTTTACAAGTTTGAAACTGTAAGCAACTTCAGATACTTAGGATCTGAAGTTAATACTCTCAATGACATTATGCCCGAAATTCATGTTACAGCTGCTAACCGATGTTTTTTCGGCCTTAAAAGGTACTTAAAGTCTGACTTCATCAGCAGAAAAATGAAGATTATAATCTACAAAAGATTAATCAGACCCATTCTTACCTACTCTGCTGAGACTTGGGCAATGACAGAAAAAGTTAAAGATATCATTTCTGTTTTTGAGAGAAAAATCTTGAGAGGTATTTTTGGTGGCTTAAATTGTAACAACATCTGGAGAAGAAGAACTAACTCTGAACTTCTTGAAAAGTCTTTTAAAGAACCAGATATAGTCAATTACATCATGATTCAGAGAATTAAATGGGTGGGTCACCTGTGCAGGATGGCCGAAAGCTGTACAACAAAAAAGATCTTTTCGGCCAAACCATTCGGCACCCGTAAAAGAGGAAGACCTAAACTCAGATGGCTTGGCTTGACTGTGTGGAAAAGGACTTTAAAATTTTAAAAGTTTTGAACTGGAGGTCTTTGGCCAGGGATAGGAAAGCCTGGAGTTCTATTCTGCGGAAGGCAAGGGCCCATCCTGGGCTGTCAGGCCACTGAAGAAGAAAAGGATATCATGCCGCTTAGCAACGGATTTAAGTCCAATATGTTTATGCAGCAGACGATTTTTATTAAATCTTTCTCAATTTTAATAATGAAGATATGTATATAAAATGAATTTCATTGCCATTGCATTTCTGACTGGATAATATCAATTACAGTCTTCAGGTTTAAACATTATTATTATTGATAGTTTCGAGGATTATTGATTCAGAGATTATCGATATTTTCAAGTTATTAAGCCATTGTTTCATTGAGACAAAAATTGTTGAAACTCAGATATTGCACGTTGTACGAGTAATCTTCTACAAATGCACAGGTATATCTTCTAATCTACGAGAATATAAGTAGTACAGGTATATTGACATATATTTTTACATAAATTGGCATATGTTGGAATCAAGTACGGCCTTCTGGTATGAAGATTATGTGAATTGATATTTACAATTTATTACGTCATCGTTTTGTTTTGTCAAATATTTTTGAGACTCATATTGTAATACGGGTAATTTTCTACTAACGCTTGGACATATCTTCTAATCTACGACATTATAAGTAGTACGGGTATATCTTCCCATATAATTTTAGCACTTTCATTTTGGCATATATTGGAATCAATTACTGCCCTTAGGTGTAAAGATTATGGGTTTATTGATATTTTTAATTTATACATGTAATCTACTAATACAGGTTATAACTTCTAATATTCACGTATATAAGTAGTATGGGTCCCATACAATTTTAACGCTTTTATTTTGCATATATTGATTCAATTCCATATTTTTTGCAAATTTGCTTACAAAAGGGGCCAGGATGTTTTATTCTTCAGATCTGCCAGTGAAGATAATTTTGTATAGCGAGAACAGAGATTCTTAACCTTCTTTTTAGGAGCATTACATTAAATATTTTAACAGAATAGTTTGATTAAAAATGTCATTTAGTAAAGTATAGGAATTTGCACATGATAGTGAATTTTAAGTTTCTTTATATAAGCTATATACTCTATACCAGTGTTCTTCAACCTGTGTTCCGCGGAACCCTAGGGTTCCACTCAAACGCTTTAGGGGTTCCACGAGTCGATACTACAATTCGTTGTTTTTGTTTTGTTTTTCTTTGTTTTCAATTTCATATGACATATATATGTATAATACAAATACTTTATATGAAATATTTATCTTCTTGTTTGAATTAATGCAAATTTATAACAAAAGCAGTTTTTATAACAAAAGTTTTTATAACAAACAGTTTTTATAACATTAGTTTTTATAACAAAAGCAGATACGCACCTTGTTCATAACATGTAATACGTAATATGACACATCCCCCCTAAAATCAAATCTGGGTGTGCTACTGAACGAAGGGTTCCATAAAAAAAATAAAAAATATCTCAAAAAAAGGGTTCCACGAGATGACAAAGGTTGAAGAACACTGCTCTATACCATAGGTTTTCAACCTTTTTTGCCCACCGCCCACTTTTGAGAACATTTTTCTTCCTAATCAATTCCTGTCATCAATTGCGCGCGATAATGCTAATGAAAATAAAATGAACAATCACTGCCTTTATATAAATGAATGAAATGAAGCTCCAGAAGAGCCCAGCACATCGACCAGAGGTCTATTGTACTACCCCAAAAGAAAAAAAGATCTCTAAGAAAAGAGACCAGTAGCCGATGCGAAAATAAGCAGGCACTTGACAGGAATGTCATTCAGCTCCCAGGGTTCAATTACATGACGACCAATGTGCTCGAATCTGTGAGCAGAGTAAGCCTCACATTCACATAGAATGTGAGCTGCAGTTTCTTCGCTGTAATTGCAGCCTCTGCAAAGCGAATCCTTAGTGACACCCATAATGTTAAGGTGTCTCTTGAGGGTGCAGTGCCCAGTAAGGAGCCCAACAGCCCTCCTGATGTCGGTTCTGCTGAGCCTGAAAAGTTCCTTTTGACGTGTACTAGGGCAATTGCAGTTGAGAATTTTCGCTTGCCTTTGTCCCTTAGTGTCACGCCAGTTCTTACATTGAAGCTTCCTGAAGATGTCAGACAATTCTTCTAAAAAGGTCATTGGGAATTCCCAAGGCCGGCTCAGGGCCCACAAAAGGAGTACTTGAGCCTTTCCTAGCAAGTTCATCCGCCAATTCATTGCCAGGAATGCCCGAATGACCAGGTACCCAGTAAAGAATGACATTATTATTGCTAGTCATTTCACAGAGTGCATTATAACATTCCCAAACAAGGGAAGACGTCACAGTGAACTTCCCCAGAGCCATAAGAGCAGCCTGACTGTCAGAACAAATGAAAATCTGGCTATTCTCATACTTCCTGTCATAGCAGATTCTACAACACATAAGGATGGCAAAGACTTCAGCCTGAAAGACAGTAGCAAAATTGCCAAGCGGATAAGACAGCTCAGTACCATCATCAGGGCAGCAAACACCAGCACCAGTACTTGTGCCAATCTTCGAGCCATCCATGTACCATACAAAACAGTTCCGTTTATTGTAGGTGGGAGTCCTCTTCCAATCGTCTCGCGAGGGGACTTGAATTTCATAAGGCTTATCAAACGTATATTTGACATGAATGCCATCAGGTGGCATACAGAAATAAGGATGACTAGCAACATTACTGTTAAGTTCACCCCAAGATAGATACCTTGAGTAATCTTTCCAGTATTTCAGATATTTAAGTCTGTTCATGCAGATAAGTGCTTCTGCTTCAATACGCATGTAGAGCGGATGCAAACCGAGTAAAAGTTCAAGAGTTGCAGTAGGAGTAGTTTTCATGCAACCAGAGATTGCAATGCACACCATCCTTTGAAGCTTAACTAATTCAAGTTTAGCTGTTCCACATCCAATTCTGGACCACCAAACAATGGATCCATAGGAAATGATAGGACAGATTACCATGGAGTAAATCCAATGGATAGCCTTAGGATTTAAGCCCCAGGTTTTCCCAATGGCATTCCTACAAGACCAGAAGATTCTTATGGCTTTAGTCGTGCAATAATCCAAGTGTCTCTTCCAGTTGAGTCCCTTGTCAAAGTAAATTCCCAAGAATTTAACCTCCTTGGAGCAAATAAGCTTCTGCCCAAAGAAGCGAATATCCCCAAGATTAAGTATACGTTTCCTAGTAAACGCAACCAAAGCAGTCTTATGTGGATTGACCGTAAGACCTGCATCTTTGCACCATGTCTCAACCCTCCTGAGAGCAGTAGATATCATGTCGGAGACAGTGTTGCCAAATTTACCCCTGGCAATGATGACAACATCGTCTGCATAAACAACGCAAGAAACATTGATGCTCTCCAAAAGAGAGTCCACAACAATACACCAAAGAATTGGTGAAACTGCCTTTATATAGGTTGGAGACATATAACATGCATCGACAGGAATAAGATAAACATGCAGTGACTCGTTTATAACACCCGGTGCCTAAGTAAAGCACGGGGGCAAGGGTGATGTGGGGCAGAGTGCGGGTTAGAACAAGCACAGATAGTACTGCCAATTCTTGCAGGACTGCAAAAATCACGTTATTTAGCAAAAACTTGTTATAACTGAATTGCTACAAGCATATTTTTTGCTATTTTTTATTAACAGGCTTTTGTTAACTTTACCTGTATTTATATATGAGATATTTCACGTAAAATTGGAAGATTTGAAAATTTTTAATTCAAATCTAAAATTAAAAATTTTTATATCATCCAATTTAATGTAGATCTGAATGTAATGGAATCTTTAAGTTCAATTTTCATCCACTTCCCGAACTACCGAAATATGTGAATTTTCGCACACGTGATAAAAATGATTAAAATACATACAATAACAAAAATTAACCAATAATTAACCAAGTTCACTTTAGTTAATACGTGATTAGCGTGTTTCTTTAGTCTTTTTTAAACTATATTTTTTTAATCTGCCCACCGCCCCTCCATACCATCTCAACGCCCCCTAATTTCCTCAGGGTCTTCTACTGCCCCCCTGACAGTCTCAAACGCCCACAAGGGGGCGTTATCGCCCACATAGAGAAACTATGCTCTATAAGAAGAACAGGTATGCCGCTAGTTAATAATAAAACATAATGTGGATGTTCTACTTTTTAAAATTATGAATCAGTTTAACAGAAATGGCCTCTTTTTATTGCTAAGAATATAAACTGAATTATTTAATCTTAATTTTTGAAGAAAGTAGTTAATCTTTTCTACATCCACTTGAAAAACATAATAGTTCTGTATTTTCAACTTTGGATCTTATGAAAATTTGAATAGATGGGGAAAATGTTTTAAGTATGGGGAAGGAAATTTGACTTTTCTCATCTGCAAGGTTTGCACAAGCTGCCCTTGCAAGATTTACTTAAAGAGTATCGACATGTTTTAGCTAACTCTGTTTCACACTAAAAGGTTGGGATACAATATGCTAATCTGAAGAATGCAGGTTGAACATTTTTCTTCATTTAAAATCCTTTAGGCTAGCATGATAAGCACCACACATTTCAGCTTTTGTAATTTTCTATTATACTCTAGAGCAGGCTTCTGGAAATCGCCCGTCCTCGCCGGGTTAAAATTCGGCGAGGACGACCAATTTTTGAAAGTTGCCGTCCTCTCGGACGGCCTTGAGATTAGAGATTCCGTATAAAAAAAAAAGAAAAAAAAAATTGTTGTCGTAAAATTGTGGCGAAAGCCGCCCTTTCCCGTGCCATGAATGAAAATTGAAATGCCGTCACCTGCAAATCCCCCTAGTGTGCATTATCAATGCCTTCTTTCTAGGCGAGCCGTCAGATCTGAATTGTAACCACAGGCGCTAGTTATTTTTTCTCCCCTCACCCTCCACCCAGTGAATCCGATGATCACAGGAAAATGCGATAGCGCACTCACGATCGAAGTGACATACATGTTCTCTTCTCCTTTTCAAGGTCTGCATGCGCGGAATTTTCGGATTTTCACAAGACCGACAATACCGATGCTTAAATCCAGACCAAGCCCAAAGAAATTTATAAATGTAGAATGAACTCGGCCTGAAGATAACTGCGTCTCAGCAGGCTCGAAATGATTTGTATTCAAATATGTTAAAAATAAATTTGTCAAAATTTTGTACGGAGAATTTAGTTTGTTTTTTTAAACATTTATCTTTACGTAGCTGAAATAAAAGCAATAAGTTCATGCATTCAATTTAAATTCATTTTAAAAATTTTCAAAAGAAATATGTTCGGCCCGGTCATAACGGACGTTTAAAAAAAATAAAAAAGGACTCAAGCCTGCTCGAAACAATAGAAAACTCTAAGTCCAGCCCAGGCCTAAGCCCAAATCCCCATTTAACTCTTTAAAACCCAAAATATAAAATTTTCATTTGCTGTAATAGATGGTAGTAAGTAACAAGTTTGAATTTTTGGAATGGATTCTTCTAGTTTCAGCCAGAAGTATTTTATTTTCTTCCCCACTTTGGTTTCAACTTTAAAACTAAAACGTTTAAAATTCATTCATGGCATTTGTTCCAGTTGTTTGACAACTGAAGTTAAAGTATGAAACATCTATTCAGTCCAAGAAGAATTTAATCTTGATTGACTACATTCCCTAGAGTACCGATGAGGTTTAAACAGTTTAGAGACAAGAGGATTTATATGATTATTTATTTACCACGTCTTCAAGTTACCAAACATTGAAAAAAGGAGCGATTCCTTGCATATCTTACCCCTTTGCCCCCACCCATAGATCGGAATTTCGCTGGTCCGATCCATTATCGGAGACTCCGCGTCGGCGACTTTCATCGCGGCGGTTAAGCGGTGTGGGGGGTGGTGTATGAATATGCAGTTACCGCACTTCATCGTGAGGCAGTTGGTTCTAATTTATTATTGTTATGCGAAGTATTTAAGCACATTAAGGAATATAAAGTGAAGAAAAAATTCTTAGGAGGACGGGTAAAAATTTTCGAGGACGGGTAAAAAATTTCAATAGCCGTCCTCGCGGACGGGCTAGATTTTGCCGATTTCCCGAAGCCTGCTCTAGAGCCTTTTACTGCTGTTTAAAAATATATCCATATATTACCCCCCAAGTTAATTTATTTATTTTTTATAACTTGTTTGTGTGCAAAACTAATAAATCATTTATTTAAATTCTGTCCCTCCTTTATTTGGTGTTTAATGTTTCTTAACTCATTTTATTTCAGCTCCTCAAATAACTAATTTTTTTCAGATTCTAAATTCCAGCAATTTTACTTCACAGCCAGGAAATTTATTGTAGTGATAGTTTGTTCATACTACTATATGCTTTTGAGAAAGTCACAACACTGGCGTTCACATATTTTTCTAAAGTGGCTGTTTTAAAAACATTTTATTATAGGCACTTTATTCACTAAGAAAGTGTTTTGAGTCTTATGGTTCTTTTTCCATCCTCCAAGGTCCTTTCTTTTATTTTTTAAAATTTCATTTGGTAAGGACTTCCTTCTTAGGTTATAACTATTTCTTAAGGCGATGCTTCAGTTAGCTTTCAGTGCTCTCCCTTGAAAATTTTACCAGCCGGGTGGTGTGAATCAACAGCCGGGTGGTCAAAGCAGATGTATTATGTTTTACGAATTTTTTTGATGCTCAGAAACGCAAATGTCTTTAATTGTAAGTGTAACTTATATTTAATAATTAGCCGCATTTGGCGACCAGCCTGTTCGCTACCCTTGAAAATTCTGACAGTGGCAAATTCTGAAATTTTACCACAAAGGTGTAAGGTAACTGTTTGGACGGCCAGGAAGTGCCACCCAATTTAGGCCGGAACTCAGTGGGGGAGGCATACACAGGGACTGCACCCTCCTTTCCCTACCACCAACCTCTCGGAAGGACTTACGGTCCCACATGTTTAACGTGATCGTACTCTGAATGAACACGGCAGCAGTTTTAGCAGTGGCGGGAATCGAACCCAGGCCTACTGAGTAAAATTCCCACGCACTAAACACTGGGCTACCGTGCCCTCCACGACAATCTCCATAACTTTCTTTTTATTCGTCCAATTTAGACCGGAACCCAGTGGGGAGGTCCCAGTGGGGGAGGTATCCACAGGGACCATACCCTCCTTCCCCTACCAACCTCTCGGAAGGACTTACGGACCCACATGTTTAACGTGATCGTACTCCGTGTGAACACGGCAGCAGTTTTGGCAGTGGCAGGAATCAAACCTGGGCCTACCGAGTGAAATTACCGCATTCTAACCACTGGGCTACTGCTTCCTCTGCGACAATCTCCACAACTTTCTTTTTATTCCCCCAATTTACACCGGAACCCAGTGGGAGAGGCATCCACAGGGACCGTACCCTCCGTCCTCTACCACCAACCTCTCAGAAGGACTTACAGACCCATATGTTTAACGTAATCGTACTCCGCGTCAGTAGCGGGAATCGAACCCGGGCCTACTGAGTGCAATTCTCGCGCGCTAACTTCCCGCATGCCAATTTAAATTTTATAATTAAGCTCTTAATTCCATTGTTCCATCATTTAAAATATCAATAAAATTAAAATATCCATGTAAAATATCTATAAATTAAAATATCCATTTAAAATATCCATAAATTAAAATATCCATTTAAAAAATCCATATTGTTCTATCAATCATCCATATCGTTCCACCAATCCATAAGTATAATAATTTCAAATACATCACCACAATTCAAACCACCATAATTCAATCATTTAAATTATTTAAAATATCCATAAATTAAAATATCCATTTAAAATATCATATAAATATAATAATTTCACCCGATGTATCCAATACATATGCTAAGCTTTCATTTAAAACTGAAAGCATGGTCCCCATGGAGACGAGTAAAAAACTACTGCCGAGGGGGGAAATGCCGTTGAAGAACTTGCCAAGAAATATAAAATCATGATGTTTTTAAAATTGCGATCCTGCGGGCAATTTTCATTATTTCTTGACCAGATTGGACTTGGTAAGAATGCCAGATCTTTGACCTTTCTAAAAATGTAAATTATTAGTCGAAATTATGAGTAGTTTTTACGATGGGAGGATTTAAAAACGAAAGTTGGTTTTTTTGAACCGAAAGTGACTTTTGTTTTAAAATCTTTAAAAAATATTAGAAATCGAAATTGAGATTTGAAATTGATATATTTTTACTCGCAATTGTCTGCTCTTTCCAGTGGTGTAATTTGTTTTTGTCTACAACATCTGAATCACGGAGAAAAAAGAGCAAAAAGGGCAAAAAACGGTCAAAATCGTATAAAACATTAAATAACAACAACAAAAAAATATTAAAATTTTAAAAATCTGTTTTCATGTAAATAGTGTGTTTATTGACACCAGTGTGTTTATGCAGCGCAGACAATTTTTATTAATTGTTTTTCTGATTTAAATAATAAAGAAATGCATATAAAATAAATTTTATCGAAATTGCAATTTTGACTAGATTATATCAAATACGGCCTTCAGGTTTAAAGATTGAGGGGATTATTGATATTTCAATTTATTATGTCATCTGTTTTTCTTAGCAAACGTTTTTGAAACTCATACAAGTAATCTTCTACAAAGGCACGGGTGGCCCATCAAATGCCAATCATTTTAAAAAAAGAACTGCCCATCTCTTGAGCCACCGGGTGCAATTTTCAAGGGAACGGAGAATTTTTTTAACTGAAGAGTCCCCTTAAGAGACATTTAATGGTAGTGATGCTCTGTATTTTTATTCTAATGAATTTGCCTCCAAAATGGGTTGATATGTATGGTGTGACTAATAAAGTTTTAATTTTTGCAGATAAGTACAATTCTAAATTTTATGCATGTTAATAAATAGGGTTAAAGACTTGTAATAAGCATTATTAGAATCTTTATGATATAGGATCTGATTGCATGAGAATGTCAAAGTTAAGTCATTTAATACCTGTTCAAAAGATTTGAGTCCTGCCTTCTTGCCCAGTTCAGTGATTTCAACGAGGATCATTTGTTTCAGGTCCTGAAAAAGGATGAAATGCGTGAATTATTTGATTTTATTTTACAACACACTATTTTATTTACAGCTAGCCGCAGGTTCATAAAAAATAATTGATTAAAAATGCACACTCGTTATGTGGGCTAATCAGAGATAACTGACAGTTCATATCAGAGCAAAAAAAATATATATATATATATATATATATATATATATATATATATATATATATATAATTCATACATTTGTTACTATAATTGATGGATTATTATGCTTTAGAAATATTGAAAAGTAACCTCTAAAATAACCACACATTTCAATCAAGGTACTAACTTTCCATATAGTTTGATTTGCTTGACAATCAAACTCTAAAAACATTTAATTGTCTCCTATTGGATTGTGCACTTTTTAATATTATGAAAATAACCGCACTTCAAAATCAGCAATACTTTCTAAAAAATTATATTTAAATATAAATGCATCAAAACCAAAAGTTGAAAAGGCTTCCTTTCGCTTTTCACAAGATGCAACAATTCACAAGATTTGCCACTGTTAGGAGCCTCTAATTACGCCTTTAACATTGAGATAAAGCCAGCTTCAACAAACCATGATAGAAAATGTACATATTGTCTGGTTTTCTTGCAGAAAAGCAACAAATATGTCATTTTTTTGCATTAAAGAAGCTAATACTATCAGTCACATTAATATTATTTCTGATACTTTCTCAAATTTTGAGACTGTACTCCCCAAATACACACGCAGCAGCCTCTGCTAGGGCAGAGTTTTGGCTTTAATGTCAAGTGAAGGTCCAGCACTAAGTGTGGCTACTAAAGGATCAAGGATCTGTCTCTCTTTTAATTAAAATATGCTTAAAGCATATTGAGTATAACTTGGGCTTTTAATTGACTCTTTGCACCTGGGCCTCCAAATGACTATCGTTAGGCCCGCTTCAGTGTATGTGTTGCTTGCTTTATAGTCTGTTCTACAGCCAGTCAGCCACTTAGGCTCAGTAAGTCAATAGTGTTGCTTTATAGACTGTATTCGGGTTATGGATTTGTGAATAGCGAAAAAGACAGATTCCAATCATTACAAACTAAAAACCAAATTGTTTATTTTAAGTCCATTGGTTGAACAAGGGGGTTCTGCATTCTGCCACTTGTCAAACCTCAGAGCTAGCATCTTGAGCTCTTTCATTTTCCATCAACAGAAGAACTTGTGAAAACATTTCGCATTTTTAATGTTTTTATAAATTTTAGAGAACTTAACACTAAAAAAATAGACTTCTTTAACCCTTTCGGGACGGCGGCATTCCGGAACTGTCGCGGCCCAAAAGACGACGCGCTTCGCTTCCGAACTGGTCGAAAAGGATGGCGCATTTTTTGCGCTAAGCCTAACTCTCGAAAAAAATTCACTAAAAATCACCTATTCAACACAGAAATCTACTTTATACAGGAATAAAAGAAATATTTATGTTCTATTTGATGTATAATTTTCATACAAATCTGAATACAAAATACTCGTTAGTTACTCCCATTCTTTTATCCGAAATAACGAATAATTTCACTGCCTCTAAAACCCAAAAAAAAAAAAAAATACTCTCTTATATTCCTATGATTCACCAACGAAATCATAACGCTGAAATAAAAATAAAAACCGAAACTCAATTATAAAATTGTTGATGCTACGAGAATTGCTCTGTTTGTTTATGTTACAAAATGATTTTCACCGCTCCAAATGGAGAAATAATTCATTCGATCCTCTTCTGCCAAGGTCATGCCTCTGCAAAATGCATTGAAGTTAGTTCCATGGACAAGTAATGCCATCTAGTTCACAAATTAAAATGTTCTGCGTAGTGGCACTTATACGTGCCACTATTCGCTTGCGGTAAAATTTCCTCTGGCCCGAGTGAGTGCCGTTCGTCCTTGAAAGCATGTTCGCATCTGGCACCTGGGCGTGCCATTCGTCGCGAAAGGGTTAAATTTCACTGCTCTTTTTTCTGAGAATGAGTAAAATGCCATGTGTACCCTTCTGGTTCTCATGCACTCTTTTTCTTCAAAATAAAGCACACACATTCTCCCACCCCCCAAACACACATGCAAGCTGTTGTGGTGGTTCTGGTGTAAAAGGCATGCGACAGAGATTTAAAAGGATGGTTTCTTTCATGGCAGTCATTTGTGTTTATTTTAACGATGAGGGTCTTGGGTGGAACATTTAGAAGGGGATCATGGCTGAGATTCTTATCGCTGGTCTTCAGGGGGAGTGCGTATGAGCTACTAAGTATTTAATCAGAAGAATGTTGCAATAATCATGTCAAAACATATTTCTGAAACTGAAACTTAACAATTAATGAATGAATCTCATAGTGATGTAAGTTGTTGTTGTTGAGACCCAGACCGTCCGAATAGTGATGTAAGTGAAGAAAGTGAAATAGTTGCTATGTACTTTAGTGTGAAAGTTTAATTATAAGACATCGATGTGTGTGTGTTGATGTTTTTGGATACTTTGATACAGATAATGGGAGTTCAAATGTCAAAGATCTGCCCTCTCTTCAGTTTTCTGAACCCTGGATTAAATACAAACAGTTCAAAGCTTTTTTAAAAGACATTAATTTTTTTAACTTGTATTTCATTGATAATATTATGCAAGTAATAGTTAACAAAATAAAAGTTTTCAATGGCACAGTCAGATCCCTCAAAATGTAATAACACTTGTGTATTTCTATAATAATGGTATTTTAAAGCAAAGTTTTCATAATAAGATATTTTCGACACATTAGGCTTAGCATCAAAAAGTGCCAGGGCCTGGAGTAGCAGAAGAAAGGTCTTGTGGAAAGGCTTCTTTCTTCCTTTACAAATTTTGCAAGAAATTAACTGGAGTGTGGCTCAACTCGACTTTCTCAAACCAGAATCCATTTTTTAAGTAATTTGTTGTTCTTTTTGCAAGAAAAAATATGAAAAATCTGTTCAATTGATTCAAATGATCCCAATTATAGCACGTTACCTTTCAATTGATGCCAAGTTTGACAATACGCCCCTTTACAGGGTGGTAACTTGCCTCTCCCAACAGGGACTAATGACGCCATGAACACAAAAATTGTATTGTGGCTATGTTCCGCTACAATGATTGAAACTCTTGTTTCATGATCATTGAGCCCTTTTAAGCACAAGTGTTTTGTCCTATGTTGCCATGTTTAGAAAACATAAAATTCAAGAAAAAAAGTTTTTACTTGAATTTCAAAAATTCTATCTAGTTTATCTAAAAGTGCTAAAATTCATGATTTTATTTAGAGGTTCTAAATTTTGTGATTTTTTACGAAATTAGCGATCAATAAGACTGTTTTTGTAGATTGATTATTGCATGTTTCAATAGAACTAAAATTAGCAATCAATAAGACCGTTTTTGTAGATTGATTACTACATGTTTCAATAGAACACTAATTTGGCCAGATCAAAATAGACATGATAAAACTTAAAAAATTTAATAATAAAATTCTATTGTAACTTATATACAATTTCATGATGAAAACGCACTATAATTGACTAATTTTCAGAAAGAGTTTAAGATATGTGATTTCATTTAAAAGCATTAAAATTCACAGCAATATATTTAAAAGTGCTAAAAACAAGAACAGTCTTATTGATAGCTATTTTTTTAATAAAAATTGTGAATTAGGGCTTTCATGTTAAATTATGAATTTTATTTAGCATTCTTTCTGAAAAATCACGAAAAAAATTTAGAGTGTTTTCTTAAATTGCCAATTTTAGCACCCTTTCTCAAATTCTGCAAAATTGATGCTTTTTCATAAAAATCACAAATTTGAGCACCCTTTCTCAAAAATGGCAAATTTTAGTACTCCTTCTCAAACATGAATTCTAGGACTTTTTTTTCAAAACTCACAAAATTTTCACTTTTTAAAATAAAAATCACCAATTTTGAGTCTTCCCCTTGAAAATAGCTTTCAATGACTCTTTGGGGTTTTGGTGAGCCCCAGAAGAAAATGGAGCTTAGTGCATATGGTAAGCAGCAAAAGTGAAAATTTTGCGATTCAAAATAAATCAAGCTTTAATAACTTTGCTTGATTTGAAATAAATCAAGCAAAGTCTCCCGATTGTTTGCAACATTTGCAAATTCTAGAGGGATAAAGCTGCTTTCACACTAAACGACTGTAGAACACTGATTCCAAGATTCGGTGCTAAAGAATTAAGTACTCACTTCTCTTTTGCATATGTTTGTCCAGCTTCCTTCAATCTCATTTATCTTGCACCAGTTAGTGACCACCTTCTGTTCAGGAACTACAACTGCCACCAGGCATGACTAGAACGAAAATTATCTCGCTCACTGTACCTTCAAAAACAGCACAAAAATATGACTTTTCTTATAGAGGAGAGTTTATGTTTCGTTACTTATATTTACTTGATGAAGTTTCAAAGCTCAAAATAATACATGAAAGGAATAGATGATCCAATTTGCAGTTTTGAAATAAGTTGTTTTAAGCTGCATTTTAAAGGGCATCTAGTAGCAAAAACAAGAAAATTTTTTGAGAATGATTTATCTTACTGCAGTGATTTTATATGCTTATTTTTATATCAAAATGACACAAAAAACAAGCAATTATTTTAGTAATAGGTGGTGCAAGGGGTAAATACTGTTTAATGAATAGGGAATTTTTTTTTCTCATTCAGCTATAATTTTGTAATTCTCTTATTTCACTAACATTTAGAAAGAAAAAAAGATACATTTTTATTTTCACAACAAATGTTATGTTTGAAACATTCTCATATCAACATTATTTTAAAATATTAGATAATAGAAAGAAAAAAAGATAACAGCAGACTAGTCATTTGTATGTATATATATGTATTTCCACAGGAATTAAGTTTGGGCAATAACGCACACTACTCATTTCAACAACAGTTAATGCTTAGGCTTTGGGCGACTCTGATGGGGACAGAGTCATCTAGAAGTAGCAGCTTCTTTTGGAAGAAATCCCAGCATTGGTAGACACAGGCAGTTGTCATACTATAACTTTTAGGCACTGCATCTTAACTGGAAAATGCAAATATAGTTTAAGCCTTGCTTTACTATGCCATTTAAACAGGATGCCTGTATTAAGTACACATGGAAATAGGCACTCTCTACAGATTGATTAAATAATGCAATTTGGTGATTAAACGAAACTACCCCCCCCCCCCCCCATTCTGTTTAATTAAAATATCCAGAATAATCCAGAAATTTACTAATTGTTTCTTTCCTCCCAATTCTCATCTTTCATAATATGTGTATATGTATATATATAATATATGTATTACATATTAAGCACATATAATATGTGTATATGTATATATAATATATGTATTACATATTAAGCACATATAACCATACTTATTGATTTTTCAAAAAATGTTAGAATTGCCATGTTACAAATGGCCACTTGCTACTAAGTGAAAATTTGAATTTTCAGATCTATACTTGACGAACACCTAACCTGTAGTGAAGTAAAAGGTACGAGACGTAATCTTCCACTAAAAGAAATAATGTGCCATAAAAGTTGATAAAAATATTTTTTAAACCAGAATTGTTTTAATATTTCAACTGCAAAACGAATAGAAAGAGTAAGTAAAATATAAATATCTTTACCATAGAATGGAAAGTGAAATATTTGTATTCGTTTATTTCAAAGGCAGAATTAGCTGGCTTGATATTGACAAAAAATTGCTGTATGGCAAACCTATACAAGAGACTGCAATCGTTTTTCAGAAAGGTAAAAGTAATTCTTTATTTCCAATTAAATTTTCTATTTTAAAAACTGTCAAAGACAGGACAAAAATTTAAAGGGATTTGAAATTTTCAGAAAATTTCATTTCAAATACATACCCGAGATGAAAAAATATGTTTGGAATAAAAAAAAAGTAAATAATAAAAAATTATTTTCGCTTTATCGGCAGATTTGGATAAGTTTTATCATTTTTGATAAGCTTATTAGATAAAACCATCACATTGGATACTGACATGCTGAAAGTAGAATTATTGTCAATTGTATCAAATGTTAGGTTACAGTGGGAAACCAACTGAATTAACTAAATTGCGGAGCAGCATGGATATAAGATTCTCCACTTACCACCCTACCATTGCAAATTAAATCCCATCGAACATGTGTGGGGTATCATCGGATTTGCAGCATCAGAAAATTGTACTTTGAAGCCGATGAAGTGCGATATCTAATGAACGAGGCTATAGAAGGCGTTATGCCGCAGAACCGGCAAAACTACCTCAACCATTTATTAAAGGAAAAAGAAAATATGTGTACAAAATATGTCGACAATTTTTCTGATAATACTTAAGGAAGGTAGTCTTTTGAAGTCAACAGCGAGTGGAGTGATTCAATTAATTTAGAAATTGGCTATATTTCCTCGTAAGTTAAGAAAGCTATTTGTAATGTTTTCTTAACATTATTTTTTATAATACTTTGATGATTTCTCATCTTGATTGAACAAGTAAAAGATTAATTAATTAACAAGTAAAAGAAAAAGAAGCCTTTTAAAGTACCAGCTCTTATTATTTGTATGTAAGCTTAAATGGATGAAAGACATATTGGAATTTTTTACCTACTCCGGTTCTCGAGTTATTCTCCAAAAAATAAGTACATTCGTGTAGCCAACCCAGAATGAGTTAATCCAATAAGGTTTAAAATTCAAAAAATTAAAATACACCACAAAAGACAAAGACATACTAAATTTAGATGCTATAGTTGCTCCGAATCTCAAGTTATTCCCCATAAGCAAATACATTCATATGGGAAGCCTAAGATAGGCAAACCCAATATGGCTCAAAATAAAAGAACACTAAAATTTACTGCAGGATAGTGACCAGCGGCTCTGACTTCGTGGGTTCAAGACACTTTTTGAACATTCAATAATTTTGCTATGGGTTCCTTGAGCCTCTAACGTTCTTGTGCATATTTAGTACAAAAAATGTATGCATACACCCATAAATTGTATTATTAATTCTTAAGTTTTTCATTATTCATTCTCTGTTTACTATATGTAATGTCACATGTATAGAAATCCCCCCTCTCAGGCTGTTTATCGTATTCTGAATACAAGATCACTTCGATTTTCCACTACAGACGGCAAAGACAAACAGACATTTTCCTCTATTATTATAGACTAGCCGCCTTTGGCAACCAGCCTGTTCGCTACCCTTGAAAATTCTGACAGTGGCAAATTCTGACCGTGGCAAACTCGCTGGTGCGACCTACCAGAAAGGTGTAAGGTAACTGTTTGGATGGCCAGAAAGTGCCACCCAATTTAGACCGGAACCCAGTGGGGGAGGCATCCACAGGGATTGTGCCCTCCTTCTCCTACCACCAACCTCTCGGAAGGACTTACAGACCCACATGTTTAACGTGATCATACTCAGTGTGAACACGGCGGCAGTTTTGGTAGTGGCGGGAATCGAACCCAGGTGTACCAAGTGCAATTGTCGCGGGCTAACCACTGGGTTACCACGCCCTCCGCGACAATCTCCATAACTTTCTTTTTATTTACCCAATTTAGACCGGAACCCAGTGGGAGAGGCATCCACAGGGACCGTACCCTACTTCCCCTACTACCAACCTCTCGGAAGGACTTACGGACCCATATGTTTAACGTGATCGTACTCCGCGTGAACACGGCAGCAGTTTTGGTAGTGGTGGGAATCAAACCCAGGCCTACCGAGTGCAATTGCCATGCGCTAACCACTGGGCTACTGCGTCCTCCGCAACAATCTCCATGACTTTCTTTTTATTCACCCAATTTAGACCGGAACCCAGTGAGGGAGGCATCCACAGGGACCGTACCCTCATTCCCCTACCACCAACCTCTCGGAAGGACTTACGGACCCACATGTTTAACGTGCTCGTACTCCGCCTGAACACGGCGGTAGTTTAGGCAATGGCGGGAATCGAACTCGGGCCTACCGAGCGCAATTCCCGCACGTTAATTTAAATTTTATAATGACCGCATGCTAAGCTCTATTAAAATATCTATCATTCCATCATTTAAAATCCATAAATTAAAATATCCATTTAAAATATCCATATCATTCCATCAATCATCCATATCGTTCCACCAATCCATAAATATAATAATTTCAAATACATCACCACTATTCAATCCACCATAATTCAATCATTTAAATTATTTAAAATATCCATTTAAAATATTCATAAATTAAAATATCCTATAAATATAATAATTTCACCCAATGTATACAATACATATGCTAAGCTCTTAATTAATTTAAAACCGGAAGCAGCGCGGTCTCCATGGAAACGGGAAGAAAACTTCTGCGGGGGGGAAAGATGGTGAAGAACTACTTTAACGGATTGCCGTGAAATTGAAATTCGGAAAATCTTAAAATCCCAATCCTGCGGGCAATTTTCTTATTTCTTGACCAGATCAGACTTGTAAGAATGCCAGATCTTTGAGCTTTCTAAAAATGTAAATTATTAGTCAAAATTATCAGAACTTTTCCCGATAGAAGGATTTAAAAACGAAAATTCGTTTTTTTTTAACCGAAAGTGACTTTTGTTTTAAAATCTTTAAAAAATATTAGAACTTGTCCCTGAGATTTGAAATTGATATGTTTTTACTCGCAATTGTCTGCTCTTTCTGATGGTGTGATTTGTTTTTTTCTACAATGTCTGGATGGTGAAGAAAACACTGGAAAAAGGGGAAAAAACGGTCGATATCGCATAAAACGTTAAATAAAAAAAAAAAAAAATAATAATAATAATTCAAATTTAAAAAATCAGTTTTCACATGTCACCTTCCCCTCCCGGCCTCCGATTGCCAAATTTCGTAGCTCTCCGAAGCCTGGTCGCTGAACCTATAGTGTATAAGACACACAGACATTGCCTTGTATTATTTAAGATAAAAGATAGATTTTGTCTTCAGCTCACGAATAGTTTACATCTTTTAAAAGTTCGACTGTTAATCTTATAAATTCTATTCAAAGTTTATTTGAAAGAGAATTTTTCGGTTGCTAAGAAACTCCTTTGTGTAATCATGCTGAAACATAAAATAACTAAAAAACTAATTAGAAATTAAAAAAAAAAATAATAATAACGCTGAGATACACCTTCCTGGGTGGTGAAGTACCTGTGTACCCAATTTCATAGCTGTACATCACTTCGATTTTTCCATTACAGACAGACATCTTCCTTTATTATTACACATTCATATATAGTTTATTAGTTTTTTTTAATGACTAAAAAGTTACCTTTATTGAAATGGTAACTGAATGAAATAAATCGCTGAAATAAGGATTCAAGGAAAAATGAATATTTCTTTTTAAATCAAATAATAATCGAATCGGATTGGAAAGATTATTCAGAGCCTATTTGGCATTAAAATGTGGTTATTTCATTTCACAAAGGAGACTCGTATAAATAAACAAGTAAATGATTGCTCTTTATAATTTATTAGATTAGATAAATATACATCGAAAATCAACTGCTTGACAATTAGCAAATCCGGGAAAAATAATAAGCTTATTTCTTTTTGAGAGTCACAACCTGTATACCAAATTTGAAGTTCCTGTTTCCTCAGGTAGTCTGTTTCGCAATTAATCTGCATTTCAAATATCTCTGAGTGCAGAGCACTCCCTTCGAGTGTGTAAAAAAATTGATTTTTTTTTTACCCATTTTACCAAAATATTTACCTGTGCTTCTCTCTAAATAAAAGGTATGCTCTTCATGTTTACTCCCCTAGTCAACTATTTTGGGTGTACACCACTCTCTTTGAATGTTAGTATTTTATCATGGTCATTTTTTTAGCTTTCTAAACAAATGACAATATATGCCCACTCTCTAAAAATAATGATACACTTGCTGCATGAGTACATGTAACCCTCATAGCGGATAAAAGAATAAATCATCTTTTATGATTTTTAAATATTAAAATAAAATGTGGCCCTACTTCAGGCTCATTACAAGGGTGCATGCAATCAACATAGAAGGTTCACAAACTGTCGTCTTTATTCAGGATGAAATGAGAAGTGTGAAAGATCAATATTTTATATGCAACGTTCACTTCTCCTTAATC
This sequence comes from Amaurobius ferox, assembly GCA_951213105.1. Taxonomy (NCBI): domain Eukaryota; kingdom Metazoa; phylum Arthropoda; class Arachnida; order Araneae; family Amaurobiidae; genus Amaurobius; species Amaurobius ferox. The sequence goes on along the minus strand of OX578147.1, from coordinate 143,763,886 downwards.
CTTTGACAGACTATGCAATGATTCCAAACAGAATGTGGATGTTTTATTTACATGTGAACAGAGCCTGATTAACATGCGGGCCCCTAAATTTTGTATGTGATAAAATTATTTAAGCAGAAATAATTTTTTAATGTATTTAAAGCTGGTAATGTTAGTTTTTTTTTTTAAATTATAAAATATGTTAATAGTTTCAATATTATATATCCCTTAAAATCTTAATATATTACTTTGAAATAAAAAGTTTGAAAGTTTTCTACATGTACAAAAGGGCTTCCGAGGCTATAATCTTGACTCCCCCCTCAAATTTGTTATGCGTTTGATATGACGTGAGTGCATGAGGGCCCCCGAATGAACAGCAGGCCCTGGGCCCCACTTTGGCTCGATTAGGCCCTGCCAGTAAAGATAACTATGCATAGCAAAAAAGGTTTGCTTTTCTATTTCAATAAATTAAATACTATTCTAAGATTTGAAGAAGACAAGAATGCTATAAATATATTTAAAAACCTAATGAGAAAGCACTTACCTTGAGGCTCTCCCCATGCACAAATATCTGTGCCACGTACTGGCTGGTGAGGTAGATGTTCTCTATCTTCTCAGGTGCGATGTACTCGCCCTGTGCCAGTTTGAAGATGTGTTTTTTACGGTCAATGATGCGGAGAGTGCCATTCTAATAACACAAAGATTATTTATAGGAGCTGCATTTTAACATTACAGTTTTAGGGCATACAATCTCCAAAGATTTTCTAAGATCAGACTATCTGGAAACAGGATTTGTAATCATTTCAGCTACCTACCGATGTAGGGGGGGGGGGGGGGCTTGCACTCAATAAACAAGATCCAACCACAAACCTTCTAGTGAATGATCTTTAATCTTTTAAATACAGGTGCAGTCAAATCCCTGTGAAATGAATAGAAATGATTTTCTTTTTCACCAAGGGCTGGAGCTGCATGTGTGGGGGCCAAGATCTATCCGAATTCCAGGTCATCGTGGATTTTATATTGATGGTATAGACAGTCTTCAGTTTAATATTTGAAAATGTGTTGCATGGTTATCGAGAGAAAATTTCTGATGACCAGGAGTTCAGTTTAAAGAAAAAAGCCCATCATAAGTGAAGGGTTATTCACTTATGGGATGCAGTATAAAGTTCGTTTGACGAGAAAGGATTTTTAGAGAGTGGCTACAGGAAGGAGAGGTTTATTGTCAAGCCAGTAACGGATAGTGGCTATACAGCAGAAAAGGAATGCTTTTAGCAGATTTCGAAGGAAAGTGCAGTAATGGCACCACAATCAACAGATTGTAGAGAGGCCATTTCAACCTCTGCTAAAATAACATCATAAATCAGCAAAAGAAGTTTCTTTCAATGATTTCTTTACTCTTTTTAGACCAGTTTCAGAACTTTTAATGCCATTTAGCTTCTTGCATTTATGGCAAAAGTCTGCTCAACAGGGAATGATTATCACTGCAGCATCCAATGGAATAATATCGTCGTCAGAAGTAAAATTGAGTGATGTAAAATAATAAATTATTAATAATATAAACACCTTGATTTATCTGTCTGTTTATCTATCGATCTCTGGGTAATACTTGGCAAAAATTTTGGTGACAAATTTGGAGAGATATCGCCAACTTGGCGACTTTTTTTTTAAATGTTACAAAATTGATGAATATGTCGCCAAAATGATAAAAATGACACCAAATCAATGAAATTAATTGCGTTTTGAAAGGGAATAGTATTGTAATGATATTTTATTAGTGTTTGTCTGTCAAGTCCAACTATCCCACTTGGCGACAAATTTGGCGACTTTTTAAAATGTTGCCAAATCGATAAAAATGTCACCAAATTGGTAAAAATGTCATCAAATTGATAAATATGATGCCAAATCAATGAAATTAATTCTGTTTTGAAAGGGGATAGTATTATAATGCTGTTTCGGAAGCATTTATCTGTCAGTCCAACTGTCCCACTTGATGGCAAATTTGGCAAGTTTTTTTTTAATCTCGCCAAATTTATCAAAATATCACCAAATGGACGAAAATGTCACCAAGTCGATAAAAATGTCGACAAATCAATAAAAATTTCGCCAAATTGATAAATATGATGCAAAATTAATGAAATTAATTGTGCTTTAAAAGGGGATAGTATTGTAATGATATTTCGGCAGTGTTTGCCTGTCAGTCCAACCATCCCACTTGGTTGAATATTTAAAATGTTGCCAAATTGATAAAGATATCGCCAAATTAACAACAATGTTGGCAAATCGATAAAAATGTCACCAAATCAATAAATTAATTGTGTTTTGAAAAGGGATAGTATTGTAATGATGTTTTGGCAGCATTTGTGTGTCAGTCTAACTTGCCGATAATTTTGGCAAGTTTTTTAAAAAGTCTCAAAATTGAACAAAATATCACAAAAATTAATGAAAATGTCACCAATTCAATATCTTGGAAATATAAGAATCTACTGTAAGAAAAAGCTATTTCTCTGTTCATCTGTTTGTGATGTTTGGCAAAAAATTTGGTGAGATGTTGCAAATGTTGCTAAATTGATAAAAATGATGACACATGGGAGGTAATATTTTGTAAATTTTGAATTCCATCATATGACAGGCATACCTTCTAATGAGGAACATATAGAGATAAGAGTGAGATGCTATAGATTTGAGTGTAGGTAAATCTTGTTAATTGTATCATTCTTGAATATCACAATTTGCCTAGAATCATATTGTATCAAACAAATGCTTATTCTAATATACTACTTAGTGTCAATCCCTACTAATCAGACAATACTCAGTACAAGGACTTGGGGTGTCTATTGGGGTGCTTACAACTTTTCTAGGAACCTTGTATAATCAGTGATCCAATTGTATTTGATAAAGATTTTTTGTGCACAGTACTAATGGCTCAATTTAAAATCCCCCATTGTGATTGGATGTCAGAGAAATCCGAATTTTCAGACGTTTACTGTATTCGAGATGCAAAGCTCGTAGAGCATTTTTCATGGAGATTGTGCACCCCAATCTGGACAATGTATTTCCTTACCTCCATCCACATTCCAATGTCTCCGGTGTGTAGCCACCCGTCTTTGTCTATGGTCTCTGCAGTCTTCACTGGGTCCTTCAAGTAACCCTGGAATACGTTCAATCCCTTCACGCACACCTGTTAAAAAGATTAATACAAAAACAGATTAATACATTAATTTAAAAAGCTATAAAATCAATATACATGATAATTAAGAATAATATTATAGTTTAGAGACTCCATCAAAAGGCGTTGTGAAAAAAAATGAAGCATAACCCAGTATCATATAAGGTACAAGTCAAATTACACAAAACCACAAGAAAGAGATTGGATCAACAGGTTTTCATTTAGAGAAAAAAAAAAGCTATGTATGTTGGAATTTTATTCTTTTAGCATTGGTGAAAAATTAAAAAAAACCAGTTGAGTAGCAGAGCGTCACAGTGGAGAAAATGAAAGTAGTCAGCGTAAACGAAAAATCACTTTATTTCTGTGAACTTAAAACATCATAACGAACAAAAACATATCCATTTCCGTAACTTCGGAAAATGGTAACATCGTAAAGTTTAGTCAAACAAAGTCTCGTCAATTTAATCATAAGACTTCAGTTAGGCCTAACAGCATCAGCCAAAAACATCGCCATAACCGGCGTACATGAAGATAACGATCATATGTGATCATGAATACATATCACGAAGACAAAGTTAGATCAAGATACATCAAGAAGCATCAAGATAATCAACTGATACAAGCACTAGCTTAAATAGCCCAGTATCATTGAAGTTGTAGTTAATGTTTTCCTTCCAGAGTATGCTAATCTCTAATTGGTTGAAGTAGAAATTAGCATAAACCGGAAGTTGACGTTCCAATTTGCAGGACCACAGACCATGAGGGTAAAACTTCTAAACAAGTGATCCGAAAGCGATTAGCCAATTAGAACAAAATATCTTTTGGATTTAGACCGTACATCGACAGATTCATGTACGTGCTTGTTTACAACCAAAGTTTTTCTAACAAGCGGCCCCCTCCTGCAGTTTGAGTAGTCTAATCACATAAATACAAGTTGTAATCAAATTTAAATTTTAGTTGAACATATACTACATTACAGTTTCAAAATATCTTGTATAAATTTCAGTGTATAATTATATTTTCAAGACAAAGTTTAAAAAGTATAAAATACATCATGATACAACTTCTTACATGAGAAAATAAATTTAAAAGTATCTCTGTGTCAAATACAGGAGAAACAAATTTTCAAATCTTATATACTTCGCCACGCAGTATAAACTCAACAGTATCTAAACTACATGTTGAGGGAATGTAAAAAGTTTGTATATTATATTGAAAGATCTTGAACTTTTAAATACTTCATCATGCAGTATAAACTCAACAGTATTTAAACTACATGTTGAGGGAATGTAAAAAAGTTTGTATATTACATCGAAAATCTTAAACTTTTAAATACTTCGCCACATAGTTTAAACTCAGAAGTATCTAAGCTACTACATGAGAGATTGAAAAAATGTATAAGTTATTTTTAGTATGTATTAAAAACTTTAAAAATCTTCACCACACAGTATAAACACATTGGTAACTAAACTACGCAATTGTGGTTTTGAAAAAGTGTTGAAGTTAATTTTTGAGAAATACAACTATACAATTTAGAATGAATTTAACTTGTTTACATTAGATTTCACATTAGAATTTAAACAGCTTAAGAAGTTTTAAAGATTTCACAGAATTTAGAGATTGCTTCTTTGGTGATAGGTTTCGTAAAACCGTCAGCTTTGTTATTTTTGCTGTTTACAAATTTAATCTCAAAGAGCTTCTTTTCCACTAGATTTCTTAAGAAATGATATTTAACATCAATGTTATTGGTTCTATGATTCTCAATGGGCGAATTGGAAAAGTTTATGGCTGCTTGGTTATCACAGAATATTACATTATTTTCTAACTTAACGCTAAGTTTAGTACATTCAAGTAATATGTTCTGTACCCATACCATTTCCTTTGCCGATTCGGTTAATGAGATATATTCAGCCTCCATTGTAGATAAACTCACATATATGTGTTTAAATGTCCTCCATGAAATAGGTACCCTATCTACAAAAAATATCATGCCTCCCATTGATACTCTATCATCCTGATTAGCTGCAAAGTCAGAATCAGTAAAACAATTTAAATTTACAGATTGAATGTTTGATAAGTTTAGTTAAAAATCCCTTATTTTTTCTACATACCCTAGAAGTTTAAGTAAAACATCCCAGAGTTTAATGCCTGGGTTTTCCTGAAATTGGGATAAGATGTTTATGGCATAGCTAATATCAGGTCTAGTTCTGCTGGCAAGAAATGATAAACAACCTAATAAGTTTCTGTAAGGTATATTCTTCATTTGTTCGATTTCTGCATGATTTGCTGGACAATCTGTTTTGCTTAAAATACACCTTTAGCTATGGGTAAACTAGAAATAGGATATTTAAACTTTGAGAATTTGCCACAAATTTTTGCGATGTATTGATTTTGATGGATGAAATGTTTATCATGCTTTCCTCAAATTCAATGCCTAATAACATTTTTGTTTTTCATAACATTTTAATGTCAAATTTAGTTTTTAGTAATGAAGTTACATAATTTAGATCCATTTGATTTTTGGCAAATAATATGATGTCATCAACGTAAACAATCAATAAAACCTTATTATCAAAATTATATGCACAATTGCACCACTTAAAACTTTATGAAATTGAATTTTCTGAGAACCTGGTCTAATTCAAGGTACCATTCTCTTCTGCTTTGGTGCAAGCCATAAATTGCTTTATTTAGCTGACATATACATATCCACTTTTGTTTTTGTCAAAAAATCCTAGGGGTTGTTTCATGAATATTTTTTCACTGAGATTGGCATATAAATATGCACATTTGATGTCAAGCTGAGTATGGAACCACCCTAATAAACACACAAAAATTGTAAAAAACATCCTAACGATTGTAAAGTTAATCACCGGGCTAAACACTTCTTCATAAGTTTGCCCCTTTTCCTGGTTAAATCCCTGAGTTACAAGTCTAGGTTTATACCTGCTAACTTCACCCCTTTCATCTCTTTTGACTGTATACACCCAACGGCAACCCATTACTTTGTCAGAAACAGGTGCAGGCACTAAGTCTCAGATATCTCTTTCCTTCATGACACCTAATTCGTCTGCCATGGCTGTATTCCATTCTTTGGATTGGGGCGAGTTAGCCGCTTCCTTGTAGTTCCTAGGTATTTGGACCTCTACAATGTTGGCTTCTGGCCGATCCCATGATCTCCCTTAAAATTGAAAAACTTCTTATCAAATTTTATTTTATTTCTCTCACAAAAATTTTCTATATCTTTTAGGGATCTCAACCTAGGTCCCTTTCCTTTGTAATAGTAATAAACATCCTTTCTTGTTCCAGTCATTCTCGGAATGACTTTTCTGATCCAAGTAGTATCTTGATCGGGAACTTGACGATCATCACCAGAGGACCCCGTTTCCTCATTACTTTCAGTAATGTCTTGATCTTCCTCTGATGAATCGACTTTATCCCTCTCCACATACTCCTCATCAGGTGAGTCTGGATAGGTGGGTTCGTGAGATGAAAAATTAAAATTTTCTTTAGGTTTCTGATTTATATTGGGTCCCAGACCGCTTTCCTCTGCATTGCACTCTTCATTAAATCTAACATTTTTAGTTTCTACTATTTTCCCCTCGTTCAAGAGCCATATCCTATACCGAGTTTTCAGTGCGTATCCCACCATAATGCCCTCATATCAAGTTTCCCCCTAAGTTGTTTAAGCTTGCCTACAAAAACTTGGCATCCAAACACTTTGAGGTGAGCAATTGATGGTTTTTTGCCGCTGTACAACTCGATCGGTGTCAGATTCTTAAATTTGTGGCATATCCGATTTTTAACGTATGCAAAACAGAGTAAAGCTTCTGCCCAAAAATCATCCTTTAGATTGCTATCGTTTAACATTGCCCTAACACAATCCATAGCAGTTAAGTTAAACCTCTCGGAAACCCCGTTCTGTTAGGGTGTGTACGTGTTTGTTCTTTCCGCTTTGATTCACTGTGTTTCTAAAAACTTTTCATACTCAGTGTTACAAAATACCATACCGTTGTCAGTCATCACACTTAAAATTTTGGTATTTAGAAATCTCCCTGCTCGATGTTGTGTGTGTGTGAAATTGTTTGAACTTATCAAAAACTTCGTTCAGATTTTCGTTTCATAGGATACACAGTTGCTTTGAGTGAAAAATCATCGGTTATGCTAAGAAAATATTTAGCACCTCCACGCGATGGTTTTGGCATTGGCCCGCATACGTCCATATGGATTAGTTCCAATGGTTTTTCTAATCTTATTCTGCCTATGGGTTTGAACGAAATTCTTTTTGTTTTTGCCAATTTACAACATTTACAGTTGATTTTCCGAACACTGATTTTAGGCAATTCTTTAACAGCTGACACTTTACATATGTGATGTAAATATTCAAAATTGATGTGACAAAACCTTGTATTTCCCCCCGACTTCAATGGGTGATTTTACATTGCTTGAACTTCTAAAAATATCAAAGGCTTGCTAGGTTTAAAAATACTAGTATTAGAGTTTACAATTTTACATTTAAAAACTTTACTGACATTTCTATTTACATTATTACTTTGATCATTATCACAATTTTCAACTTTACAAGTTTCAAACTTACTTTTGTTAGTTTGATTTTTAAAAGCTTGATCATTATTTTCAGTTTTACAAACAGATGACTCATTTTTATTTTTACTTCTAAAATCACTAGACTTTTTAGAATTTTCATTTTTAGGCTTAGGTTTAGCCTTTACATTTCCTTTAGACTTCTCAACATTAAAATTTTTAGATTTTTTCTCGTATTGAGGTCGAAGGAAATACAAGCCGTTATGTCTTTTGGCATAAAACCATTTACTGCCATCAGGCTTGTAAAAAGTAAGGAAACCATTTTTCCTGGTGAAATTACATTGTTGCTCTTCTAGAATTGAAGCAACAATTAAGTTTCTCTTCAATCTAGGTGAATACATTACATTTGTCAAATGAAATTTTTCACATTATTGATTATAACATACATACTGATCGATCCGACTTTCTTGATTACCGGCAGCGAAGGACATTGTAGTTCTTTTAAGCTCTTTAAATTTGTCTAGGTGAATACATTACATCTAGGTGAATACATTACATCTGTCAAATGAATGAAATTTTTCACATTATTTATTTTACTTTTACATTATTTATTTAACTTTAACTTTGACTAGAGTGCACTTTTGTTTACTTTTTCTGTTTGATGTAAATGGCGCCGCTCATGGCCCCGTCGATGGAATTCACAATACTTCACTGCTTACTCCTTCGCTGTCTTATAAGGGCTCTAGTCTGATCCATAACCAAATGTTGGCAGAGTTTTATCTGCCTCGCGATGTCCTTATAACTCAGCGTGCTGAAGTATTAAATTTTTCAATATTAGCAGAGTGGTCGTTTAGAAGAGGATAATAGCATGTGCAGGTTCATCAATAAAAAGCCAATTCATCAAACACAAAATCACTTTTATTGTCGTGATATCCATTGCTATGACATGGTTACAAAAACATTGTAACGTCGTGGCAAAGTCAAACAATATTTACAAAAATGAGCCAGTAAGCTCACAAAAAGATTGTCAGATATAGTCTATGACTAGGCTTGCACTCTCAGTAACTTTTATTGTTGCCGTAACACAGGTAAGTAGAGAAAATTACCTTACCACAAATGCCGTGTTCTTTGTTATGCCGAAATTTTTGGTTCAAAATTTAATTATTAGTTCAAAATTATGTAATAGCTTAAAATTCGTTATTTTTCCCCTTTCCCTTCAAAATTCAAAATCCATTTGTTGTTTCTGGATATTTCGGCGATTTATTCCCCCTTTAACGTAATTTGTTATCCTTTTTCTTTGTTTTATTATTCAAAATTATACGCAATGCATCTTAAACGTTAAAATATCTTTTGTTAATCTTTTGGCTTCCCGCTCTCTCGTGTTAACTTCACTTCATTCATGAGAGAGAGAAAAAAGGATGCATTTTTAGGCAAAACTTTGCTTTCAACCGCTTATCAGTTGCACAGCTGTATTTGGGGTGCCATCGCATCCGGTGGGGCTGGCGGGTTGCCATTGCGCGGCGGCTTGCCGCTTGGCGGAAGTGATCCTTTTAATGATTCTTGGCATAACAGCGTTTTTATTTCCGCAGTATATGCGTGAGCGCTTGGCGCAAAGCGCAGGTTTTCATTCGCCAAGTTTGGCGTCTCCTCGGAAGGCAAGCGTGATGCCGGGCATTCGATTCCTGACCGGTACTGTTGGAGGTGGTGTTTTTTTTTGTTGCGGCTAAGATCCGTGGAACGGGGCCCCAATGCAAGGACGCCCGTATCCCGCGGATGACCAATTATTTGCCAGTATATCATCATGTATAGCAGGCTCCTTTAAATCTGCCTTTTTGCAAAGGGGTGGTGTGCAACAGTATGTGCTCAGCGGACTGTTTTATGCTTCATGTTGTACAAAGATCATCGACGTCAGGCGGGTTTTCATAGCCGTGCTTTCTCATCAGCATGGCAAATTTTTGTCACTAAGTGCGTGATCAACATCAATGCAGTGCTCAACATCATCCAAGTGTGTCAGTGCAAGCCTGTCCTATGATCCTTCTACAAGTGTCCTTGTGTCTTCAAATGAAATCTAAGTTTTCCCGGATTTGTCCGGTCATCCTTTCAATGCCGTTTCCTCAAAAATAGTGTCCTTGTGTCTTCAAATGAAATTTAAGGTTTCCCGGATTTGTCCGGCCATCCTTTCAACGATTACACTAAATATTGTTAATTTTAACATGTACAAGTTATGTTTCATTTATTTAGAGAGTTAATATTAAACATTTAAGTTTTTAACATTTTTGGGGGTGGACAGCCAGCGCCAGGCAGACCAAACTCTGGTCTTCAGACCAGAGTGGATTCTGTACCTGGGTAGTTGTGATAGTTGATTATTTTAATTTGCAAATGAGTTTTCTTTAATTGATTTAATTATAAACGCAATGTACTAACTTAACTTTATGCCACTATACATGTAATGAAATCTTAAATGGATCAGATGTTTAAATTTTTAATTGTTGAAAAATAAAAGTTAATTTTTTTTAATTTAATATTAGTTGTCATTCTTGAGTTGTTGTTGGCTGTGCTATTTTTATTTATGAGAATGTTTAAAGGTAAGTGGAATTTTTAGAAGTAGTAAGAAGTTGAAATGTTTTTAAAGTGTATCATAGTTGAGCACAGACCAAGCAATAGTAATGGTTGAGTAAAGTAAATAAAGAAACAAAATAAATAATAATTATAAAAGTAAACTTTATTGATTTAAAAATACTATACGATCACAGGCTAATGTAAATATAATTAAGTAAATATAATGATAAAATATAAATATAATAACTTGGAAAAATGAAATGCAAATAACTTAATAACTTAAGATAAATATGAAATTAATAAATATTAAATAAGAAGTCTAGTGGTAAGGGAAGGGAATCCCTTCACAACATCTTTCACGAAGCCACCATCGTCAGGTCACACGTCATGGCATTACACTGAGTACAAAAACCGCGAAAATTAACTTTGTCTCTTTAAAATTTAAAGAGCTAACACTAGAATCACTTTACCGCACCTTCCAAACTAAACTATCAGAACTAGACTCATACTTTGTTATGCAACTTAGCTGGCAACTAAAACATACCGCAACATACTCAAACAGAATATTTGCAAAGTATCAGATTATTCAATCTTGATCTGATCCTGACAGGTCATGAACCTCCATAAGTACTGAAAATGCGTCCTATGATATATACACAGTGATAGGTACGCTCCGGAACACAACCGTTGATGGCAGAGCCCTCACAATATGTAAATCAGGATGCGCGTGCGGCGAGAAGGCGATATGCATGAACAGCCTGTTCTGTTGTCATCACGAGTCGTTCACGAAAACAGAAAAACCATTCTGAAAATGAAAACATGTTCTCACGAAAACAAGAATCACGACGAAAACAGAACTCAGTTTCTAAGAAACATAAAGTGAATTGCATAATCGCGCTATTTATGCAAAAATAATTAAAAAATGAGTCTCAATAATTAATCAAAATATAAAAATAAGCTAGTGTAGTCAATCTAATATGCAATATTTAGAAGATGGAGATAGATAGAAAAAGATACAAATCGACTCCGGCGATTCACGAGAACATAAACTGAAATTGTGCAATTACACTGTTTATGCACAAATAATTATAAAATTAACCATTCAGCAATTTATGTGAAAATTAACATACATTTATTACTTCCATGGAAAAAAAAAAAAAAAAACGATCTTTTACATTCCATGCAGCGGTAAATCATCAATGTCACGGTGATCTGATTGGCATTACCATGCACATGGCAGTAAATCCCCATTGTCACGTTAATTTGATTGGCATTAGCGAACATGAGGCCGTAAATCCCCGTTGTTATTTTGATTTGGTTAACATTACCATGCACGCAACTGTAAATTTACATTGGCCTTCACAGAAGACAAATTTCCATAGGAAACTATGCAAATTCTGTAATCCTCAGTATGAGGAAGTTTTCCGTAGAAACTATGGAGAATCTGTAGTAATCAGCATCGACGTGAGCAGGTCAGTAAGTTGAAAATTCCCAGATTTTTCCAGAATTTTGAACAAAAAATCAATTTTCCCTGCAATTTCCCCGACATTTTACTCCACTTCCAAATTCCCTGTAAATTCCTGATTTCCAGAGTGCGCACAAACCCTGACAACATGCATGAAAGGCATCACTGATATTTAAAAATGAGGTGTAAGATATCTCCCAGACAACAGCTTTCTCGTGCGATGCTCAAACATTCACTTTTGGGGAAAGTTAGAAGAAGTGTTCGAAATTAGAGGTCATTAGTCGTAATTTGCGACTAGAAATTTCAATTTGATGACTAGATTCTTCAATCTGGTCATCAAATTTGACGCCTAACAATGCTATTGTTAAATATTAGCCTCCTCTTTCCCTTTGCTTAAATTAGGATCCCTGGTAGAAGACTGGACATCGGTCGAAAAAAAAGCACCATTTTATACACGCCCTCAGTGGTAAATCTGAAGGTAGTACACAGACAGTAAAATCCCCCTCTGTCTATTCAGGGAAAGACAACATTGGGAGCTTTATTGTACTTCATCTTACCACCAACCTTCAAGTCCTGAAATTGCACTTCTGAAGAATTTATTTGTTTTTCTTTATCCTCAGACATTCCGATGTCCGAGACTCCAGGTATTTAATGAGTTTCTATTGCTCCCCTCCCCTTTATCCCCTCGTACATCTACGTGTCCCACTTGGAAGAAAAGGGAGTGATCCTGCAGTCTTTACATTCTAATTGCTTACTATTATACAACACAGTGCATTCCAGATTAAATTGTTCCAGCATCTTGCAAATTTGGTTAGTTAATATTTTGTTATCAGACATTGAAAATGACGTTTTTATAGCTGCTAAGAGTTTCAATTTTTATGTACTTGTTCCTTTTTTCAGTCTTGTTCCGGGAATCTGATTTGGATCCATGGTAGTCCGATTTTTCTTTTCTATAACATTTATATTTTATTGCATGCAAATCTGCATATTTTTCATCTGCATATGCATAAGAGTATCTACAAGTCATGAAATCGGAAGTAGGTCACCGAAATGAGAAACTAAGTCATGAATTTTAAGATCGAGGTTTTTCCGTTTTTTCATCTAAAAATCCGTTTCCATGTGATTGCGTCTATTTCTAATTAATATGGGAGAAACAAATTTGAATCGACTAAAATTTTTATGATTATTTTGTGTTATATACAAAAAAATTAATTTTCAGACATATTACTAAAGAAATGAAGAGCTATATTGCACGAGTACCGGGTACCGTAGAAACTATGGAGAATCCGTAATAATGTTCGTAAATGTCTGTAATAATGTCGGTAATCTGTAAATGGCATTTGTTTGCGATCTTTGTTATATTTCGTTTTATTGTGAACATATTTTTCCACTTCTGCAATCTGTTTCAATCATCTAAAACGTTTGTAATTATTTCGTATATACTATATTATGCAGAAAAACTATATTTCAAGCGTATTTTTAATGGCATAAAAGGCTATTTTGAAGAAGTATCACGATAAACGGCATTTGTGCACGATCCTCTATAATTCGTTTTATTTTGAAATTATTTTTCCACCGTTACAATTTGTCTGCATCGTTTAAAACGTTTGTAATTATTTTGTATATTATATAGGAAAACTATTTTTCAAACGTATTATTAGTGAAATAGAAGGCTATTTTGCAGCAGTATGGGGGAAAACGGTATTAGTAAACGATTTTTCTTCATGCAATATGTTCCTATCTTTCTTTCTGGTAGATTGGCATCTATGCATTTTTTTATATCAATCCTTTAAATTAATGAGATTCATACTTTTTTCTATTATTACCCAGGCTGTCTAGCTCACCCAAAGGGTGTTGTTGTTGTTGAGACCCAGACCGTCCGACCTACCAGAAAGGTGTAAGGTAACTGTTTGGACGGCCGGGAAGTGCCACCCAATTTAGACCGGAACCCAGTGGGGGTATCATCCACAGGGACAGTACCCTCCTTCCCCTACCATCAACCTCTCGGAAGGACTTACGGACCCACATGTTTAACGTGATCGTACTCCGTGTGAACACGGCGGCAGTTTTGGGTGAAGATGAGTTTCAAGGGTATGATTTATATTTTGTCAAAGCAACAAGAAAAAGTGTAGCAACTATAAAACAAAAACTTAATATTGACTTGCAAATACTGAACCCCAATTGCCAACTCTGCATTTCTTCGTGAAGCTCCGATATTTGCATTGACTGCCGATCACCGGACAAATATGCAAATCCCCCCCCCCCTTATTTTAAACTTTTAAGATGAATATAGTAAACATATTTTAAAATGAAATTCCATTCTTCGACAAAATTGACCACAAAAAGTGACTAAATTTTGCTCAAGATTCCCTTATAAAATTTTAATTTTAAATGTGTTTAATTCTTATATTTGGAAATAATATGAGAAAGATTATATGGAAATGTCACTAAAATGTGCATTTATACGTGATTCTCGGTTTATCCTATTTTATTATCACATAATTTTCATTTTTGCAATTTGTTTTTATCAACTAAAACTTTTATATTAATTGTTATTTTAACTCAGGAAAATTAATTTTCAAGCATGAAATGAAAGGGTATTGGGGCAATGATTGTATAAGATGACCATAAGTTGAAATTGTTCCGGGTTTTTTTTTTAATTTTTTGTTTATGTCCTTTTTGCCAAGTAAAAACAAATTAGCAATTTTTTTTTATTTATTTTCTTTTGGGTTTCTTTATCAGTTTATTTTAAATTTTAAGAAAATTTAAAACAATTTTTAATACAAAAATCTAAATTATTCTTTGTTTATATCTTTAACAAAAATGGACATTTAAAAAATAGTTGTTATTGTTAGAAATGTCAAAATGGCAAGTGGCCGTGTCTATTTGGCACCTAGAGTCAAAACTATAGACGTCAAATGACGCTTATTTCAAATTTTTAATTTCTAACACTAGTTAGAAGCATGCAGTCTAAACCGAATAAATGAAAGGCATCCTCAAATCCTCCCCTTCCAAACTAGGAACACAAACACTTTAAAGTGAAAACTGCTTCTAATTGCATGAATGTCGAAGCTGTGCATACTAGAGAAAGATGTTAGTTCTTACCTCACCCTGACCATTGATGGCAAAGTATTCCATCTCGGCTACATCTATCAGCTTGATGTGGCAGCAAGGCAGGGGTGGACCCACGTGACCTACAGAAGAGAGCAAAAATATTTCCCATAGCAAACATGAAAAAACACAAAGCAAATTTTTAAAATCACCCGTATTGAATAGCTTTTTACAGTAAAACAGTGAAACAAAATACAAATTATCTAGGTTAAAAACTATAATATACAGTCAATCTTTGAATAACATGGTTAATTGCTTCCGTGCTGTTCAAAACCATGTTATACAATTGTGATGATTCCATGTCATTGTGTTCCATGTCATTGAAAATCATGTTATTCGATAATACAGATTAATTGTACAAAAATTTTAGTCAAGTGCAAAAAATAATTCTTTTTAGAATTGTTAAAAAGGAAACTTTAAAAAAAAGCAATGTTAGGGTTGATGCAATTTTTGACCATGTCATACAAATTTTTGTGTCATTCAAGTGCTATATTATTTGAGGATTGCCTGTTAGTAAACCATTAATGTAGGGATGGACACGTTCTATTAGTATCTAGGTGCCAAAATTTAGGTACCAATCTTATGTCTTCACATCCCGATAACATGATTATTATAATTTTTAATTCATTTTAATTTGTAAATAAAAAATCTGATGTGGGCAGCACATGACTTTCCCTGCAGACTTATATACACCTTCTCTTCTTTTTAATTCAATTTAATTCACTATTAATTCAATTTTCGTTCTCATTTGGTAATTGGACTCGTTTTCAAAGGTGGCGTAGAGAAAATACGAAAAAACAAAAATAACTCGAGAACAGGTAGTCTTAGTGTAATGGGGTTGGTCTTATTCCTTTCTTCGTTAAAAATTACGTGTAAAACAAGCATTTAATGGATATATTTCGGTATACGTAGTTTTTATTTTAG
Organism: Amaurobius ferox; assembly: GCA_951213105.1. NCBI lineage: Eukaryota > Metazoa > Arthropoda > Arachnida > Araneae > Amaurobiidae > Amaurobius > Amaurobius ferox. The sequence goes on along the minus strand of OX578147.1, from coordinate 143,748,140 downwards.
ATTTTGTCGATTTTTATGGGCCATTTTGCAAAAAAGGCAGGTTATTTTTTCTCGAATCGTACCAAAATACAATCAGCACCAGGATGACCCACAAGCGACTTATCTACCAAATTTTGTGAAATTCGGTCTATTAGATTTTCAGCTAGAGTGGATACAAGCTTTTGCGGGCTATTTCATAAAAAATAGCGGGTTCTTTTATCCCGAATCGTAACCAAAACTAATCAGCATCAGATTAGCCCACAAGTGACTTATCCACCAAATTTTATGAAATTCGGTCAATTAGTTTTTTAGTTAGAGTGGATACAAAATCTGCACAGACAGACACACAGATGTCATATTAAAATAGTTTTTTTGTATTCTAGAGCTTTCGAAACGTGTAGATCCGTCGAAAACTCGAGTTGCGATTTTCGACATGATTCCAATACTTTCCCTATACATTACCATGTATTGCAGGGAAAGTAAAAAGGCATTCAGAAATTGGGTTTGGCACTATTTATATATTTTAGCAAGTTAACTAACACAAAACAAATGAAATAAAAACGTAAACTAATATTAACCCAAGTGAAACTTTTGTCTGGTATCATGCAACCACATGCATGTCTTTTTCAAATTTCTTTTGAAACTAGAAATGAAATGTATACATCTCTTTTTCTGATCTGGACTGGAAGTAGAAGATATTACCCTATAAGAACTTGTGTTCAGATGGTACGTTTAGCAAACCAAAATTTGGGGAATATCCCAGCCCAGTCAAACCCGATTTTTAATATTTGCACAGCCTTGCAAGAACAACATCTTTTAACTTAGAAATATGCATTCTGTTGATTAGATTTTGGTGTGATTTGGGATAAAACAACCTACCCTTTTTTTTGTGAAATGACTCACAAAAATTGTATATATACACTCTAGCTTAAATACTAATTGACCAAATTTCCCAAAATTGGGTAGATAAGTCTCTTGTGGGTGCCTCTGGTGCTAATTAGATTTTGGTACGATTTGGGAAAAAAACTTCTTTTTCATGAAATGGACTAGTAAAATCATCAAAATCTAAGATAAAAGACTAAGTATGCTCAAATGTATCCATTAAAAGCTTGTTTTATACATAATTTTTGACGGTGAAAAGAGAGTACAAGACCTGTCCCATTACTCTAGAACTAGTTGTTCTGATATTTTAGTTTTTTTGCATTTTTGTTATGCCACCTTTGAAAATACGCCCAGTTACCAAATGAAAATTGATTTAAAAGTGCCAATTCAGTGTAAGTTCAAATAATGATGCATGTTATTTTGTGCCATTAAACTCAATTTAATGAACTATTAAAGAAACAAAGAGAAAATAAATTTGAGTATGTAGGGAAAGTTATATGCTGCCCACATCAGATTTTTAACATTGGGTCCTTCCATATCAAATTAATATGAAAAAAAAACACTTTCAATTTGACCCCTCCCGATTCTTTTTTTTTAATTTGGCTATTCTATTGTCTACTCATATATCAGATACTATGCAAATCTTAGCCTTTAATTTGCATTACTTTTATATTTATAAGATTTTGGAATTTAAAAATTTGGCAATTTCTCCAGAATTCTAGCCATTGTCGAATAATTGTATCTGCTGACCTAATATACCGATTGTGTTAAAATAATGTACTAAAAAACAGAATAATTTGTTAATCAAATAATGACAAGGATAAACATGGTCTTCCCATCCAGATATTCACCCCATCTTCATGTGAACACACAGTTCCATTTATTATCAGTTGTAATATAGAAAATATACTTTTTATCACTGTACGCCACTCTCTCCTGTAATGCACTTGAGAATAAAAATATATTTTTGTTACTTTGCTGCTTTACTACTTTGTTTTTTTCACTGTTATGTAGAATATTACCTCTTTAATTAACTTATTTCTGTGTATTCTTATATTACAAATTCTAACCACCGATCTTTCTCTACTACAAATTTGTTGACAACTTCTTCAGGACTAATGTAAATGCCTCTATGTATACTCATGAGAGCTAAACTAGTTAATTTTTTTAGACCTGTAGAGTTCCCTAAGTAGCCTTTTAGACGTCTTATTGATGAAAATGTTTGTTCCAGGGCAGGTTTGAAACAGGCAGAGTTGGGAGCACTTTCGGTAAAAAATTTACATTTAGAATAAATTCTTCTTTGTATTGAGACAATGCTTCAACAGTTACACCAAGTTGATCATTTGCATTTATACCTAACTATTTTGTTTGCCATAACTTTATTTCTGGCATCAGAGAATCAACATCTAAAAAATCTGATTTGAAACAGTGCAGTTTGTGGATAGAAATTTATGAAGGTATGAATTGAAGATTTGTGGTTTGTAAAGTGTGTGTCCATCTGACTGATAAAATCTTAAGAATCTGGTATGGCATATATTTTCCCAGATATAAAAAAATCTGATTTCTCAACCTCACATTTTCAATCCAAATTTGAAGAGGCCAATCAGAAGACATTAAATTGGGATTCATTGTTACTATAACATTTTTTTGTTTCGCATTTAAGCAACCTCTTTTGGGGAATCTGTTAAAAAACACACAATTGATGTTGAAGGCCCAGATCACACAGCCAGCCCTAGGGCTTACGGCAATCAAACATGTGGCCGGAGACATTTGATGAGTAGTAACAAAATTTTAGCAGATCAAATTTCCATACCGCAAATAATGTGACTATTATTTGCGTTCTCTCTAAGAAATTAGTAATAATTGTGTAAACATCATGAATGCAGATATGTCAGGCAAACTATTATGATTTCTTTAGTGATATGCATTGCCTGACTATTTTTACTAAAAATCGGATTCCTAGAACAAAGCTAAGAGAAACTGGAATAAATTCAGGAAAACGAAACAGTTGGCAACTCATTCTCCCCTATACTCTTAAGAATGATGAAATCTCATTTCCGTCATTCAGAATGCATCAAGCTGTGACGTGTGAGTATCTGGTGCATTTGAATGGAATGACGGTTCGCAGCAGTCTTGGACAAAGCCACTGAAGAAATTTTCGGGAGAAGCGGAATTTCTTAGGGAAAACACACTAAAAGCGGATTAGTGGAATATTTTAATCTCTTCGATAAGAATTTTTTTTCATGTGGACAGTGCTAAATGCAGAACAGCAGCCACACAGAGATCTCTCCACGAAATATTCACTACAAAATACTTTTAAAACAGAGTTTTTGCTCCACAGTAGATTTAGCAAATCTGAAGCCAAGATAAAAAGAAAATGATCTAGAAGAAAGTGTAATTGGTCTAATTGGTAAAAGCACATTTTTTATTAGAAATTTTATAGTATGACATCATGCATTCAACAGCATCATAATGTCATACATCTGTTCGAAAGTGTGCGCTGAAAGCATGCAAAAGTGAGTTCTAGAAACAAACTTGCAATGGAAAACTATCATCACTATGGAAGATGTTACTGTAAATTGTCGTAATTTTACCGTCACTCTTTACACAAATTTGATTTGCAATTTGCGATGCAATACCACTTATATCGAAACTTGATAATAAAAAATAGTACTTACCGACACTGTAATCTCCGATAAGGGTTGATGTGCAGGGGCCAACGCATTCTGTCTGTCCGTAGCCTTCTACTATCTACAAAGAAAGCAGTCATGAGATGGCAAAACATACAGTCTGTAACATGCATTGCAAGAGACACAATGTCTATCCAGCTCATCAAGGACTGCAGACAAGGAGAGGGTGCTAAGGATGCATTGGATAGGGGCTGGGGAGGCCTAACTATATAGGCATTATACAACAACAACAAAAAAAAAATCTAACTTTGGGGGGGGGGGGGGGGGTCTTGCATTTTTTTTTTTGTTTGGGGGAATATATATATAATAATAAAATAATAATAATCCCATCCTTGTTTTTAATTAAATTCATATGTAAGTTTTTAAAATTTTAATTCAAATTTATAATTCGAATAATAAAAGCTGCAAAAGTACAAGAAGCAACATGCCAATACTTTTAAACTAATTATCAGTGAATGTTATGGAACATGTGTATGCCACTCAGGAACTGATGGATTGGCATCAGACCGACACAAGAAAATAATTTGTGTATATCCCCTTTATGTACCATCAGCCACTGCCTAAAATCAAAATCTGTGCCCATTTTATAAAAAATTATACATAGGCTAGTTTGGAGATGTAGAATTTGCTTAGGACATCAAACTGGGTGTTGAGAGTGGACTGTTCGGTAGGAAAGAAGCATTATGAAATACTAGAGAACATTCAAATCATTCTGACTACTGAAAAACTATCTCTGAAAGCTGCAAAAGTTCTAAAACTTCTAAAGTTCCTCTGACCTGAAAACATTCTAGAAATATAACTGAATTCTTAAATAAACTGAAAGTGGACCTATTGACCAGTTTCCCTACGTGTACAAATATGTACTCCTGTAAAATATTAAAAATTGACACTTTACCTAAAAATAAAAACATTAAAAGTAAAAGAAAGAACACAGATTTTAGGTTTTCAAAATCTAACGTTTATTAAAATTTAAACTTCACTTTTAAAATAATTTTTAAAACCTTTTACATCTCATTAACTAAAATCAAACATCTTAAATAATAAAAATAAATGGAATGGCCGGTCGTATAGTGGTAAAAAAAAACGTTAGAATATTAAATTTTAAAGTTAACAATATTAAACTTATACAATTATTTGCCTAAACTAGAATTTGTGAAAAAAAAGAACATAAGTTAGCCAAAAGGGAAATTTAGAACAAAAGTTAAACTTAACCTCAGGTTCAGGTGACCTAAAATATATAAGTCTAAAGGGGTCTTATTCTATGCTAGTTCAATTAAATTTTAAATAAATAGTCTAAACCGACAGAAGCAAATAAAAATTAGCATTTAAAAGATATCACCCGGATGTAGAGCCGTCATGGAACATGCTGGATGCATCAGATCCCAACAGATGAGACGAAGATGGAAAGGCAAAAGTCCAATCGCTTAATCACGAGGAAAAGCATCCATTCCTGTCCAAAAGAAGGACCGTTCACACGACAGCAAGCTCCTCAACGTCGAAAATTCGATCAGCACCAAACCTCAATCAACGATTTCTTCATCGGAAACAATGGACACTTCTTTACTCATCAGTACTAAACGCCGAGCATATAGTCCAGTAATATCATATGGAAATGCCGACTCAATACGTCATTTAAAGAATGCACACTGACAACGATAAACAACCGCCTAATTGGCGTCAGAGCACTTCTCAAATCCACATGGCAGGCGAGAGCTTGTAGACACAATAATTTCGGATGCTCCCAACTGTTTAGAATAAACCTCGCCTCCACGGCGGGAAAAACAGATTGAAGACGCTACAACTTCATAACAGATCAGACGTTTAATTAACCGGGATAAACATTTTATTTTATATGCAGCGTTAAGAGTACGCACTCAAGTCATAGCAGGAAACAAGAATCGTGGGCTGGACATCGTAAATTAAACACGAACAAACTTAAAAGTCGCGAAAAAAGACATTCCACAGAATGTGTGCCTAACGGCACAGGACAGCTTAATAGCTTACATCCCCTTGTTCTAATCCATAAGCAGAAGAAAAGTGAAAAAGAGCGTAAAAGAGAGCGAAAAAGTGCGCGATTTGCTTATATACTGCGAAACATCGCTGCCACAGACTGTCAACAAAATTATCGATGAACGATAAAATAATTAATGACAGACGATTTTAATATTACGGTCAACCAATTAAAAACTCGAAACTTTAAAGAAGAGAAATGGAATTTTAGAGCAGACGAAAATTAAAAAGAAATGAAGTGAAACGATTTGGAAAATACGAATTCGGCAATAATTTAAATATGAACGATTCTAAAATATTTAAAAAGCTGAAAATAGAATAAAACTGTAAAATTGCGGTGAATTAACCAATTTTTAACCGAGAGCAATAAATTTGGAATCAAATTAAAGGGAATAAAAAGGGCAATAAATGGAATTGCAAATTAGCAAATTTAAATTGCTAAAACCTAAAAAGAACGAACTTTTGCCGTTTTTAACACAAAACCTATGGAATACAATATATTTGAACAGAAGAATATCAAAACCTAAACAATTGGAAAATGGATAACTAAAAGAGAATGGCTATGTAAATAAGACCCCTGAACACATTTAAACTAAAAACAAAATTATTAACTATCCAAAAGTATAACCCAACAACTCCTTCGAACGTCCCAAAAAAATTTTTCATTTGAAAAATGAAAAATTTTAGCTAACACATGACAAAATTTCGCGAAACGAAGGAGAAAAAAAAAAAATCAAAATCTCCACTACATCTGTAACATGAGCCATAAAAATCATATAGAAAATCAAATTCCTTATAAATAAATCAAAAATCAAATAATCACTTCACTAAACACTTTCATAATATTAGATCATAAATTTCTCAACTCTAAATTCTTAAACATACATATAGATTCAACATTTCAACATTAAACTCTCTAACTTCACTATAACTCTATACCATGAAAAGTTCATCAATGCATTTTTAAAATGCTTCAACAAATACGTCATCAAAGAGAAGCAGTAGAAAAATAATAAACAGTGCTCTATATCATTAGCTGTCATGAATAAACATAAATTTTAACGAAAACTTTGGACCAGCCAAAGAATTCCAATAATCTAAACAATAAATTTTGAAATGGTACCTTCAACATAACAACCAATAAATACAAATCATCAAATTCATCACCATCTCCTCCTCTACAAAGAAAACAAATATTCGAAGCATATTACTCTATTTAAATAATATCAATTTTGGCTCAAGTTACAAACAAAAAAATTGTGGAATATTTACCCCCAAAATAACAAACTCAATTCCCTAACAATTTGGAACTGAACACAAATTTAACCGACTTGTTTACAAATTATACTTTAAACTGATTACTTGGCAAATTAGGTCGTTTAAACGACAAATATACACTAAAATGACCTTATGCATCATTTTACACCAATATCAATAAACGCGATTCTACTAATTATTGTGCAACATCTTGCACTCTCAACAACAATAAACTCAAATATCATAACTGCAACTCTGGTAATCTCAAACAATTCTCATAAAAATAAAAAAAAATTAAGACAAGGGGCCGAGGGTTGTGAGTCTTCTCAAAGGTTGTGAATCTTTTTTGAACCCCAAAAAAATAGCACAAAAAAATCCATCAAGTAGTACATTTAAATTCACTAACTGCCAAGTGTATCACATTACTTTAAACAAAATACCAAAGAAAAATCATGTTACAAATCCCCATTTAATTTTCAAAACCAAAAGAACTCAAATTGCATTGCACAATTTTAAATATTCCACTTAAAAAAAATTTAATTCTCCTATAATAAAATAAATTTTCCACTTTAACGACCAAAAAAAATTTTAAAGACAGTATTAAAAATATCAGATTCAGAATTAAGAACAAACAAACTGATTTTATCACCACTCTATTTGAGTGTGAAAACCAAACACATGATCAATGTGAAGAACAAGATAACTCAAGATGACATTTATGTCACACTCATATTGGAGTGTAAAAAACACCTGCATTACCCAATTTTTCAATTAATCACCAGTATTTCATCAACTACATTCACATATCAGTGAGCATTTAAATCTCAATTCCAAATCAGAACATAAAAAATTCTAAGTCGAAAAACTACTGCTTTAATTCTATATAATTTAACTTAATAAAAAAAATATTCTCATGTTAAATTTACTCAATTAATTTCATTCTATTTCATCAAAACAATTTTAAGTGCTGCTGGGAGCGTGGGTTACAAAAACATAAAAAAAAAAAAAAAAAAAAAAATTTGTTAATGAGATGGGATTAGAACAAAAAATGTAAATACTCTAAAGTGCGTTCCCCGCATGCCTATAATTTCCTAAATTTATGAATTAAATTCAATTTCCAACTACTTCAAATAATAAAATTCAAATCAAATTAACTTACATTAAGGAATGCCTAAATAAAAATTCTAAATGAAAAAATCAAATTCAAAAGTTTCCTCAAAAAATTCTAAATGAAAATATTTAAATCAATCCTAAAATTTTAATCAAAATATTAAAATAAATTCCTCTAATTTAGTTTAAGAACATTCTAAAACATCATGCCTTAGTTTAAAATCTTATCAAAATCTCAATAGTAATTACTTTTAGAATAAACAAGTATGGAATCAGTTTACGGAAATTTCATTTTTAAGAACACAAATTATTAAGAACATATATTACAGTTAGCATGAATAAGCCCCTAGACTGGTCAAACGGCGCCAATTGTTCGGGGGGAGAAGACCATTTTGCATTTTATGATATACTCAAATAACATTAAACAACATTCTAAATTTTCCAAGTTCTCAGAACCTAAAAGCCTAAAAATCATTCTTCTGAAAACACTCAAAAATATCTGAAATTTGCAAAAGTTCATCTAACATAAATCTGAAAACACTGAAATACACTCTGAAAAAGTTCTGAAGTTCCTCAAACCTGAAAACATTCTAGAAATATAACTGAATTCTTAAATAAACTGAAAGTGGACCTATTGACCAGTTTCCCTACGTGTACAAATATGTACTCTTGTAAAATATAAGAATTGACACTTTCCTAAAAATAAAAACATTAAATGTGAAAGAGAGAACACAGATTTTAGGTTTTCAAAATCTAACGTTTATTAAAATTTTAAACTTCATTTTTAAAATAATTTTTAAAACATTTTACATCTCATTAACTAAAATCAAACATCTTAAATAATAAAAATAAATGGAATGGCCGGTCGTATAGTGGTAAAAAAAAAAACGTTAGAATATTAAATTTTAAAGTTAACAATATTAAAATTATACAATTATTTGTCTAAACTAAAATTTGGGATAAAAGAACATCAGTTAGCCAAAAGGGAATTTAGAACAAAATTTAAAAAGATAACCACAGGATTCGCAACTTAAAATATATAAGTGAAAGGGGTCTTAGTCATGCCAATTTAATTTTAACTTTAAATACTGCAAAAGAATAAAATTACTGAAAAGATATCACCCATAAACGGGAAAACGCTGAACGGCAGTAATAAAGTCCCGAGGACGAAATTGATGTCAGTCATCATCAGCTTGGGTGCAGTCCCTTCCTGCTCCAGAAGAGGCCAAACGGAGAAGTACCTCCCGTAGGGCATCGGTACATCAAGTGAGTCCAACCATTCAAGTGGAATATGGTGTTCCAAAACTCCGCGAAAAGAACACTCCCAAGGCCTGATCTGCACAAAAACGGGCAGCTCCTTCACATCATAAAATTCTTAGCCGAGAGTAGCAGAGCGCCAGTGGACATCGCTCGGAACAAAAGAACAGACAGCTCCATCATCAAAACCGTGAAGTAAACAATTGGAGGTCCGGTCCTAAGACTCGGAAAATTTAAACTACTCAGTTCACTATGAAAGAACAAATCTGACCTCCGGAAGTAAACAACTATTCCAAAGGCGCCGACGATACTTCAGTAGACATCAATCACTTCGCTCGCAACGTCATTTCAAGTAAAAAAAACACTCTGATATCAGGATTCCACACACATTTACAGGCAGGCCGGGAAATAAGGCGTTCGTTCCTCAGAACGCATTTCGCTCGGCTCGCGCCGAGGCGCTGAAAACAACAACTGCACAACTGCAATTTAAAGAATGCACACTGACAACGATAAACAACCGCCTAATTGGCGTCAGAGCACTTCTCAAATCCACATGGCAGGCGAGAGCTTGTAGACACAATAATTTCGGATGCTCCCAACTGTTTAGAATAAACCTCGCCTCCACGGCGGGAAAAACAGATTGAAGACGCTACAACTTCATAACAGATCAGACGTTTAATTAACCGGGATAAACATTTTATTTTATATGCAGCGTTAAGAGTACGCACTCAAGTCATAGCAGGAAACAAGAATCGTGGGCTGGACATCGTAAATTAAACACGAACAAACTTAAAAGTCGCGAAAAAAGACATTCCACAGAATGTGTGCCTAACGGCACAGGACAGCTTAATAGCTTACATCCCCTTGTTCTAATCCATAAGCAGAAGAAAAGTGAAAAAGAGCGTAAAAGAGAGCGAAAAAGTGCGCGATTTGCTTATATACTGCAAAACATCGCTGCCACAGACTGTCAACAAAATTATCGATGAACGATAAAATAATTAATGACAGACGATTTTAATATTACGGTCAACCAATTAAAAACTCGAAACTTTAAAGAAGAGAAATGGGATTTTAGAGCAGACGAAAATTAAAAAGAAATGAAGTGAAACGATTTGGAAAATACGAATTCGGCAATAATTTAAATATGAACGATTCTAAAATATTTAAAAAGCTGAAAATAGAATAAAACTGTAAAATTGCGGTGAATTAACCAATTTTTAACCGAGAGCAATAAATTTGGAATCAAATTCCAACAGGACATTTTAAAGTCTGCATATAATTTGATATGAAGGCGTCCCATTATGCAACTTTTTTTGCATTTGAATTTACAGAAGTTGTTATTTCCTATTCAATGCTATCTTGGAATTTGTTCTATTATGAGTGGTGGCAGAATAACGAGGGGTGATTAATTATGTATTTCTGCAATATATATAAATGAGTACAATATTATTAAAGTTATTTAAACAGTTTGTAATAATGTTTTGAGACATCGATAGCAATAAACATTTGATGGATTCAACGTGAGTAACATCCTTGTACATTTTTCACACATGATTATTTGATTGCTAAAGAAGTAAATTTACCATAAAATGAGGTAAAGTTATGTGCAGTCCACATCTTATATTTTTGACTGTAAAAAATCATAAATAACACCAAATACTTTATAGATGGCTATTCATAAAAAATGATTCTACATTTCTTTGTATAGCACATTGAAAAAATATTCAACTATAAAATTATGAAATGAATCAAATTTAACTATAAAACTAAGAACTTTTAATGCATTTATAAAATTATATGGGTATATATAAAATTATATGGGCATATATAAATATATATGGATCATTTTTCGTAAACGGAAGTTTTACATGTTCCAGGTGTTTTAATAAAAGTGTGCATAACTTGGGACTGATATTGGACACTGATCAGTTTTACTATATTGTAGTTCATATTTGTCACCCATTAGCTGCAAAAACAATTTATATTTTTAATATTTAAGAATTTAGTTTTTTTATTAAATGTCACTCCCCTGTGTGTCCTAACAGCCAAATAATAAAATCACAGCTTCATTTTCTAGTTTTCTTTTAATTTGATGATTTATATTAAATTAGGTATTTTAAAATCCAAACAGTAATAAAAAATTCTCTAGGCATTAGAGCAATATTTTATATTAATTTTTTACAACTGTCCCTTAGCTTTTTTGTCATTCACCTGTCTTTAAATTTTAACACTTCATTCTGTACAACATAGATGACAACACAATATAATTAAAGTATTATTATTTTTTACTAAAGTCCATATTGACCATTTCAAGAGTTCGACTCTGTTCTAGCTATCAATCTGTGCAGGGAAATATTATAAAATGGAACAATTTTGGGTAAGTATTTTTATTCCTTGTCATTCACCTGTCTTTAATTATTCTCAGAATAAAAAAGTAAATATTTTGTTTTAACATATATATGTGCCTATTTAGTGTTAGCAAACTGAATAACAAGTTAGGCTTAAACAGGGATCATAGCAGATTTTCTAAAAATTTTAGGTAGGAATTTAAGGTATTTTTTTCAAAATTTTAGGAAAATTTTAGGAGCTAATTTTCATTATTTCTATTATTAGTACTGTTTAATTACCGTTCTTTTCATTAATTAAAGGAGAATTGATACAAAAAACAAACATCATTGAAAGAAAAAGGTAATCTTTTGAATATTTTTCCTATTTCAGTTTTCATTTTAATGCTCTGTAGACTTGAAATTAAAATTATCACTTAGTATCCAGTGGCCACTTTATCACAGGTATTTTTTGTGTAAATATATACATACATACACACTATATATATGTATGTTAGAAAAATGTTAGTTTAGTTTTCAAACAAGTTTATATAAACAGAAAAAAAAAATCTTAATATAATTAACAAAAAAAAGAATCCAAAGAGCTCAAAATCACATTTCAAATTTTTGAAGAATTGTAAAATAAAATACGGCCATAAGAGCAAAAATCTAGCTGATAAGTTAGTAGTTATTGCATGTAATGTACAAGGATTGCATGCACCCGCGCAGTGGGCGGGCTTAAAGCAAATAATGCTAATAAAAGCCAATTTATTTTCTGAAAAGTGTTTATCTGTTAGCCTTGAACCCTCGTAGTGGGCTGGAACGCAATTGACAGCTATTTCAAATGTATGCAAATTGCATGTGCCCGCGCAGCGTGTATATCGTTATTACATGCAGTAGAATTGTCGTTATTGCATATATCGTACGTGGATTGTATGTACCCGCTAATAAAAGACTATTCATTTTATACGCAGCAGCTGTATCATTACTCGTGCGCCCGCATTGCGATCGGAAACGCGATTGACAGCTACTTAATGAGTTAGTCATAACTTCCGCACGTAACTGAGGTGTGTGATCGACAGCAACTTCATAAACTGCATCATTAGCCGTGAATTGCGCATGTTGCTACATCGTTAGCCATAACTTGCGCGCGTAGCTGAGGTGTGCGATTGACAGCTACTTCATGAACTGCAACGTTAGTTATAACTTTCGCGCGTAACGGAAACGATCAACAGCCACTTGATGAACTATATCGTTAGCCGTAACTTGCGCGCGTAGCGGAGATAGATAGCTACTTCATCAACTGTACCGTTAGCCATGACTTGGCCGCGTAGCTCAGGTGTGCAATTGACAACTGCTATATCCACTGCACCGTTAGCCATCACTTGCGCGCATAACGAAGGCATGCGATTGACATCTACTCCATGTGTTGGAAAATTTAAAATTTGAAGATAGCAAAGCACGCACTGTCAGAGTCAATAAGTGTTGGCTGGGTTATGAAAGTACACAAGTCCAGTTTTAAAGAAAAACTTCGTTCACTTTATTTGGTGAAAAACACAACTCGGCATATTACACGTACCTGGTAATTTTCCATGCCGTAAAACATCAAAAATATACTATGTACAAAAGATTTTTTAGTTGTAAATGACTAGACAGAGATTCCTTGAAGCATTTGGTAGTAAGTTACTATACTACCTCTATCACTTGCGTGTATTTCAGCCACCATCACTTGGCAAAGGGAAACCAAAGGATAAAACATCAGGAAAATATTTAAAGCGGCTTCCGAACGTTTGTAAGTAAATTTAACGTTCAATACATGCTGGTCCAAACTGACCACATCTGCATCCGTTTCGACTATTCACCGTCGTCAAACGATATTCCGCAGTGCTTCTGTCAAAAAAACATTTCTGTCTGCCTGCATCAGACCATCAGTGTCTATCTCGTCTGACTTCTTCAGACGTCTGATCTCGATCGACCCTTTCGACCTTCTCATTTGCTTCAAGAAACCTCTGCCCTATATATCCGGGAATGGACAGTTCCTGAAACGCCCCCGGATATGCAAATCAGATGCGTACGCATTGAGAACTGATTTGCATGAAACCTCATGTTGAAAAACGTCACGGTTCACGCCGGTGAACGGGAAGAGTCGTTCATATTAAATTTGCATAAACGCCCGTTCACAGGAACATGAATCGCGATGTATTGATTATTTCCAACACCATGAACTGCACCGGTAACCACGATTTATGCGTGTAGCTGATGTATGCGATTGACAGCTACTTAATGAACTGAACCATTAGTTATGACTTGAGCGCATAACGGAGACGTGCGATCGACAGCTACTTCATGAACTACATCGTTAGCCGTAATTTGCGCGTGTAGCTGAGATAGACAGCTACTTCATTAAATGTACCGTTAGCCGTGACTTGCCCGCGTAGCTGAGGTGTGTGAATGACAGCTACTTCATCAACTGCACCGTTAGCCATGACTTGCGCGAGTAACGAAGGCATGCAATCGACATCTATTCCATGAAATGCACTGCTAGCCACGATTTATGCGTGTAGCTGAGGTGTGCGATAGGCAGCTACTTCATGAACTGAACCATTAGTCATGACTTGAGCGCGTAACGGAGACGTGCGATCGACAGCTACTTCATGAACTACATCGTTAGCCGCAACTTGCGCGCGTAGCTGAGATACTGTTGGAAATAATCAATACATCGCGATTCGGCGTTTATGCAAACGGGAACGTGGCAAATGAACGGGCGTTTATGCAAATTTAATATGAACGACTCTTCCCGTTCACCGGCGTGAACCGTGACGTTTTTCAACATGAGGTTTCATGCAAATCAGTTCTCAATGCGTACGCATCTGATTTGCATATCCGGGGGCGTTTCCGGAACTGTCCATTCTCGGATATATAGGGCAGAGGTTTCTTGAAGCAAATGAGAAGGTCGAAAGAGGTTGATCGAGATCAGACGTCTGAAGAAGTCAGACGAGATAGACACTGATGGTCTGATGCAGGCAGACAGAAATGTTTTTGACTGAAGTACTGCGGAATATCGTTTGACGACGGTGAATAGTCGAAACGGATGCAGATGTGGTCAGTTTGGACCAGCATGTATTGAACGTTAAATTTACTTACAAACGTTCGGAAGCCGCTTTAAATATTTTCCTGATGTTTTATCCTTTGGTTTCCCTTTGCCAAGTGATGGTGGCTGAAATACACGCAAGTGATAGAGGTAGTATAGTAACTTACTACCAAAGGCTTCAAGGAATCTCTGTCTAGTCATTTACAACTAAAAATCTTTTGTACATAGTATATTTTTGATGTTTTACGGCATGGAAAATTACCAGGTACGTGTAATATGCCGAGTTGTGTTTTTCACCAAATAAAGTGAACGAAGTTTTTCTTTAAAACTGGACTTGTGTACTTTCATGACCCAGCCAACACTTATTGACTCTGACAGTGCGTGCTTTGCTATCTTCAAATTTTAAATTTTCGCAACAGAAACAAGATCAACACTTCATAAACTGCACACTTAGCCGTGACTTGCGCACGTAACGTAGGTGTGCGATCGACAGTTACTTTATAAACTGCCCGTTATTTATGGCTTGCGTCGCAGAAGTGCACGATTGACAGCTACTGCAAGAAAGGTATTGCAAGTTTAAAAACTTTTTTAAAAACAATAGGGCTGGTCGCCGAAGGCAGTAACTAAATAATATGAGGGAAATAAGTTATCCTATATTTCACCAAAGCTACTGCAACGCGTTAATCTAGACACAGCTATTTCCCTTCAATCATCCTGTTTCGATAGAATCAACAAAAACACATACACAAGTTCCAGCGGCTCAAAAGAACTCTAGTCCAGAAAACTATATTTTTAAATATTGGTTTTTGAGCAAAAATTCTTACGGAGTTCAAATCTTTGGTACTTTTCATCCCAGATGCATACTAAACATGGAATAATTTGACAGAATTCTAAGTTTAAAAAGAAATGAAAACTGTTTAAAAGTTTTATCTGTTGGAAACGGGAATGTGTTTATTTAACATTCTTCACATTTCTGCCCTTTCATTGTTTTTAATTTATTTTTTATGGGGAGCGTGGCGATCCAATTGCGCGACCTCCCTACTATGCCGTATTTTATTTTATCCATTGCTTTTCTTCATAAACTGCTTTGTGGTCCGGGCCCCTACGCAATGCATCCTTTTGAAGAGATATCCTTTAATATCATCAATGTCTAGAGAGGTTGCTAACAGCAGACAAAAATTCCTTTTCTACTCTCCTGTTTTGACATGATGTTGATCAAATATTACGTAATGAGGGGCGTAAGAGAATCATAATCTGACTAACTATATTTGTATTATTGGATTTAGACCTAAAATTCTTCAACATTTTTGTACACAATTGATTCCCAATAAAGAATAGTTGATGAAAATTTTAACTTTGCAAAGAAAGAGAAACTTCGTGATTTATCTAGTAAATATGAAGAAGCACACTATTCAACAATCGAACCCGTCTTTTTCTATTTTATTTCTTTGAGGGGTTAAAGGCTTCTAGATTTGTTAGGTTGCACTGGAGATTCCCACTCCCACAAACAAAAGAATCTCCCCCCAAACTCCGGTCGTAAATGATCACGTGGGTCGCCATTTGTCTTGGGATCGTATTTCACTAAAACCGCCCGCGGACGGAGAGGATTTAACCATTGAGAATCGGCGATTTTGTCGTGATTGACACTTTTGTCGTCTTTGTAAAAGATGAGTGCTATTTTGAACAACATTTTAATTTCTGAAGTCTTTTTTAACATCGATTGCCGTATGAATGAAATGCATTCGGGCGATAGTAGAGTAAATTTGGCGCCGCAGCAAAACATTACAAAATTTTAGGATGATTTAAAAATTTTAGGTTAATTTTAGGAATTCAAGGGAAGCTTCAAACTTTTAGGAATTTTAGGACGAATGCGATCCCTGCTTAAATGCAAATAAAACTCATATACTCAGAAAGTAAAATCACATGATTTGTCATTCCCCTGTCGTCATTTACCTGTCTTCTTGGTAGACAAAGCAATGACATTAGAACAGGTGAATTACATTTAAACTAGATTTTCTTTCCAGAAGATGAAATAAATAAGAAGTTAGTTCTAAATATAAGATTGCAATTAAAGCAAAACAATGTTTTTTATTTTTCTAATGATATATATATATATATACATACTAACAAATCAGTTGCCTATTAAGCAGTTGCCTATAATGATTAATTTAAATTGATTTGATTAATTAATCAAATTAATAATTTGATTAATTTCAGGTGTTAGAACTTTGAAGATTACTGATTTTTATAATCATTGTTATTTTCAATAAAAAAAATTGTATCTTTTAAAAATTTGTACTTAATTACTACAAATATGCAATAAAATATGTAATACTGAATAGGATTCTATAGAAATAATATATAAAGAGCAACAAATTAATCAAATTAATAATTTGATTAATTTCAGGTGTTAGAACTTTGAAGATTACTGAACTAGAATATATCATTCTCAATACATTTCCATATTTTGGAATTGGAGGGATTCGGCTTTAAAAGATACACAAGCTGCTCAACAGAAATGGAAATAATTTTAAACTGCAAATTCGATATACAAATAAGTATTTATTTCCTGCATTATTTTGGGCAGTAAAACTATAATGCATATTAAAAAAATATGAACTTGAGTCTTAAGGCAAGTTCTGTGTTGACCACATCACATTTTTAGTTTTGCAGTGTAGACACTTAAAGTTCAAATGAAAATCAAAAATTTGT
Source organism: Amaurobius ferox (assembly GCA_951213105.1). Lineage (NCBI taxonomy): Eukaryota > Metazoa > Arthropoda > Arachnida > Araneae > Amaurobiidae > Amaurobius > Amaurobius ferox. Next base: position 143,730,828 of record OX578147.1, on the reverse strand, counting down.
TCAAAAGTGGAAATGACTTTACATTACATAATTGCAATTTCTAAGCAATAGAAATCAAAGCTGATACTTGAAACACCACCAAAATAAATGAAATTGTATTTGGTGTGTGTGAGGGGGGGGGGGATGAATATTTGCGCTAGAAGAGCCAATTTTACTGACCTATATCATTCAAATTCCTTTTCAGCATTTAGTTGATAAAAAATAAATTTTCCCATCAATTTTATTGCAATCAATTTTTTCAATTTTATTGCAATTTCATAGCTTGTTTTTTTATTAATTAAGTCATTGCTTCTGCTTGCAACAGAATAAATAGTTCTTGAATATATCAATTTCTGTAGAATGGGTCAGTGGCATATTCAGGTCGGGATGTATCTGAAAGATGTTCCGGTAGTTTTTGTAGAGAGGGAAAGTGTTTCTGAAATTTTTTCTAAATGTCCTAGTAGAAAATCATTAAGTGTATACACCTAATATTATGAAACAATGGCATAATCAAAAGGGAAAAAGAAGTAATATCTAAACTTTTAAATTAACTTTTTTACAACAATTTTAACTTTTCTTTTAAATAACCAACAACACATGTGTTGTCACTGCATTTTTCATTTTGCCACTGATGAAGGGTGTGGTGATACCCAAAAGTGCTTTAACTTTGTAAACTTATGTATGTCGAAGAAAGGAGTTTTATTAAATGACTTTTTACACCTATGCTGATTGTCTTTAATTTAATAGTTTATTAAAGTTGACGTGTATCCATTCTATTTAAGTAATATCTATTTTACTCATTGGCTGCTAAAATATATATATGTATTAATAGTAATCTTTAAAGTTAATATATTTCTTACTGAAGGAATGTCAACTTCGTTATAAAAGAGTTTCACATTTTTGCAACCTAGCGAAAGACAATCTGATATTAATCCTGAATTTGAAGAAAATTATATAAAATCTCTCTGTAATTGCTTTAATTTATCTTCCAAAGTATTTGACTACCTGCAGGGACTATTTATCGAATGGTAGTTGTTCCCATTGATTTTGAAACATTTAAAAACATATTCCAAAATTATATCTTGCAGTACTTCTGAATGTGAGCATAAGGTCAGCAGAATACATTTGATATTAACTAACAAAAGATCCTATAATCTTATCAAACCTGTGGTAAGTTTGTTAACTACAGGGTCACCATTGGAATGATGCAATCCAAATTTTTATGTCTGAACTTGCTTGAAATCTATCCTGTAAGGGAATTTGTATAATTCTTCTTAACAGTATATTTTTACATTATATTAAATGCTTTTTTTTTTCTTTTTTTTCTACCTTTCTTACTCATTTTTTACCTTTGTTATTAACTTTTAATATTTTTATTAAATAATTATAAATAATCTAATCTGTAACTTATTTATTTCTGTATATGATAAAAGCATAGATAAATATTTGTTAATCAACAAGCAATCAGATACCATTTCTTATTGCAATACACCTCTGGAATGGGGTGAAAATACTACAGGCTAAAGTATATACAAAAATAGCTCAGACGGAACTAAAAAAGAAAGAACCAATATAATAAATGTCCGCCTATGCTGCGAAACGCAACAAGGATGGTCTGAGAGCCATGCATTTCAGGTGGGTATTCATTTTTTGAAAAGTAAAAAGTATAACAATATGGTACTTTGTATTACTTCAGATCTTTGTTTTCTCCAGATAATGTCGCTTAGAGATACAGCACTTGTCTTTCAATTTAGAGATGTAGGTTTGATTCCCATCAATAAGAAAATATCCAGAACTAGTGAAGTTTCTGTCTCCAGCAAGTTCTCATAATCTATTCAGTCAATTTTCAAGATTTTTGTTAAACAAAAAATGTTGCATTTGTTGCCTATGTGGAAAACATATTAAAATTATATATTTTCTCCAAAACTGCTCCATTCTGTATGTTTATCGGCACTGCAGAAACTACAGTGTATTTTTAAAATCTACTCAACCAATTTTTAAACAAAAATAGCTGGACTGTTCAATTTCATTTTTAAATTCCCAAGTGTGGAAACCCCAGGCCGTCCGACTCATCCAGAGGACTTGAGTAACAATTTGGACGACCGGAAATTCCCAAGTGTATTTATTTTAGTTTGAAATGTTTTGTTTATCAACAATTTCTATCAGATTCTCATGCTATGAAAATCCTAATTTAAATCCACACCCACCCAAATTCCAATTTCTTCTCTCTTACCGTGCATCCTAGGGCACATCTGAGAAAAGTGAGGACATTGTTAGCAAGGGGGGCGGACCCAGTCACCATAAATCGAACCCGGCCTCCCATGCCCTCCTGGACAGGACGGAACACGAAGCGGTCCCAGACACTGCGGTTGGTGATGATGTGCCTGTGGAAAAGAAAAAGGAAACTTCTAAGAATATCAGCTTCTTACTTTCTGAAACTATAGTAGAGAGAATATAACAAAAACATTCGAATTCAAGATTCTAGAGAAAATTTAAGATTTCATTTCCAGCGTTTCTAGTACAGTGATGTGATTACAAAAAATACTTTTGGAGCAATTTTTGGAGCAGCAAATTTTTGAAAGTGTAGCAGTTTGTAACAGGCAATGTTTTGAAATTGTAGCAGCTTGTAGCAGGCAATTTTTTGAAATTGTAGCAGTTTGTAGCAGGCAATTTTTCGAAATTGTAACAGTCTGTAGCAAGTGATTTTTCGGTATTGTAGAAGTTAGATGAGATGCAAAGTATTTTTTTTATTTCAGCAGTTTGTCGTATATACAACAGGTATAAAAAAGCCAAGACAACGAAGTTTAGCAAAAAAAAATATTTTTCTTAATACATATTCTTTAATATAAAAATAAAACTGCAATAAATAATTTTAGTAAAAATTTATAAAAAATTTTAAAATTGCAATAGATGATTTCAAAGATCTAAATAAATTTTATTGCTTTAAATATTAAAGAAAATCTAAAAAATATCAATAAATAATTTTAAAACAGATTTTAAAAGGATCTAATAAAATGCAATAAATAATTTTAGAAAAAAAAAATTGTAATAAATAATTTTAAGAAAAATCTATAAAATTAAAAACTTACAATAAATAATGTTTGAAAAGATCTAAATAATTTAAGGGAAAAATCTGAGCATTTTTTTTTTTTAATCTTGCAGATGGATATTATTCCTTCTGGGTTATCAAATTTCTTTGTTCAAGATTTTTAATTACATGATCGACTATTTGTACAAGTTTATCAGTTGGTATTTTTTTTTTTAGTATAAGCCATCCAGTTTAGTATAAGCCGTACGTATAACTTTTTTAAATGAAGTTATGATTATAGTAAAATAGTTCATATTTTGTGTTATATTCTTAGGTTCATCTGTAATGCCAAACGCATGGAAGAATGGGTAAGAGGTCCTCTCACTTTGAGTGAAACAGTGGCTGTCGTAATGCAAGCTCAGGCACCCTTATACGACCAGAGTAACAAGGCTGGTGCAAATGCTGAGTTGAAAAGGATTATATAATCTAGTTAATTTTCCATATGAAACGTCGGTTGCTTATCTAACTTCTGAGGGTATTGATTGGAAATTCCCCCCATTTTGGAATTCTATGGGAGGCAGGTGTAAAATTCTTGAAATATCATTTAAAACAAACAATGGGTAAATTACAATTTACTTATGAGGAATTGCCCTCATACCCCATTGTCAGCTGATACCGATAAATTTGAGATTTTAATTAACCACGGGTCCTTTTTTGATTGGATGATCCATTAAGGCAATATATTGTTCCCCCTTAAAGTGAGGTGATGAGTGTGGGATTCAGAGATCCACAAAAGGACCCAATGTCACTCTTTCACGCAGAGAGTGGTATCAAAACAAAGCAAACCTTTTTTATACCGTACAACTATTTTGCAGAAATGCAAGAGGCAACAATAATAGCATTTTTTGACAAAATGATTACCTTCCATGTGGGTTGAGAAATATGCATCTGAAGTTGGGCCCTCCATGGTATTCTGAAGTAGCAAGCTGAAAGCCTTTTTGGTAAGGATTAAAGTTATTCATTTTCACTGAAAAAGGGTACTAAATTAACAAAGTACTGAGGTGATGTAATTTCTTTTCGTTAGTAGAGAACAGGCATCGGTTACAATTTAATAAATAGCAATGAATGTTAGAGTTTCTTTTCTGCAGTCACAGTAAAACAAAGTTTGCCAGAGATCAGAGGGGGACAATACCCCCTGAATGATGACCTTGATTGGAAAATTGTTTCAATTTGAAATAAGTACAAAATGAAATTGATTGGGTACTGTAGGTATTGGTTATTAATTGGGGTTGGGTAGTGTGAAGATAAAAACACTCATATCCTACCTCTCCAATTCTGCCTGTTTGCTAGACAAGGCCATGTCCATGATCCACTTCTTCAGTTTGCTGCCTTGAACACCATTCTGAATCTGAAAAGGAAATACGAATAAACTAAATCAGAAGGTTATAGGGCCCTCTCAATGATTAATCACCTTAATAATTCTCCAACTTTATCAATCACTTAAATTACTATTCTGATTATTAATATATATAAATTTATAAATTGTTGAAGCGGAGCTCTTATGGCAGCAAAAAAAAGCACAAAAATGGAGACCATGTATACCGAAAATAGCCATAGTAGGATGGGAATAAAAGGCAATTTTGAAAATCATTTTATAAGTCAGATTTATAAATCTAACTCTAAAAAATTTAATTAAGAGGAAAAAAATTTTGGTTGCCTATGAAGAGGGGGGGGGGGGGGAGCCTCATTCCATGCATTTGTCATAAAGCTCACAAACTAAAGTGCCACCGATAGTGTTTAACACTATCGTAAAGTACAAAAAACAATCTTTAAAATGAGATCTGAGCAGAATCTTTAACATTATTAGCTGATTTTTGGTAAATATTTTCATAAAAAATGTTTCTTTAAAAAAATGTCTTTATTGTGAGTACTTTCCGTTTGATTAAAAAAAGAAAACTCACACTTTGATTTTAAAATGAGGACATTCAGGAAAATTTTAACTGTACGATCAAGATATATCAGGAGGATCAATTCATCATTTAGCCTTCTTTTTAAAACAAAATATTTATCTGCATTCATTAGACATAATATAACAATTTATAAAAGATCTAATTTTGAGGAACAAAATTCTCACTTTAGTTTAGCATTTTTAATATATGTGCATAACATATTACTAACTGATTTTTAAAAAGTTTCATTTTGTGAGAAAATGTGATATCTCTTTGATTTACTTAGAGACTCTTTCTGCAGCTATTCGGAAAATTTGGAAGCATAGAAGTAAGAATTCTAATTGATATCTCACCATAACAAAAACACTATTTCTCTACTGGCTGACCCAGAATTTTTGGTCTAACTAAAGCCTGAACATAAAGAGTGGTATTGAGTATAAAGGAAATGAAAAAGGTCGATGATGCAAGGGCATAGAATCATTACTTGGTCATAGATCCGGTTCAGGAGCCTGGGCACTGCAGGAATGAAAGAGGGTCTTAGAGTCTTGATGTCGTCTGTCAGAAGCTTAATGTTGCCTTGGGAGAAACCGACGCACCCACCTGTCATGTACACAATGACCTGCAAAGGAATTGCCATTAATGTTAAAAAACCAATGACATGAAAGAGTAAAGATCTCGTTTTCACAGTAAAATAAAAAACACAATAGCATAAGGAAAGCAATCACAGTTGGGTTCTCACCTGGCAAACTCTTTCCAACATGTGAGCCAGAGGTAGATAGGAGATCATAACGTCAGCTGGAACGGGGGCATGAATACCCTAAAAAGAAACTAATACTCAGTTACCCAGTGACAAATATTTGGAAAAACTTTAAACTTGCATATTCTTCAATATCTCCTCTCCTCCCCCAAAATCACGTATAATAAATATATAACACAAATAGAAGTGAATACAATACACATTTGGAACTTTAAAGTTGGAAAACAATAGATTTATATAACAGACTAAATATATCTCCTACAACAAAAGCAATGCTATAGCAGTTTGCTTAGCGACAATGTAACTTAAGCTTCACTGCCCATATGTTCTTGAAATCGACATAGCACATCAGTCCAAATGGCAGTTGAATGAATCCCTTTACAAAGTGTACTAAATCTGAATTGACATGTCATGCAAAAACAACATTTGATGAAACAGGCAAAAATAACAGCAAGAGATGTTTTATACTTTAAAGTTTTATTTTAAAGCCATCATAAAAAGAAATAATAAAGTTAACCCAACCTAACATACTAATAGAATTACGAATTATATTAAAACATCATAGCATTACAATGCTTATTGCCTAATGAAAAGGCTCCCAATATTAATATGTATGGAAGTAGTGATGTCATGGACATATGCCAATGTACATGCAGTGCCCCCTTCTTGAGAAAACAGTTGAATAATTCTCATTTCGAGAAATGTCTAGACCATCATGTTATAATAGCAACCAAGCCATACCATGACATTTAGAATCTTTAATACATTTAGAATATATATATATATATATATATAAGTATATTTCTCTTAAAATATAATGAGTATATTTCTCAAAATTATAATCCACATCCTTACCCACGGTTGACCAAACAAACTTGCCTGATATCAGAATTGTAATTATTTCAATAGGAAATGATTGCTTTCGTTGGAAAGCAGATTTCCAACGCAGCTTTCCAACAAAAGCAATCATTTCCTATTGAAATAATTACAATTCTGATATCAGGCAAGTTTATTTGGTCAACCGTGGGTAAGGATGTGAGATTATAACTTTGAGAAATATACTCATTATATTTTAAGAGAAATATACTTATTATATATATATATATATATATATATATATATATATATTTCAAAATTTAAAACTGGATGATCTGCTTACTCAGAATTGTATAATTGGGTACATTTTATTTAAAATATGTATCGACATTATAAAATTTGCAATCCAACTTCTATCTAAAATGAAAGGGCTTGTGAACAACGAAAAAGCCTGTACCCAAAACAAGGTTCTTGAAATCATTTGAAAAATAACAATTCATAAAAGGTCATACACAATAAAAGCTTTAACTTAAGTTTTCACTTCTTAGTGGCACATGATGTATTTGAAACAGAATTTATCGGGTTTAGAATACAGGCAGCAAAGCTGTGTGCAAAAAGAAGCTATGAAAACTCTCATGGGGGCAGAATTTTCCCTATTTTGTATAAAAAATATATACATTCATGCATTTTAATTAGACATTGATGTATTTTAATAAAACACCTTGCATAAGTTAAAGTAATAAATAAAACAAAAATAGCATTAGAAAATAAGCTCAGAAATAGAAAAATATGATTATTTAGTAGTTTAGTTTTAATAGCATTTGAAGATCAAGAAACTCCATTCCCTGTTATTACTTCAATGTCAGTAGAAACACAAGCCTTGTTACATGGTAGAAAATATGAATGTTTTCAAAAGAACAATCCAGCATCTAAATGAGCCAAACTAGAAATAATATTTCTATCTAACCTGTCAGCTGAATTTCTATTGGAAGAATGTTTTATAGTTTTGGAAATGTTCATTTTAAACTACAGAATCAATTAGGCATTGAGAAAAGCTCAAAACGTATAATGTGCTGCATGGACACACTAAGCCAAAATCCTAAAAGCAAATGGTGCAATCTTTTATAAATAAACATTGCAGGGAACTTTACTTTCATTCTGATCTGCTCACGGTTCATGCCCATTTTTCAAAATGAAATTCCCTGAGTTTTCCTTGTTATCGTCATCAAAGTACTGCATACTACTATTTTAATATCAATTTCAAATAATAATTTAGATTTAACTGGTATTTACCGTGAATACATGGCAGTGAAACAAATAAAAAAACATTCAAAATAACTCAAAACTTTATATCTTTGTATACAATTTTATCTGCATATACAGTACAACCTTAAAAATCTGGACTTTGCCAATTTCAGATTTTAGAATTTTCCGGATTATAGAGTTTGGATAAAATTCAAATCTATTATCAACTAAATACACTATAAAATATTATTTTTAGTAAAAATAATAAATCAAGTTAATCCATTAAAAAATATTATTAAAAGAAAAATGAAACAAAAGAAATTTTAAGAAAAAATATACATATACAAGAAATAAAAGAAAAAGCAAATTTACATTTTATCATTTTGTTCAAACATTTGAACTAATGTTTGTTGTTTCATTAATTTTGGTTTGTAGAAAAGCAATTTTTATTTTTTCCCTGTGGTAGATGGGCATTATTTCCATGATCGACTACTTTTACATGATTATCAATAAGTATTTTTTCTGTCACACACACACACCTTAATTTGCGGGTAAAATATCACCATATTTTGATTTTCTCATGCTATAGAATAGAGAAAGTATTGTTTTCATAAATATTTTTTATTTTGAGATTTTGATGCCAATTTTTAGTTTTAGGGCCTGCTGAACACATTTTGACTATTTTAGAGTAATGTCCATCTGTTGTCGATTGCTAGTTTATACAATAGCTGCCATAAATACTGTAGGATTTTCACGAGACTTGTTATCGAAAAATCTAGAACTAGATAGAATTTTTTTAAATTTGAGTGAAAACTTTTTTGAGTGAAATTTCATATTTTCTATGGCAACATGAGACAAAAGTTTGCATAATCACGCATAAAAAGGATTATTTATGACTAAATGATCACGAAACTTAGCAGCTTCAATCATTAAAATGATGCCACTCAGCTGATGAAGATTTCAGTAGTGAAAAAAGAAAATATCAGTTGTTTTAAGACTTTTACAGTAGTCAGGTTAAGAAATGAAATATATATGCTAACACGATACAAAAATGCATATACAAAAAATTATTTAAGCATATATATAATTATGCATTAATATATAAGTTTTTACCCAATTAAAAATACCTTATATTGAAAAGAAACATTTCCGTTTGATAAAGCACAAGTTTTCACTAATGATAATAACAAATATTAATCTTTAATATAAAATAAAATATAGCAATGTACTTATAGATGTGAATATATCAATTTTAATACATCCTTGCCAAAATGGTTGCTTTTTTATTTGCCTAATTCATTATTTTAATACAACTTTTTGGAAAATATCCCTTCAAAAAATTTATACCCATTTATCAAAATAGAAAAATATGTATTATGCAAAAATAATTAAAAAGTTAACCTTAACCAGAATATAAAAATAAGCTAGTCTATTCGATCTAATATGCAACATTTAGAAGATGGATGGGAAAATATACTAATGGACTCTCGTAAACATATGTAAAAATAATTAAGAAATCCACCCTTAATAATAGCCAAAATATGAAAAAAAGCTTGTTTAGTCAATCTAATATGCAAGATTTAGAAGATGGGGATGGATGGAAAAGATACTAATGGACTCTCGGCGATTCACGGGAACATAAAGTAAATTGCGTAATCATGTTGTTTATGAAAAAATAATTAAAAAATTAATCTTAATAATCAATCAGAATATAAAAATATGATAGTTTAGTCAATCTAATATGCTATATTTAAAAGATGGAGATACATGGAAAAAGATACTAATGGACTCTCGGCGATTCACAAGAATATAAAGTGAATAGCGCAATTGCACTGTTAATGCGCAAATAATTATAAAATTAACCGTTCAGCAATTTATGCGAAATGTAACAACTTTTAAGAAGTACATTTATTACCATCAAGAAAAAAAGAACAATCTTTTACATTCTAAGCAGTAGTAAATCATCATTTGTCACGTTAATTTGATAGGCATTAATGTGCACACGGCCGTAAATCCCTGTTATCATGTTAATTTGATTGGCACTAATGCCCATGGGGCCATAAATCTCCATTGTTACGTTGATTTGGTTGACATTACAGTGCATGCAGCTGTAAATTTACATTGGCCTTCACAGAAGACAAGTTTCCATAGGAAAGTATGCAAATTCCATAATCCGTGGTATGAGGAAATTTCCCAGAGAAACTACGGAGAATACGTAGTAATCGACATCTCCGTAAACAGGTAGGCATGTTGAAAATTCCCTGACTTTTCCAGAATTTTGAACAAAAAATCGATCTTCCCTGCAATTACCCTGACATTTTAGTCCACTTTCAAATTCCCGTTTCTCGATTTCCAGAGTACGCATGAACCCTGCTGTTACATTAAATTCGGAATATTGTTTGGCATATTAAAACAGTAACTGATACTTATTTTAAGAAGGCAAAAAATATTTTTGAAAACATTATTTGTATTGTAATTATAACAATTGCATTAATAATCATAATGCAGATATGGATAATACAACATGTTCTAAATGTTACATTCATTGTTGAGTTCTCTAATGTTAAATCAAATGGCGTTTAGTTTTGGGCAATTTTTCACAGTTAAAACCAGATTCAAACTACTGCCAAGTCAAAAGCTGGCTTTTAGTGGTGTCTTTTGGTGTACAAATTGCCAACCCTGATTTCAATGTGTTGAAAACCCAGACCGTCCAACTCATCCAGTGGACATCAGCAACTAATTGGACGGCCGGGAAGGTGATTTCAATGTGTGTAATGACTGTCTTAAACAAACTGATAAGAAGAGTTTAATTAACTATTAGCACAATAATCAGCATAGATTTATAGCATTTTGATTTAATAACACATCTATCAACTATAATTGGGTCACTTGATAATTGGGTCACTCTCACAACTGGATAGAATTGTTGAGTGATAACACAACTTCAAATACTTAGTCTTACAAGTTCTTAACTGCAAATGAGCTCTGTTTAGCTGTCATTTACACCTACCTTTCCGAAACCAGCCTAACTGAAAGGCAGAAATGGCTCCTGTTTGGGTGTAGCTTCTGGATGACCACTCATCTTTTTATATAGGAAGGAGGGCGAGGTTAAATTTTAGCATTTACTTGAAGAAATTTAATACTGGCATTGAAACATTTTGCTGTTCATGTGGGGTGTTTAAGGTGCTCTAAAGGGGAACGAAAAGAAAAAAAGTTTACACCTCTGGATCTTACAGTCAAACTATAAATGTACTACATTTAAATCAAACATTTAGTGGCTTGTTTCCTGCTATCCCATTTGCTTTTGATTCTATCCCATGTTTTTGAAGAAAATCTGTATCCTACTTCTATATGAAACAAAAGTTCTGTTAACATTTCTTACTGTTCCAACAATTCTAATTTATCCTCACACCCACACATGATCATTCCCCAAGTGTACAATATTTTAGTAGGGGTTTTCCTTTTGAGCCAGCAACATGAATCCATTCTAAAATAAAACCATTAAGTTAAACCTATGTTTAACTTTAGAACTTTTTGTTTGTTCCCTTGTTTAACCCTAGTTTTAACTTTTCTGGTGAAAAGGCGGAAACGGTGTGTTTTCACCAGAACTGCTAAGGAATGGACAATATGTCAAATTTGAAAAATTCACAAAATGCTGTATACAATCTTTCGAATACTTTCGAATTCAGTGCATTGAATGGCAAATCAATAAACTGTTTTGGCAAAAGAATCATTACAGGTTATTAATGTCATTCTTCCAGATGAGAATTTGGAATACAACAAAGTGCCCATTAAGGGTTCTTTCCCTATGAAAATCTTAAACAAATTAAAAACTTCAGTAAATTTAAAAGTGAAGTAAACTGTTTAAGTAAATTATTTTTAATTTTATTTCTTCAGAATTCAGATTATTCAAACACTCCAATCCCATCCCTAGTGAATTGTGATAGTTCAAAGTATCATCTGGACATGGGGATGATGAGGTTCTCAACTGTGATGAATCATGGTTGAGGATCTGTGGTTTCATCGCAGATATGCACATCTGTGATGGGGTTCTCAACTTCACAGACTGGAATAAAAATTAAACTGGATTGTAATTTCCGAAACATATTCCCAACACTTATAGGCATTAATGAAGATATTCAAAAAATTATCTGGAACACTGATGATCAAGTTCTGAGGGAAAATGATCATTCCCAGAATTTGGCTCCTAATTGATCTTCATTTTCGTGAAAAAACAGGTTGTGTGTCATATCTTTTACAAAATAGCTCAAGCAAATGGTTCTGCACTTATGACATAAAAAATAAACTACCCAAAGAATAAATATTTAAAAATATGAAAGAACCAAAGACATTATAAAATTGCAATTAGAAAATAATATCAAGTTCTATAATGAAAGAGCAAGAGAAATTTGAAGGGAAAGAGTTTTCTTTATGTAAAGGCAAGATATGAACATATTATTAAAAGAGGGATGCCTTTATTGGAGGGAAATTACACTCTATACCCCCCAAAGGTCATGAGTTATTACATGTAAGGGAAATCCTGTAAAACTTGCACATGTAACTAACCTCTCAAAACCATTAAAGTCTCCACACATTTTAACTAAAGTGGATGAGATCCACAGTGGCAAATAGAATTCTCACCATTTGAAGTATGACTGCACTGCTACAAGATATGATGTTCCCATGGCTGATCACAACACCCTTGGGGTCACCGGTGGTGCCACTAGTGTAGCACACAGTGGCAATGTCAGAAGGACTCGGAATCTATAACAGACAAAAGTAAATAATGAGAATGTTAGTTTCTTTCCCCCTGCAAACTAAGAATTATTTTCAAATGACACACTTACTGTGGCAGGGCAGGGATTCATCTTTCCAATTTCCTAGTTCGAAAAAAGAAAACATATATTAGCTATAGAACAAGATACACCACTGGATTATGATGATATTGAAGAACCGGCATTTAAAACTTCAATATAAGGTAAATAAATATAGATATTTGTATTTAGAAAAATTATGTTAAACAATTATGTTAACACAATTCTGTACAAAAATTATGTTAACAACAATTATGTTAACACAATTATGTACAAAAATTATGTTAGCAACAATAATTTTTCTCAACATCAATTCAATTTTGTGATTCCCCCCCCCCCTATTAACAAACATTCTATTTATTCCATATTATAGATTTTCATACATACAAATTTCGCACCCCCAAATGAAATGCTGAAATGCCGCCCCTGGTTAAAACTGAAGGGGGGAAAAATCAGTTTATTGGTTTTAGAAGCAATATGAGCTATCTTTATCAACTATATTTAAATAAACTTTGATCAAACTACCTTGAAAATACCATTGAGCGAATGCACTGCAGAAAATAACACAAGTTGAAAGAAAACAATTTGTTTCAGAAGCAATATGAGCTAACTTCATCAACTAAATATAAATAGCATTCAGTTATACTCTAAAAATTCCAGTGAATAAAAACTGCAAAATTAACAGAGTATTGTGAATATAGCAATAGCTATATTCTACATTTAAAAGATGTACTACAACAGATGACAGTTTATCTATATTTTAAAGATCTATGGGTAGTAAAAATTCCTCACACACCTCAATATCCCTGAATTGGTAGAGCTGTAGACCGAGGGCCTCTACTTTGCTTTTGAGGGAGTCAGACACAGGGTGGACGACAATAATTTGCTTAAGGTTGGGCGTGTTGGCAGCCTCAGCAACTATACTCTTCACCTTGCTTTCACTATCGCACACCACAGTCTGAATGTCAGCTAAAAAAGAACAGGAAATGGAACAAACATAAACAATCCATTTATATATGTTATAATACTTCAAGCTCAGTTGGCTTAAGTGTATGTATTCTAAAAGCTTTTCCTTTTTTGATAATTGACAGGAAATCAGAAAATTAGTAATTCAAAATAATTTGTTTTTATTGGAATGCAGAGATATACACCTATATTTTTATATTTTTGTCAAACTTTTGAATTGTGCTAATCTTCCTTTTCTGAGTGCAGCGAAATAAGGATTAGATTATCTAAAACACATATTTCAATATATGAAAATAAACAAATAAGAAAGGAAGAACTGCTCTATGAAATCTCTTCAAAGATCATTAGAAAGAACATACTTTGATCTTTCTGATATTGCCAAGATTGAAACTCTGATTGAAACTCTCATTTAGAACACTAAGGGACCAATTTATTTGTAGATCAAATCGTTCAAAATCATGCTTCAACATAAAATAACAAAAAAAAATTTTTGAATAAAAAAAAATAATAAATAAATAAATAAAAACCTAGATGAAGTTTATCATATTAGGAGTTCAGCTAACCCAGTACCAAATTTTGCTGCTGTCTAAAGCTTAGATTTTATGCTACATACAACACACACACAAAGACAGATAGATAAATGGAAATACACTGGACTCTCGTTACGACAACACCCATTTAAGAAGGATTTCTCGTTATTACTTAAATTTAGATTCTCCGGTTAAGGGCTATGGACGGTGCACATTATAAGCATCTCTTAATATACCAAATTTTGCTGCTATCTAAAGCTTAGATTTTATGCTACATATAACACACACACAGAGACAAATAGATAAATGGAAATACAGTGGACTCTCGTTACGACAGCACCCATTTAAGTTGGATTTCTCGTTATTACTTAAATTCAGATTCCTCGGTTAAGGGCTATGGATGGTGCACATTATAAGCATCTCTTAATATGCTCATTCATTCGTTAAGACAGACAAAATTTATTTAATTTTTCAAACAGTAGAAGATGTTCCGAACATACTTTTGAGCAATTGACTAAAATTGAGAATGACATAAAAAAAATTGTGTATACCCAGAAGAAACAAATAAAAATATCTTTATTTTAAAAATACTAACATTAACGTATAACTACATTTTGTTTATGCTTTGATCGTTAATATTTTTTCATATTTACCTCATAATGCATATTAAAAAAGTTTTTGTTTACAATTTTCTGTCTTTTCTGTTTTAAGGTTGTATTTTTCAATATACCTATAATATTTAGGATAACAAACTTTCATTACTATTTTACACCAGATTGATGGACTCCTGCTATAATGGACTCTCGCTAATACGTAGAATAAATGTTGACCCTTCACTGTCCGTCTTAACGAGAGATCACTGTATCACCATATTTTATTATGTAAGATACTGAAAAATGAAAATCATCAGTTGAAAACCTGATATATAGAACTTAAGAAGAAGGAAGGTTCTTTGAAAATGCACAAAAGGCAAGTTCCCACCCTTAATCTATAATTTCGCTGAAGCTTTACAATGGCCTTGGTTTTATCAAGTTAGCTTTGCCAGAAATATGAATCGAGAACTAGTGAATAGTATTTTGAAAAAACTCTCATTCAAAGATTCAAAAATGCATGGGAGAAAAAGAAGCACTCACCTTGATTGATAATGAAGGAGCAAGCGTGGGGACCCAGGGTGTCATAGAGTGGCACAAGCACCGCAGACTGGCGACAACAAGCATGCTCGGTGACCACCCACTACGAACACAACAGTCAGTCAGTAATGAAAAAAGAACAAGGCAGTTAATTTTGATATGGAGGAAAATTTTTGCAGCTCACTTACTCGAGTTATCTTGCTTGAATTTCATTATAAACTTATATCAGACAATTATATATAAATCAGAGATTAAAAAGAAAATAGGACCTATCAATTACATTTGAACTTGAAAGGAACTGCTATGAGCCATTCGAGTAACTCTGAGCCACCCCGAAAAATTTCTGAAAATTTTCCCAAGTTTAAAAATTATGCATTTCAAAAGTATCTAAAATGTTCTAAATTTAAGTGCCTCTATTCTAAATTACCTGAGGTTAAATTTATCTGAAAGAGTACATTTAAATGTCCTTTTTATTCTCAATTGCAATATTTTTTTGCGATGCAGAGGAGATAGGAAGTTCCCTTTTCTTATTGCGGCACCTCGTTTTTATTATTAGTTTATTTCTTAACCTAGATTTTGTTCTGAGCATGTAGAGGAAGTGTTCGTGATTGCTTTCTGATAGACAATGAAAACAAATGTCTTGGAATGATGATATCAGAGTATATAAGATCTGGTGTGTTTGATTCGAGCCAACGAAGGATGGTGACATCGTGCAATGTTTCAAAGTTCAAAGATTTTTTGCCTTTTAATGCAGTTGTTTACACACTTATTAAGGGCGGACATGCCAGCCAAGCAGTTCAAAATTTCAAACACCCATAAAATAAATAATATTCACTTCATTGTAATAAATTATATGTCGAATTACCACCGTACATCTTGTCAGTCCATCATTCTAGAGTCCAATTTTGTGGCCTCAAGGAAAAGGCAAAGATTGTGGTTTTGACATACAGCTGATATTAAAAAGAAGGGAGAAAAGTGGTCAAACAACCGGCAAAGAAATTATTATCTTTTGTGTTGTTTATACTGCCACTGGACCTGGCCAGGTTGAACAATTTTATTTTTTATTTTTTGTTGGGATCAGAAATTTTCAAATTTAATTTCATTTTACTTGATAAAATTTTTGTTTAATATGGTTATATACTTGATATGTAATTTTAATGAGCTAAAGCCACTTTAATTTCAACATTTTTAATACCTAATAGAGCTTTCTCAATCTTGTTTTATTTATCTAAACCCCTTGCTGTAACTGTTTAAAATAAACATTTTATTTTATTATTAAATTCTGTCCTCATTTTTGGTTTCAACTTTTCCTTTTGTTCCAGCTGTACCAAGGACTCATTAAATCTTAACTCTAAATTTTTAGTTTTCTTTCACGGCCAATTAAGTAAGTTTTCCCACCCCCACCCCCACCCTTTTATACCGATTCTCAAAAGGAGCAGCCCAACTAATCAGCCACAACTCCACCCTCCCCCATTCTATTTGAATCAAAAATTACTAACTGTATGTTTCTTCCCCTTCCAGTTATTATCTCTCATATGTATATACATAACACATTTATATATATATATGTTACGTATATATAACCATATTTATCTACTTTACAAAAAAACCACTGATAGAGTGGCCACTAAACTAAAACTGCGCACTTGCAACTAAGTGAAAATTTGAAATTTCAGGTCTAAACTAGGGATGCAACGGATATCCAGTAAACATCCGGTATCCGGCCCATCCGGCTATTAAGCCAGATATTTGGCAGTAGCCAGATATTAGGATTATCCGGCCAGATATGCGGTCATATAAATAATATGCAAAATAAGTATTTTTAATAACTCAATTAATAGTAATATTCAAATTTTCAGGTTTCTCAATTTTTATTATAGTTTCTTAAACTAAACCTTCATTTTATTACTTAATATAAATTAAAAATCTCTCCTTTACATTCAATATCTTTGACAATGAATATTACTTTAACTTACGATTTACATTACAAATTAAAAATATATTTCCCGTAAACAGCATTTTTTTTTTTTTTTTTTTACATTAGTAATTAAACATTCAGAAGACACAAATATTTCAAACGTCGTACAAAAAAAAAAAAAAATTAAAAATTTGTTTCCCCTTTTAAAATTTTCAAATTGATGCAAAAAGAGTAGTTTTACTACATTTTTTGGCAAAATTCTACTTTTTTCTTTTCATAAATGACTCCTGCTTCAGAAAACAGTCTTTCACTATATACACTGCTTGATGGTGGAGCAAGATACTTTTTTAGCAATTGCGATAAATAAGGAAAATTACTCCTAATCATTTTCCACCAGTCAAATGCTGACATTTTTCTTTCAATTACTGGCTGTGAAAGATAGTTTCTCAACTCTTCAAAGTAAGCTGACTCGTCATCTTGTTGCACTTGTGATTGTGATATGCTAGAATTAACAGCTTTTTCAGTAAAGCAATCCCAAAAAAATGTCGGATTCTTTGCAAGATTAGAATTTCCATTACTTCGAAATTTCGATTCTATTAGGAGCGACAACAAATTATAATATTGGAATTAAAAGTATGTAATAATTTCTATTACTTATCAAGTTATCTGTGAATATTATATAGGAATTTAAAAAGTGCTAAAGTTTTTAAATTCTTAGTTGCTATAATCAAAACTGGAATTTTATTTTAAGCAATGGCTACTAAATATTAAGAAGTTAACAAGTCTAATTATATTAATGATCAGTTGATAATCATTAAGTATATAACCACTTAAGCTTTAATGGCCATTTTAAATGTTTTAATAGTCTAGTGGCTATTGCTGGTTTTGATTTTTATTAGCTGCTTTAAAATATAATAATAATTTTAAAAATGTATTTCTTCTGAATTAAGAATTTAACTTAACTATAATCGTGCAAAAAAACAGATGAATGAGAAAAAAAATTAAATAGGAACAGTAGTGCAAGCAGAAATTTTTTCTGGGTGGTTGCACCTATGAATAGGAATAATGAAATAGCAACTATTTAGAATTTCTAAAAGAAAATTATACTATCGGCCGGATATCCGGTTTTAAATTCAGGTTGAATATCCGGCATCCGGCCAAACTGACATCCATAGTCCAGGACATAGAACCCCAGGGTTCTGCAGAATAACTAGTTCAGAATGGTTGCTTTGTATAATGAACTAATTCGAAGTATTTTTTTTTCTTTTGTTGGTAATTTGTTTTGATGATCAAAGATAGGAACTGAAGTCATTATTATCCTATTAAGATTTTCATTTCATTGCTGCTATTCAATTACATATCTAAGCCTTGTTTTCCCATTAAATTTCCATATGAGCAAAGTGTTAATATTTGAGAATCTAGAAAGATCGGTATCTCCATTTTGAAAATTAAATATACCAGTTTTCCCCTAATGTATGGAATGCCCTAATGCCTAATGGTAGCATTCTTCAACCATCCTCACGCATAAAACATTTTAAACAAAGTTTTCCCTAACAAACTCTGCAGGGATCCTTCAATGTATATATATATTTTGATCAAAGAAATGTTTCTTTCTACTTACCTCGACAATATTCTGCGAGTAAATACCGATGTATGTTTCTTGTCCAGGCTTCATTCCAATTTTTACGAGTCCCGCTGAGAAGTTTTTGATTCGTTCCAGTGCCTGAAAAAGAAAAGTTAATCCAGTGATGCTATTTTCTCCTTCTATAGTATAGTTGCATTTTATTTAATTTTCTATACCTCCACAATTAAAAGCATCTGAAACTCAATAATAACCTAAAAACATTCTGTACAAATATTATTCCTATTCATAATACACAAAACCCACGTGCAAGGGGCATTCCTAACAGTCAGAAGAATTTTACCTGCAAAGGCAAAGTTTATAAACTTTGCCTCTACGGCTTCATGTGGCTTGAAATAAATTCTATAAGAATTTTATGCCAGTCATATAGGACTGAAATTCCCATAGAAGTTAACAAAAATTGTCATTGATAGCAAGTTTCTTGCTGTCATTGCAGATATCAGCTATTCTATGCTGATGAGCGTATAAGCGTGAAACCAGTCCTTGGATGCTGGTATTTACAATGGGAGTGTCTTCCGAGTTTAGGGAACTTTGACTTTGCAGCTTCATGTAGCCTGAGCTAAATTGTATATGAATTTTATTCTGGCCACGTAGAAGGACAGACAATTCCCATAAAAGCTTATGAAAATCGTAGCTTATAGTAAGTTTTTTACTGTCATTTCAGATATTCGCTATTCCATACTAATGAGCACAAAATAAGCATGAAACCGGTCCATGGATACTGGTATCTGTAATGGGAGTGTCTTCCATTTTATTCCTGTTTTTATTTTTGACTGATTTTGTAACGTTCCGGGAATTTTGAATTGGGTCACGGGTTTTCTTATGGCACACGAACAGGATCCTGGCTGGTTCGTCAATGCAACATCCTGGAAATTTTGAATTACCTTTGGGACAAAGCCTAAAGAAAGAACAAGGGCTGAAAGAAAACAGATGTCATAAAATTTAATGATCAGCATTGACCCAAGTACACTGCTACATCCGAGACATAAAGTCAGGAAAACATCGAAACACTCCAACAGGACAAGAAGAAAAGGGTACTTACGTATTATCGCAACCATGACAAAACGTAATTGATGTATCGTCCAATAAAGGTCCCGATCGATTCCAAGGACAACATGCAACAAAGTGATCTGTATGAGGACCCACGTTCGAACGGGCTCGAACTGGTTGGGGGACGTACGCACCGCTGGGACTGTGTCGTCAGACAGGCCGGCTTCGCCGGACCAAGTCACAGAGCATACTAGACTCGCTTCTGGGTTTTTCTCAACCAGTTCGAGCCCGCTCGAACGTGGGTCCTCATACAGATCACTTGGCTGCATGTTGTCACGGTCCTTGCGCCGTGCGACGGTCCGAGAAGCGAGTCTAGTATGCTCTGTGACTTGGTCCGGCGAAGCCGGCCTGTCTGACGACACAGTCCCAGCGGTGCGTAAGTCCCCCAACCAGTTCGAGCCTGCTCGAACGTGGGTCCTCATACAGATCACTTTGTTGCATGTTGTCCTTGGAATCGATCGGGACCTTAATTGAACGATACATCAATTACGTTTTGTCATGGTTGCGATAATACGTAAGTACCAAGAAAAGATAACAGTTAGTCGTGCACAGTTAACAATCAGCACATTGACATACTTCAACTACAACATATAAACAGACAATATGGTGAAAAATAGGGGTCAAGTAGCACACTGTTTAAGATCAGCACATTGACATGCTTCAACTGCAACATACAAACAGGCAATATGGTGACCACAGTTAACACACAAGTCTGTTGATTCCTGATCAACTGCAAATGATCCGACTCAGAATGCTGTCTCCAGCTTTTATATCATGCCTTTATCCCTGGTTGTAACTAGAATGAATCCACTGCATTTTTTCTGCTGGCTAAATCGTGTGTAGTTTCAACACCGAGCAAGGTTGCACGCATTTGCATGAAATCCCGTTGCAGTCCAATAGGTCGCACATGGAATCATCATTCAAAGAGGTTGAAGCATTAAGTTAATATGTGACAAGCACAAAGCTCTTCTCAGCTGTAAAGGACTAGGCTGGATTGTGACATGATCATCACAATTTGATTTCATCTTTCTCTCAAATAGAGTAAAAATGATTTACAACCCAAGTGACAAAGTACAAAGAACATGTTTTTTGTTTTCTCTGAAATGAAGTCCTGGCATAAAAATAATTTCTTTTCATAAAAAATGCAATTTTAATGTAGATGATCGAATCCTTAAAATATGCAAGGGTTTGGGAGATAAAACACCTTAATTTCTACACAGAGGTTTTACATAAAACACTCTTAGTACATGCTCACAATTTTATACTGATATTAGATCACAGTACATGATAAGAACTTTGGTGTATGGTTGATTCTACTCGGTTTATTTTCCTTTAAAATCTGCTAGCCATGAGGAGATCATTTGCACCAACCTGTTTGTAACTGATAGATTCATAGGGTTCGCCTTTTCCTTTCCTCCATGCCAAGCAAGGTCCGTTTCCTGAAATATATCCAAAGAATAAAATTAATTAAACAACTTATAAAGCATGCATATGCAGTAAATTTGGAAAGAAGTTCATTCAAAATGTGCTGTAAACAATGCCTATTGATAGTGTTGAAGACCCAGACCGTCCGACTCGTCCGAGGACTTGAGCAACCATTTGGAAGGCCAGGCTATTAATAGTGTTGAAGACCCAGACCGTCCGATTCATCCAGAGGTCATGAGCGTACTTCCATCAGCTTAGGTGATAAAAACATTTTGAACAGCTTGTAATGGTTTAATAATTATCAAATTTAAATAATAAAAGGTATCCTACTTGATATTGCATTCTAAACTTTTATGTTGCCAAATATCAAAAAGCTAAACTATATCCAATATTTTATATCATCTGCCCAATAAATGAAATTATACATTATAACACTTACATTAATAAGCATCAAACCATCCATTCAGAAAATTAAATTTTAGTATTTTTTTAAATTACTTAACATTTATATTGTTACACCATCAGAAGTTTTATAACAGATATCATGTTTAACCGCTGAGCCTCCCTTCTGACGTTCTTTCTAAGTTCTATGGAAAACAACACTTTGATCTCTCACATTAGAATCAGGCCTTTGAAAAAGGTGCACGCATTTGTACAAGAATAATAAAAAAAAATTTTAATTTAAAAGCCATAGTTACAAAAGTGTCTTTTGAAACAAAATATATTCTTAAAAACTTATATACAATAATAATATTCTGAGTACCTTCTAATGAGGTATTTGACTATTTTTAGACTAAATATAGACAAGTAATTTTATTAGTATAAATAAATTAAAAGTCTGAATTTTTAACGCAAGTAATACATATTTTAATGGAAAATACATAAGGATTGCATGCAATTTGCTTATTATGACTCTTTTTCTTATAACAAAATTCATTATTCAGAAGCTGAATATTAGGACTTGGCTTCAGTATTTGGTCAAATCACTTTTTATTGTATCTCAGTTTATAGAAAGGGTTTTTTAACAACACTTACCAGAGACTTTAGCACCCCTGTGCATGATATGATAAAGGGTCCTAGCATCTTCAAAACAGTACTCCAGAAATTTGCCATCTGGGTAAAACCGGGAGGACCTAGCCCGTTCTATACCCTGAAAGACCAAAGAAAATTTAATTTAGAGTTCTTGAACAAGACATGTTTCTTTCAATCTAAAGTACTACATTAAAACCATCATATGACAGGCACACAAAGTTATAGATAAGATCATCTCCCATCTGTCTGCTTGAAGCACTTGTACTTCCAACACACAATTAATTACTTTCTGACCTCTTAACAGAACATAAAAGTCCCACAAACCGTGAAGCTTACTATATTATAAATCAAGAACGAAGACTATAGACTTACTTATAAGAATCCCCACAAAGATACAAGGATTATCAAAGAAATTGAATTGAATTTTTAAAAATATGGAATTATTCATCTGTATACATTTGCCACAAATCGCATAGTTGGCAGTATTGTGCCAAATTTATTGACCAGGTCGCCAAACAGGAATTTTCTTATATAGTATAATATTTAAACACAAATTATCAAGTGCTCGTTCAAACTGCTGGAAAAAGTGATTCATAAAAAAAGTTTTTGTTATACATTAATCAAAAATGAATGACAAAAACCCATTTCAAAAGCAAAAAGATTCCTTCAGAACAAGAAAAATAGAGAAATGGTTATATTGTTGAAAATAGAACAGCCATCCACAAGTCAAATTTTTTATAGAAATGCCTATTGTACCCAGACATACATTATTGAAAAACAGCCAATTCATTTTCAGGGCTGCTTAAAATGTATCAATCCATCCAAGTCAAAATTTTAACCCTACAATGCATTTCCTACACTTTTTTAACTCCATTACAATATATTTCCTTTAAAAAAGGGTTGATTTAATACCATTCATTTTTGCTTTTATGCTAACTCTTTTCACAGATACCTACTATACAACATATTTTAATATGAATGTGCAAGAAACATTTTCAATTTCTAAGAAAATGTAAAATAAAAGATGCTGTATTTCTAAAATCTTGATAATAATGTATGAAAAATATTGGTATTCAGGAATCGTGATCCCTCGTCCAAAATTTCGCTTAGGTGCACAAATGCAATCTACACTAAAAAATTTCCTTGACCTGTCTTTGTTACAAAATTTAACCAACCATAACTTTAACAAAAGAAATGATAGGAAAAGTGCGTTATTTTCTGTTAGGAAACACAAAACACAGTCATTGTGTGCTTTCCATGAGCTGTACGGCCTGCCAGTGAGTTCCTGCTCTAATTTTCTGGCCAATACATGTAAGATGAGTATGCATACAGATTCACATTGGTTCAGAATCCACTTGAAACTCACAGATCCCACCTATAGAAAGCATTCCTAAAGAGAAAACCATGCTCCATTGCCGATAACAACATCCTTGGGCTGGCTTTGCGCTTATTATGTGCTCGTCTGAGAGACAAAAATGGCTTAATCATGGGTGCATGATTACGAAGCCATCAACTATCATGAAAATTAAATAATCAAAGCATGAGTACATGCAGTTACTTAAACCATATTGTCAGACTTTTCCTAGTGCTAATGCAAATCAAGCAGTGACCCAAAGAAATTTCTTCATGAAAGAATTCTATCTTGTCCTCTGCCTAATAATCTATCTCATCCTTCAGGAAACAAAAATAATACAATTCTTATCAGCCAAAACAAGTACATACTACTCTGCATATGCCAATTTAACACGTATAATCTGACATTTGCTTATAACCTAGTAATAGTTCGCAGACAGACAAGCAAGGATTTTTGTAATTCACTTTTATACAAGTAAATTGAAAAATATACAGTGTATAAAGGGTGGGTCATTCCATGCTATTTCAAGAAATTTTTTTAAAATTTGTTGCTGCACCATTTTTAATAAATTTTATATTTTGCACATGTATTTATACATGTTTAGATAGTTCAAAACCATTTTTAGAAAAGAAAAAGTTCTTACCGTGTGGCAGAGAGGTCCTCAGTTGTACTTTAAACATGTACATTTTTGTGATTACAAGCATTTGCACAAAATGGTATAACTTTCCTCCTAATTGATTAAATTAAAAAATTTAAATAACCTTTTACTCAGAACAAAGTACTGATAATTTTGGTTCAACTTTGTTTCATCATTTGATATATTTTTGAAAATTTAATGGTAGTCAAAATTTACCATTGAAATTTGCATTTTCTCATTTCCAGAGTCTGTTTTTCACTAGGAAGGGGATAATACACTCAAACCAAATTTATTTTGCAAGTAGTACTACAGTAACAATAGATTTTACCTGAGGGGAGAAAACTGGAGTGTTTTGAACCCTTCCAAAATTTTTTCACTGGTGAAAATAGGTGTTTTCAAAAACTTCAGATTTTTCAAAAGCTGTATCTCCAGTGGAGTTCACAGTAAAAATCTGAAATTTATATTACTAAGGTTTCTATTAGGTAGCAACACCATAATAAAATTTGATCACTTTGTTTTGTATAGTAACAAAAATATTTGAGTTCAAAGTTGTGAACAAAATCTGCTGTTTTTTTTTATGTTTTGAAGGACAATTATAACCTTTTTAATAACTAATGAAGCGTGAATATATTTTCTTTTTTATTTGTTATAATAAAAACCAAATGAAAGTGTTAAAGACCAAGAAAAGATATAAAAAAACATACTACACAATTCATAACTGCTAAAGCAGCCGAGTTCATGGAATGTCTCAACTTGTACAATCTTGTTTAGCGTAAGAGCGTACAAGTTAAAACAAGATATAACCCATTTGATCCAGAAAAAAAATGCTGTCGCAGGCAAGTGAGTTCTGCATTTGCATTGTGTGTCAGTTGTCTTTTGATTAGTATTGTGTGCATGCGTGATAAAGTGAGGGTAAAGATGATGTGTTCTGTTGGAGCTAAAGTTGATGAGGATTATCATAAGACTACTTATGGGCCAATTTCACTAACACTAAAGGATTTTAGTAAATTTAGCAATGAAGAAAAAACTATTTTGGACTTAAGATTAGGAGACTTTTGAAATATTTGCCAGTATCATGAGAAGAAATATCTTGTTAAATACAATCACTTATATGGAAAGAACTGCTCTGATCTTCTTAGATGTCATACAAAAGTTACAATAAAAGGTCTTACTGAAATATCTTTAAATGTGACTCAAAGACATCCAAACCTAGAATTAATTCCAAAAGTTTATGCATTTCCTGCTTGAAAAAATTTATAGTTTTAACAGAGATGAAACCAACGATGAGACATTTAGTCCAGTGTATCAGACTTTAGATAACATAAATGTTGCATGTGCGGCTCTGGGAGTTTCACCTGTTAAAATTCAGAAGCTTAACATTAAACAAAGACCAAAAGCTTTAAAAAAAAAAAGTAGAAAAAGTTACATCAGCAATGAAAAATAAACTAAATGCAGGTTTTGATGTAAGTTTGAATGAGTCTTTCACACAAAAAAAAAATGCTTTTGAAAAATGCTTTTTTTAAAAATGCTTTTGAAAAATGCTTTTTTTAAAAATGCTTTTGAAAAATATATTATTAAGTATTATATTAAAATTCGTTTTAAATACTTACAGATGGAAAACCTTTTTGCCACTTATGAAAAAAATAAAATTAATAGCAAAAAGAAACAAGAAAGATCAATCATGCATAAGCATTGATTATGAAACACTTTCCAACTGAAATGCAATTTCATTTAAAAATTTCTAAAATGTGATACATTCAATGGTGATATCTTTTACATTATCACAGTACTACAGTAATTTATTATACTTAAATATTTAAAACTGTATCGAAATATAAATCATCTGATTCTCTATGCAAAATCAATGAATATTTCATTCATATAACTTGTATTCCAGACTCTAGAGCTAAATAATTTTGTGTGAAAAAAATTCAGCAATTCTTATGTAACTCACCTTACAATCGCTTGAGATATTTGCATTCTTGCATAAGTTAAAATTAGGCTTCGTTGAAGAAATAACAAAAGTTTAGGGATCATTTAAAATCACAACTATTGTAATTACATAGGCACGGAATTTAAATACACAGATAATATATGTGTGTGTGTGTGTGTATTCAAAGTATTGGAATCGTGCCGAAGATCGGAACTCAAATTTTCGAAGGATCTACACGTTTTGGAACTTCTAGAACACAAAACTATTTTTAGGAAGATGTCTGTGTGTGTAAGGGTGTATCTGTGTATGTTTCTGTGTGTCTGTGAGGATATTACATCCACTCTAATTGAAAAACTTATGGACCGAATTTCATAAAATTTGGTAGGTATGTTTTTTGTGGGAAATCCTGATGTTCATTAGATTATAGTACGATTCGTAATAAAAGAATCTGCCTTCTTTGCGAAATGGCTGGCAGAAATTGCCTTTATCCACTCTAGCTAAAAACTAATGGAACAAATTTAACAAAATTTGGTGCATAATATTTCAATAACCTACAAGTGATTTATATACCAAATTTTGTTAAATTTGGTATATTTGTTGGTTATTCTAGTACGATTCGGGAAAAAGGAACGGGCTATTTTTGCGAAATGGCCTGCAAAAATCGTTAAATATAAAAATAAAAGACTACGTGTGCTCAATTATATCAATTAAATTCCTATGTTATAGGTGTTTTTGACAACAAAATGAATAAAACAAACCCCATTACTCTAGGACTAGCCGTTCTTGAGATATTCTAGTTTTTTCGCGTTTTCGCTACGCCACCTTTGACAATAAGACCAGCTATCAAATGAGAACCAAATTTAAGTTTAACGTGCAAATTCAATGTCATTTAAAATACTTATGGCTGTTATTTTGTGCAGATAAACTCAAATTATTATTGAAGAAATAAAGAGAACGTGAATATGAGTCTGCAGGGAAAGACATGTGCTGCTCACATCAGAATTTTTAACAATATTACAACAATGATTTATAGAAGTGAACGGGGATTATTTGCAGGCCATTTCGAAAAAAATGTAGGATCTATATTTAAAGATCCACCAAATTTTTGTAGAATAAAATGTTCAACAAATTTAAGCTGTGTACCAAATTGTAACTCTCTAAGACGTAGGAAAGTGCATTAAAAGTGCCATCAAATAAGTATATCATGAAGAGTTATATAAAATTAAAAAAAAATTTGAAAAATTGTTATCTACCAAATTTATTTTAAAATGTGAAGCCTCTTTCATATACAAAATGATTAAACTCTTGGAAAGATATTTATTATATAATATATCTCTTTTTTCTTTCTGGAGGATATCCCAAAAGTTAGAATTTAATTGAATTTGTTTTTCTCCCTATATTAAATAATTTTTAATTAAAAAACTACTTAATATATTTTACTGAAATTTTTTTTATATATTTTATGGGATAATGTGAATATTTCCTAAAAATTTCGAAGCAAATTGTGAATTTTAAATTTGCTTAAAAAATGTTTAAAAAATTAGGTCCCATAAGGTTCAATGTATTTCATTTTTTCAACCCGGGCTCAATAAAAAACTAATTGGGTGATATTATTTATTTATATTCCCATAGGTCCCACAGACCGTCTGAAAAACATACTAAAATTTCATTTTGATAAAGCCATTTTTACGGCAGTTATCGTGCTAACGGACAGACAGACAGACAGAATGAACAAAGGCATAAACACTTTTCAACTATGTTGCAAAGTGTTAAAAAATAATTTACTCAGTTTATTATATACATAAAAAATGCATTATTAAATAATTAAAAAAATGAAAAACCGGTTTATAAATAAATATTTTTTAATATATTATAATATATAATATTAAAAATTATTAAAAAAAAGTAGCTGCTTGTAATTGAATGGTTGAATATTATGAAATGGAAGAGACATTTTGCTGAAAGATAAGTTAAGCATAAATTTAGTGCTATTAAATCATATTCCTTCACTAAAAGTACTTGCGTAAATATTTTATATTTTTCTTCACAACTTTACCAGCGTTTTTCTAAGAAGGAGTAAAATGTCACTTGTACCTTTCTCTTATGAGGGGTCTTGTCAAGTTCTTTAAAAAGTTTAGTAAGATTATTATATTTTATTTTCAGAAAAATAGAAGTGGAAAAAAGGAATCGTTTCATTTTTCAAGCTCTATTTTAATGCTATATATACATTTGTAGGAGCTAGGAACCGTAAAATTCGACTCTTTTATTGGTAATTTATTTTTAAATATATTTGAAGAATTCCAATTTAAATAACACTGTCATCTAACATTAGTGAACGAAACATAATTCCGCCATCAGACAACAACTATCCGGTTAATTTGACGGTAGCCCACTGGCAGGTAGCTCAATGCGCGTTCGTACTTGATGGCAGCCAAATTATATAGTTTCCGCAACCGCATTTGCAGGTAGCCTAACCACTTCGTCAATTCACAAGATTTTGAAGAAATAAACATCAGAAAAGTTTCAACAGATCTTTCTCTTGAACTTCAAGAAAGGGATTATATTACATGCATTTAGGATTCTCATTGGTGGCTTGCACAAGTTATTGAGGAGCAGCAATCAGAGGAGGACTGCAATGTCCATTTCTTCCATCCAGTGGGACTATCAACATCATTTCAAAAATTTAAAGCAGATACTGTTTGGATGCCGTATGACAATGTCTTACTCCTACGAATTGTCAACTGCTACTGGACGAACATGGAATATTGAACCCAGGTTGTGCAATGAGCTTACGGAACTTTTACAACATAAGATAAAAAGAAACAAGCTGAAAAAACTTGCTAAGTGATATAATTTTTGTTTGTTTGTTTGTTCAATTGTTTACAACATGTAGGCCTAAGCAGCAAGTAACATGCATTTCTTGTAACTATAATGATAATTTTTTTGTATATACATATAATTTTTGTTTGTTCAATTGTTTACAACATGTAAGCAAGTAACATTTAATGCATTTCTTGTAACTATAATGATAATTTTCTTGTATATATACAAAAACAACTACCGTCAAAGCACAATGATTTTATTCACAACTTTGAACTCAAATATTTTTGTTACTATGCAAAACAGAGTAATCAAATTTTACTATGGTGTTGCTACCTAGAAGCCTTAGTAATATAAATTTCAGATTTTTTACTATGAACCCCACTGGAGATACAGCTTTTGAAAAATCTGAATATTTTTAAAATGCCCACTTTCACCAGTGAAAATTTTTTGGAAAGGTTCAAACACTCCAGTTTTCTCCCCTCAGGTAAAAAAACCACTGTTACTATAGTACTTGCAAAATAAATTTGGTTTGAGTGTATTGTCCCCTTCCTAGTGAACAACACGCTCGGGAAATGAGAAAATGTAAATTTCAATGGTAAATTTTGACTACCATTAAATTTTCAAAAATATATCAAATGGTGAAACAAAGTTGAACCAAAATTATCAGTACTTTATTCTGAGTAAAAGGTTTTTTAAATCTTTTAATTTACTCAATTAGGAGGAAAGTTATATCATTTTGCCCAAATGCTTGTAATCACAAAAATGTATATGTTTAAAGCGCCATCTGGGGACCTCTCTGCTACAAGGTAAGAAATTTTTCTTCTCTAAAAATGGTTTTGAACTCTCTAACCATATATAAATACATGTGCAAAATATAAAAAATATTAAAAATGGTGCAGCAACAACCCTTTGTTGAAATAGAATGGAATGATCCAGGTATATAAAATTGCATAATGCAGTAACATCAAAATATTTTTAAAAAATCAAAATATGGCCATATGAAAAAACGTTTTTAAAAGATAAATTCTTAAAATTTCCTTAGAGAGCCACAAAAGATAACTCATCATGCAGCATGTAGTCCATGGGTTGAAGACTACTATTCTTCAGGAACCGATAAATTCAATCTTATGAACTATTCCATGTTAACGAGCACACAATAAGCATAAAACCAGTCCTTAGATGCTGTTATCTGAAATGAGAGTGTATTCCTAATTTTGGGAGCTGGGTTTTGGCAGTAGGAACTTGACTGTTGCAAACTCATGTAGTCCAAACACAGTTTCAAAGAAATATAAAGCCACTCAATATGGTGAGACTTGACTTTGTCAGTTCTACATATGTGTAAAACTGGTCCAGATACAGCTATTCACAATGGGAATACGGTCCCACTTTAAGCAGTAGGTAAAAAATCTCTGTTAAGAACTATCCCTTCCGCAAGTGACGCTTTCTTTCTATAATTATGCATTCATAGTCTACTCACGGGGGTCTCCTTGGACTGTTTCTGTAAGTCGATTGTTGGTGTGAGTGGAGCCGGCAGAGTGGACATGTAGAGTGAGGTAGCCACTGCAGCAGCTCCGGATAGAGCAGCCGCACCCATCACACTCCCGATGTACTGAAGATACTCTTCCATCTAGTTCTCTTCTTTCTTTCAAGTAACTAGTTCTGGTGCTAAGAAAAAGAAAATAATTATCACCCAAGTACATTAAACTCATGTCACTAAATGGAACTGTCAATGCCATGAATATTGCATGTCTCCACAACCTACTCTAGCATCACTCAAAACTCTAGCATCTTGAGTGCTAAAAGAACTGATTTGAGAAATTCAAATTGTGAAGTTGGGTTTAAAAATTCAACTTCAGTACACTGATTTGCTCTATCATCGAAAGTAATATATATATATATATATATTGAAAAAAAATCATATCATACAAGGTAACAAAAACAATTGTTGAAAAAGCAAAATTCTTACTTAAATCTGCAATTATATAGTATTGCTATAATATACTTTAATTAAAAATTTGCTTTTAATCTCTTTTCTCGTCATAATTTATATATATCACTAAACACTTTTGGCGACCAGCTTTACAACACTTTAAAGAAACATTGGCAAATCAATGAGGGGATTTAATTAAAATCAATTTTAAGGTATCGATATGAAAATGCAAGCAAAATAATAATAACAATAAATCATTTAAAAGAAAATGATATGAAAGTATATGCTACCTACATCACAAAAAAAAAAAAAAAAAAAAATCCAAGTTCGAAATAAAATTAATTGCAAAAACAAACCTATATTAGTTTATCTATATGCACATACATATAAGAGAGAAAAAGAATTTTAAAAAAAACTATATTTTCGCATAAAAATAGAAGAAAACACAGCTTCTTTAAATATTGCACATTCTGTTAATGGAAACTATCGTTACCTATTTAATTGATGTCATCCAAAACCTGGGAAGTGAAACCTATTATAGTAGGCTGTTACAGCAGGGTTGCCAGCGAATCAAGTTTAGCCTCTTGGTCAAAGTAAAAAACAGATTTCTCTGAAAACCCACCATAAAAGGAGCTAGTGAAAGATTTCTTCATTAGCAGAACAACCACTATTGTCTGTGTGCGAAAAGCGAACACATTTACAGATTTATTTTTCCGGTGAGTACCATGGTATAGGTAATTAACCAACGATTATAATTAAAAAAATGTTTGCAAAATGGAAGAACAAAATTTATTGGTTAAATAACACATTCAATTGATAATTACCTGAAAAATTGTTACAATGTGGTCAAAACTGGAGCTCTCATCCTGTTTGAATTTCATCCATATTAGCGTTTTAATAACATTCTATCTACAAGTAAGACTCTGGTGAAATATTAAAAAATAATAATATTCAAAAAGTAGAAGGCGGTACAATTCCATCAGCATCAGGATGTAAATAGAATTTGTTCTTAGTATATGTTACAACATACCTATTCATGACACTTTCAAAGGCTGATGCAACGATTTCTCATTTGCTTTTACTTTTTCATTTCTGGGTATTCTATAACTATTTCTGCGGCATTCATGTCAAAAATTCTACCTGGTCACTATCAGTGACGAAGCATGAAGGAAAATTGGGGAGACAATAGCAATCTACTGCGAAACAACTCTCTCTTTAATTTACATTGTAAATATTTTTTTTTCGCACTTGTTAAGAATAGTGGATAGCTGAAATAAAAAGTAACTTTGTAGCTAGTTGTTTAGCTAGACAATGTCTCCCCACATTTCCTTCACGCTTCGCTACTGGTCACCATGACGCTAGAAGTTCATAACACACTAGTTTTTGCATCCGAACAAAAGTACATAAATATCACGTAAAACCATACACAAAGCATTATATCTTCTGACTATATATGTTGATAGCATTAAGTTTAACTAAACAACTCTCTTGTACCGTTACTCACACAGTTATGGTTCAACATAGAGTTTAGAAAAGGGAAGTACAAGCAAGGAGTACATCATGACTTCCAACTGACATCACACTTGGAGGATTCCTCTGTTCGGCATCCATATTTGTGGATCAACGTTAGCACAGACCGATACACTGAAGAGCCAAATCGGCCAGTTTGCTTTGAGAGGACATATAAGTATCTCGATCTCGGTGTCACTTTTGACAGCAGACTAACATGGAAACCCCACATTGCAAAACTCAAAGATGAAATAAACTTTGTAAAAGCAGAACTGAGGTCTCTCCTGTATTGGATTGATGTCAGCATTGAAAGCAAAATCCTACTCTACAAATCAGTTATCCGTCCCATCATTCTCTATGCCTCCCCAATTTGGGGCTACACTGCGAAATCTAATGTAAAAAAAAGTCCAAATCATTCAGAACAAAATCCTACGTTCTATCAGAAAAGCCCCAAGATACATGAAAAACTTTGCAATACATCGCGATTTCAAAATTAAAACTATTAAGCAAAAGATGCGAAAACTCTCTTAACAATTTCTATGATAACCTCGCTAGGATCCCCAACGAACTGATCTATAATATGACTGACTACGACTTCCTTGAATTTCCAAAAAGACCCAGAGCTATCCTAAATCCCGATTTAGACGTCCCATGCTGATTCCTGGCTGAATCTCTTCTGCATCCCAGTGGGAGCTATTCGCCTGTTCCCCCACGTATCTTCAAAATTCTACAATAAGACCTCTGTTTACAGCATTCTTTGTTTACTACTAACTTGTTTCATCAACATTATTGACCCCTATTGAAGGACTAGGTTCAGTGGAAGACTGTGACCCCCATCTCATATATGTTACCTGACTAGGGATACGGAGCTCTGCTCCAGGCGCCCTGCTATCGACAAATTACTGGCTGGCTGAAGAGATAAATCATTATGACCACCCCTACTGTGTGCGAATGGGCTTGCCTGGAGGGCACGTGAGCAGGCGGGAATGATATTTAACGGCTGCCGGTGATTCTAAGACATAATCAATCGCTTCCGTGTGTGTGTGATGGGTAAGGCTGCTGATAAGCGAGTTCCATCGAAGACAGATCGTAATGGTCCGACGACTCGAAACGAGTATTTCCGAAATTGCACGGCTCATCGGGTGTTCGCGAGCTGTCGTAGTTAGGACCTATGCAAATTGGATGAATGACGGCGAAACCAGTAGTAGACGACAAGGCGTTGGACGTCCAAGCGTCATCAACGAAACTGGACGTCGGAGGATGTCCCTCTTGGTTGAGTAAAATCGGCGACAGCCAGTGGTTCAACTGACAGCCGATTGCAATGCAGGTCCAGGTCCCAGGAGGAGTGTTTCGGAGCACACACTTCAGCGGACTCTGATGGATATGGGACTTCGCAGCAGACGTCCTTCTCATGTGCCTCTGTTAACCAAGCGTCATCGCCATTTACACCTCCAGTCGGCCCGTGAACATCGTGACTGGACCATGAAACAGAGTTGCCTGGTTGGATGAATCACGATATTTGGTTCCCGGCCGTCCAAACAGTTACCTTACACCTTTCTGGTAGGTCGGACGGTCTGGGTCTCAACGATATTTGGTTCATCACGTCGATGATCGCGTCAGAGTACGCAGTCTTCCAGGTGAACAGGTCCTCGACACATGTACCACGGCTCATAAACAGGCCGGAGGTGACGGTATTGTGGTTTGGGGGACGTTCTCTGGGACCGTTGATTGTGGTGGAACACACAATAAAAGCTGTGGACTATCTCAACATCATTGCTAACCAGTTACACCCTTAAATGGCATCAGTCTTCTCCAATGGGAATGGAGTCTTCCAGCAGGCCGGAATTGTGCTACAGTGTTTCGAGGAGCATGCGGATGAATTTCAGTTGATGTCCTGGCCGCCTAACTCGCCGGACCTTAATCCCATAGAGCACATTTGGGATGTCATGGAACGGCAGCTCAGAGCTCAAACACCACCGGCCCGGAATATCCGGGAGTTGCGGGACCGCTGCTTGCACATCTGGTACCATCTGTCTCCGGCCATCTACCAAGGGTTTGTGGCATCCATGCCAAGACGGGCTGCAGCAGTTTTGCGTGCCAAAGGTGGAACAACACGATATTAGGTAGGTGGTCATAATGTTTTGGCTTTTCAGGTTATATGTATAGTACTCTGTGTATATATCCTATAATATAGTATTCTGTGTATATAGATTATAATATAGTGTTCTATGAGTGTTACTATCTGCACCGCGAATAATTTTAGAAATTTATTATTTAGCCTCAATGCTTACTTTTTCCTTTTGGGGGGGAATTTTTCATCTATACCGCTCGCTCAAAAGTATATAATAAAGGTTCGGGCTTCCCTTGAAAAAATTACCCTAATTATTGACAAGTAATGTGTTGTTGTTGAGACCCAGACCGTCCGACCTACCAGAAAGGTGTAAGGTAACTGTATGGACGGCCGGGAAGTGCCACCCAATTTAGACCGGAACCCAGTGGGGGAGGCATCCACAGGGACCGTACCCTCCTTCCCCTACCACCAACCTCTCGGAAGGACTTACGGACCCACATGTTTAACGTGATCGTACTCCGCATGAACACGGCGGCAGTTCTGGCAGCGGCGAGAATCGCGCGCTAACCACTGGGCTGCCGCGCCCGAAAAGAGCCAACAACACGCGGTGTTCCCAGGTGGTCACCCACCCAAGTACTAACCGCGCCCGATGCTGCCTGACTTCGGTGATCTAACGAGAACCGGTGTTTTCAGCACGGTACGGTCGTTGGCCGACAAGTAATGTGTGGATGACTTATGTTACCGTTGTTGATACCGTTTAAGTATATATTCTGTTGCATATTCTCTTCGATTTTTAGTTATTAAAAGAAATGGAGTAAGTTGGATTTTAAATTACGTTGTTGACATCTTAACTCCTAAATAAGTATCTTGCCATTATATTTTAAAATTTTGAATTATATCTGTGTCCTCAACGTTCGTTTATTTAGTTGTGCTAAGTATATTTTATGCACCTAAATCCCCCATATTGCAAGTATTTTATTAGTAATAGATTTGTAAACTTGTACAGTAACATTGATTGCTGGCTCATTGATATATAATAAAAGTCAGCTGTTTTTATTTCTGTATCAGTTCTTAAGTAAACATACATAATTATGTATAGTATTCAGTTTACGCTGTAAAAGTGACCTGTTTGTTTTAATTTTAGATACAAATTTCTATTGAATATATCCATTTGTATTTTTCAACATTAACTGATAGCCACATAAAGCTAGTTATCATATCACAGGCAGAAAACTGAATTATTTTGTTCTTAAAATATTTCTTTACATTGCAATAAATCAAATCGCATAATGACATGTAAAAAGTCTGACTATAATGTTTCTTAAATTTTTGCTTTCGATAAGAAGTGATTATGATTATGTAATGGTAATTACATTGAACTGGTGAATGAAAAGCTTTGTTGGAGAGACAGTTGACTCTGAACTGAAATTTCTTGCTCTGCATATACATCACAAAACTGAGATGAGAGTAAAAAACTTGCTTGTAATAATCATTTTGTACTATGTGCAGTTGGTCAAATACATTTATAACCCTGGGGCTTTATTTTTCCTATAATTTTAAATATATGCTAAAATATAAAAGTATATATCTCTTCTGATGAATAAATATTTAATATTTTAAATAAATTAAGTAATATAGAAATTTTTTACATTTGTTGTGTAAAATTCAACACAAACACCTAGCTGAATATATTATACAAAGGATGTAAAAGTTAAAAATTTGAGCTTTAAGTTTCATATGTAAGGAAAGTTTTATAACTGGAATCAAATATTCGAATTCTGTTATTCTGATTTACACATTTTTAGCGTCACTGAACTATACATAACATTTGAAGACACTCGCAATACAGATACCAGCTTACATGAATTGGCTTTGAACTCATTACGCCATCATCAGCATGAAAGGACTGAAATTGTCAGCTTCTATAGAAATTTGCAAAAGTTGTGGATTATAGTAATTTTCTTGCTACTATTGCAAATATCAGCTATGCCATGCTGGCAAGAGCATAAGTGTAAAACTGTTCCTGGTATCTGCAATGGGAGTGCCTTCCGAATTTTCAGGAACATCTCTTATAGGCGGGTTTTGTGATTATATAAAGAATAGCATTTTTTAAGTTATGTCGATGTGTGTAACAGAGGAACTGGAACCTAAGGATTTTCAAGTTATTATGTTTCTTATATAGATTTCTTGCTGAATCGTATTTCGGTCATTGGAACATTACAACTTTTGCCAAGAAAGTCTTGAAACGTTGGCCCCTTGTGAGCAAATAGTGTGCATGTGGACACGATATCTCAAGAACTAATTGAGCAATTAGAACAAAATTTTTAATAATCAAATGACATTATAATAGAATTGAAGGTACTTCAAAACTCTAGAAGGTATAACAAAATTTTGTTACATCTTAAAAAAATGTATGTAATTGTGCTTATAACATTTATATAAAAGTTTTCTATAAAATACTTTATTTTTATAATATTGAACACCTGAAATGAAATACCATAATCTGTTTCTTTACAAAGAACAAGAAAAATAGATGGATATGCTCCGCATTATTTGCTGGTGCTCTTCTTTGCATGCAGACATCTTTATTGAACATGGCACTGAATCCGATTCTTTTTAAACTGTTCCCCAGTATACAAATACAGTAATGCCCTGAAGTTAAGCCATGGATGGTTTTGGTATTGGTAGCGTATAGGGTTGGACTGGGCGATCGGGTCAGTCCAATGTGCTGTGCAACCCGTGCTCGGCCTGAAGATCAGGTAACCCAGCACTCTAAGGGCTTAAACAACACACAGACAGACAATGTATTTTATTTTTATAGACTAAGATATATTCTTTTACTAGAAAATGTACCCGGCGTTGTATGGGAGTTAAAGCAGTGTAGTTATATAGAATAATAAAATAAATTAATTTTATTTGTATAAATAAGTGAAAATTTCATGCAATCCTTGTATATCGGTGCAGAGTACACAAAACCGAAATCCGTTACTTGCAGAGATTCTACGTTCTACATTGAAATCTACTGACGGACACAATATAAATCTCAATTTCAACAATCTTAGCACCATTAGGCCCCATTTATATATATTGGCCATATCTTCAACAAACAACGTCGTTTTTATATTTCCAATAAATGAACACCCGCTACTTATAATAGCACTCAATTTCCAAATCGTGTGCTTAGAACGAAAATCATTCTCGTGACACACATAAATAAAAATACTTATAATCGCAAGAAAGTTCCTTTAAACCCGAAAATGATAGCTATCTCAGCTCATTTTGATCCAACTTCAGTCCAATTTTAGCACAATACTCATAATGATAATATACTTCCAAATAAAAAGAAATAGAATAACATCTTTGGAATTCGCAAATTTAGAAAACCCATAAATATATATGCACTTGCTGCGATCAGCTGTTTTTCTCCTCCAGAATAAATGTCTACCCATCTGCTCGATTTCAATGCATTAAAAAAAAAAAAAAATAGCAAGGACTTGCCCTATAAATTCGGTCCAAACATCGTTGGGAAGAACTTTCTTCGATGTTTTCGATGGTGTTAGGACGGAAACTATTTTAATATTTTCGGTCGATAATGGACTTATTTGTGAGAAAACAGAAAATTAAAAAAATAATCATTTTAAAAAAAAGTAACGCCGACGTGCACTTCGATACGTCGAAAAGTTCCAAATTTCATGGTCGTATGACACTTAGATTTTCCACTATAGGCCGCACACTACTAAACGAATAACCCGTCGTTGCCCGGATCCGAAGTAAGAGCTCGCTTACATTCACGCTCCAAATCGCAAAAAAATAATGATAATAAATCCCGACGTAATGCGAATAAAATAAATGCTCAGGATAGAAGGCTTATTAAACGTGTTTGCTAATAGATGGTGGTATCGGCCCTTTGAAGGAAAAAAAATGTAGGTCCGCTCTGGCGGCAAGACGGAGAGTTGCGAAGAATGTAAACACTTTGGACGCTCTTACTACCGAATCTAATACATAAAAATCTGATGTGGGCAGCACATGACTTTCCCTGCAGACTGAAATTCATACTTTCTTTATTTCTTTAATAATTCATTAGATTGAGTTTAATTGCACCAAATAACACTAAATTTGCATTTTTAAATCAATTTTTGTTTTTATTTGATAATTGGATATTTTTCCGAAATCGGCGTAACAAAAATTCAAGAAATCTCAAATATTTTGAGAACAGTTAGTCCTAAAGTATAATGGAGAGTGTTCTATTCTTTTCCTCGTCAAAAATTGCGTATAAAACAAGAATTTAATTGATACATTTCAGCATACGTAGTCTTTTTTTTTTTAGATTTTGGCGATTTTTGCGGACCATTTCGTAAAAAGAGGCAGATTGTTCTTTTCCGAATCGTACCAAAATCTAATCAGCACTAGAGTATCCCACAAGTGACTTATCTACCAAATTTTGTGAAATTTGGTCAATTAGTATTTTAGCTAAGGTGGATACATGAAATTCTTGCGGACCATTTCGTAACAAACGGCAGGTTGTTCTTTTCCGAATCGTACCAAAATCTAATCAGCACCAGAGTATCCTACGAGTAACTTATCTACCAATTTTTGTGAAATTTGATCTATTAGTATTTTAGCGAAAGTGGATACATGAAATTTTTGAGGGCCATTTCGAAAAAAAAGGCGGGTTCTGTTTTTACCAATCCTACCAAAAACTAATCAGCACCAGGGTCTCACCCAAGTGACTTACCTACAAAATTTTATGAAATTCGGTCCGTTAGTTTTTTAGGTAGAGTGGTGATACGTGGGTCACCACACGTCAGGTATTGACGCTACATGGACCGATCTCGTAAAGTGGAGTAAATAAAGAAATACATAATACCAGTAATTAAAATGAAGAGGCTTAATTTTAAACAATAACAAAGAATTTATTTCATTAAGATAAAAACTTATTTAATATTTGATAAATTCAACAATTCCACAATGAAAGCGTAATAATTCCAGAACTCGTAATAACTCATTTAATTTTACAAACATGCAACAAACCATTATAATTAACATACCGTGTCATTCCTACTTTACCTATAGGATAAAATGTCTCACCTACAATATTTCAATTCATATACTGACAAATCTCCTTTATCAAAATCTGCCTTACGTGTGACATACATTTCACACTTGCATAATTAAATTCAGTAAAACCTTTTATCACTCCTAACACTATTCATAATTAATAGAGAGAGAGGGAGAGAGCATACTGAACAATTGACCTTCGTGCAAAATACATGTAAAGAAATTGCCTACCTCGGACATCGCCGTCGACTCGAACTTGTCATCGGCAGGAGGAAACGGACTTCTCCGATGGGCTGCGTGTCTTACCGTCGCGCTCTTGCGACCACCTTTCAGCACTGTCCAAAATCAACTCCCCTCTCGATTTTCAAATTTTAAAAGTTTAAGTCTCTCTTCATCTCTCCCCTCTCTCTTATGCCCCCAGACTCTCATTGGTTCCGTAAATATATAACTCCGCCTTCCGGCTATCTAACTGGCCGAAGCCCCCCTTGAAATATCAGATATTTGAGTATTGTCTTTTGGTGCAGAAAGTTCTCACGGACATTTTCCCATGTCCATCTGGAAATTAATTGACCTCTCGGGTCAGGGAGTTCAACCCCTTCCGTCTGATATAGTACCAAGTGCTGACGTGAATACGAGAAGCACCCTTTTTCATTCTCGAACTACGTCCGGTCCAGCTGTGTCCAAGGGGACGTTATATGAATTGTCTCGCTGTATGAGGGACCATCTTCTTAGATCCACTTCCACTTTCAAAATAGCAATGTTATATTGGGAATTGAAAATTACAATATAACAAGTGGATACATACATTGCACAGACAGACACACACACAGACGTCACGCTAAAAATAGTATTTTCGTACTCTAGAGCTCTCGAAACGTGTAGATCCGCCGAAAACTCGAGTTGCGATTTTCGACATGATTTCAATACTTTCCCTATACATTACCATGTATTGCAGGGAAAGTAAAAATGCAAATATTTTTTCTTCCTTTGTCGAAAATAGGGTACATGAATATATAAAAATAATTTTAGTATTTTAAGCTTCTTTTTACGGGAAATACTTACAGCTCTATCAGCGAACTTTCAATCGAATTATATAGTAAACTATAAAATATAGATATAAATAGTAAACGATAAAAATGGGTACTAGAAAATTGAGAATTAAAATTTATGGTTTATTATTTAAAAAAATCCCTTATAGTTTTCAAGCTATCATCTTGTCAAGTTGGAGAAGATTGAAAATGTTCCGTTTTTAATACTTTTTAACATAGTTGAAAAGTGTTTATGACTTGGGTCATTCTGTCTGTCTGTCCGTTCGCACGATAACTGCCGTAAAAATGACTTTATCAAACTGAAATTTGAGTATGTTGTTGAGACGGTTTGTGGGACATACGGGAATGTAAATAAATAATATGACATACGGGAATGTAAATAAATAATATCACCCAATGACTTTTGGATTCAACCCTATGGGACCTCATTTTTCAAACATTTTTTAAACAAAGTTAAAATTCGCAAATTGCTTTGAAAATTTTAGGCAACATTCAAATCATCCCATAAAATATATAAAACAAAATTTGAGCAAAATAGGCTCGGTAGCTTTTTAAATAAGAATTAAAATAATAATGACGCCCATATTATACTAAGAGATCACGTGACCCACTTCAAAATAAAATAGGGAATTCATCTTTTTTCCCAGCGCCAAAATCGTGATTTTTAAAGTTCTTTTAAATTTATATTGAGTGCTGCATCTGTCCTAAAACCGCTTTATTTTTGCGTATTTTCTGTGCATTTATATTCTGCGCCAACGTAATGACACTATTTGATGATCATCCAATTTTAATTATTTCTACAACGAAGCCTCATTTTAACGTATGCAGAATGTAAACATATGAAGCTGTAAGATGAGTTGTATAAGAATTGCTGATTTTTTTTAACGGAAAATTATTTAGCTCTGGAGTCTGGAATATAGGTGATATGAATGAAATATTCATTGATTTTACATAGAGAAGCAGACGATTTTATAGCATTGGCTTTTTCGATGAAGTTTTAAGCATGGAGTTAGAAAGTACCTCCATGGTTCTTAAGTAAAATAAATTATTGTAGTACTGTGATGATTTAAAAAATATCACCGCTGAATGAATCGTATTTTAGAGATGTTTGAATAAAATTGGAGAGTGCAGTAATCAATGCTTTACTGATATATATGCCTCATTGATTGATATTTCTTGTTCAAGTTTGTAAGGCTTCTAACTTAAAAACTGAACAATAAGCAAAAATGGGTATCGTTTTGAAGACCCTACAAATGTATAGAATTAGATTTTCGACTGAGCTCTATTTTTTTCATATCTCGGAACGAGTTTCTTTTTTTTTTTTCATCATTTCACTCGATACAAGATAGATATAAATAGTAAATGACAAAAATATGTATGGGGAAAATTTAATTTTTAAATCTATATTTATTTTTAAATAAGCTCTTATGGATTTCGAGTCATCAGTTGAAGTACGAAAATTTTCAGTTTTTCAAATGTGTAATGCTTCTATCTTATAAACTAAACGTGATAGCTCTGAACAACAAGAAATAATCTTTGAAAGTGTAAAAATCAGTTCTTTGATATTATCGTATTTTACGAAATGTTATTCAATTTCGGCTCCGGCGATGCTTTTTAAAAAGTAAGCCCAGTATATAGCTCTGCCCACTTAATTCGACACAATTTAAAGTTTGGCACGTGACGTAGAACCTCAAATAAATGAAGAGATAGATGATTAGTCGGTTGAGTTTTCAAAAGGAGCGCGCGCTTTCCGTCGTAATGCGTTCTTGCAACCGCGAGAACACTGAGAATGTCCAGATGAATATTCTTTACGAGCCCATTCATCTATAATAAAAACTGATCCAGTAGGGAGCTTGGACTGTTTATCGTCTTGCATCCGAAAAGAATTCTTAAGAAATTCCCGATGAAGGAAGTGGGAACTGAGCTTACCTGTTTCCTTGTTTAGTGGGTTATGTTTGTTCTTAGAGCATGAGGTTATGTTTCAATTGCAACCCTTCCACGGGAATAGAACGCCAAGCTAAATTTAGAAAGACTTGAAGGGTCTCTATTGAAACGCTTTGTATCGAGCCCGACCTTTAGAACTGTTTATCTCGTACACCTATCAGCTTTTTCTTTAATTTTTTCCTATCAGCTTTTTCTTAGTCGATACAAATGAGAAGGACAACTCCAAAGGTTGTTGACTACAAAGTCCATCCCGTGTTCTCAAAGCCGAAAAATGAGATTCGATGATATTT
This sequence comes from Amaurobius ferox, assembly GCA_951213105.1. Lineage (NCBI taxonomy): Eukaryota > Metazoa > Arthropoda > Arachnida > Araneae > Amaurobiidae > Amaurobius > Amaurobius ferox. Next base: position 143,687,949 of record OX578147.1, on the reverse strand, counting down.
TTCTCAAATGGTAGTTCTAAGGAAAGAGTCATCCACTTCTGTGAAAATAAAGCACTCTTTCTCAATTTGCTTTAAAAAAGATTTAAATAAAAATGCCATTCTTTCTTCGTATCAAATCAGCTCATTTGGATGGGGCCCACCCCGTCCTATCTATAACATTTGGTTTATACATACTCAGCGTTTATTTTAAATTATAACATAAGTTAATAGTTTTAAATATTATACATAACATGCATTACTTTACAAAAGGGCCTTCGGGGCTATGATAAGGAGCACCCAAATGTATTATGTGTTTTATATACAATAACTGTATGGGGGCTCCAAATGAACAACACGTCCTGGGTCACACTTTGGCTTGATCATACACAAATATTGATTCGGACAATATATATGTTTTTACTTTTGCGTAAATTTTTAGAATCCAAAATTCTGGCTCGATCAACACGTTTTAAGAGCTGCTAAACACTTCTGTCAGTCAAAAAAGCTTATATCCCGTCCTCAAATGTGTGTACGAGACGGTAGAACTCCATTCATAAAAATTTATGAAAATGGATAAAAATTTTATTCATTCTCATGATTCGAATGGGAAGATTTTCATAGCAGGTATATGTTACTAATAACATGAACAATCAATCATCCTACGGTTCCGAAAGAGGGGAAGCCCAAAACGGATTTCTTCTAATACCAGTTGGGTTAAATCCTGGGGGTTTTTTATTCAAATTCTTTAATAAGAAATCACTTAAGTTGCAACTGTATGTAAAAATTATTTTGGCCGAGAGAAGCGAATGGGAAATCGAAGTTGAGAATGATTTTGTACCGAATATTGCTATTTTAATTTCTAAAGCCCAGTGACGGATATTGGGAGGGGGATATGAGACGTGCGATCCTCTCGAGCAAATTATTTTTTAATTTATATGTTTATTAAAATGTTTAGTGAAAAAATCAGAATTTTTATCTCAACTGAATGGCAAATCTCTAGAAATTCGTGATGGAATGGCCGCTAGATGGCAGCACTAAAGTGGATGCTGGAATCTATAGGGAGTATTTTGGGATGTTCCTCGACTTTTTTTTTCGATAGAACGAATGGTAATTAATATGTTAATGTTAGTATAATATCGAGGGTTTAAATCAGAGATGCGAGGGCCGCATGCGGCCCTCCGTTGATTTGCTGGCTACCGCCTTACCATGTATTATTTTAACTTTAACAAGTCACATGATAGGTAATTTTTAAAAATTGCACATGTTCACAGTAAAGTAGTTGTGGCGCCGGGCTTGGTATGCGGGCCGGCCAGGGACGCTAGACCTTGGATATGTGACTTTCATTTATTTCTACAAATTGCCAACAGTGGTCTAATAAGTTACAAAATTAATTATTACGAAATGTTAATTAAGTACCAGATACTAAAGAAATAAAACTTGATCAAAAATCAAGAAAAACAATTTGATCATTGCTTGATAATTTTTATTTGATCTCCCGTTCGGTCGCATTCCTCTTTTGAGCGCGTCTCCCCCCCCCCCCCCACACACAACACGCGCACATCTTTCGCCTAACACTTGATACCATTACCGTCCCCCCCCCCTCCCCTCCGCTATTACACGCCAGGTTACAATCTTTCAAAATCTGGCTCATTTTTGCCACACTCGAGCTGCCGACAAAGCTTCATACCAGGTGCCCACAAAGACGTTAACCTACGTCAAAAGTCCAATATTCAGCTTCGCTCTCTCTCTATCCAATATATATATGTGTGTGTGTGTAAAACACTGCCAAATTTAACTGTATAAATTAAGCTCATGTTTTTGTACTTTGTCGTAGAATTAAATGATTTTTTTTTTATTTAGAGTTCCCATTTTTCAGATATTTCTTATGATTTACCTGCATTGAAGCTACTCATGGTGCGTTATGAATAAAATCTTTTAGCCCAAAATCAAAGTTTTTATATTTATTCGTTTTTAGAAAACAATAATACAAATTAAAGCTTTCTCATAACTGAAAATCAATAGGATTTTTTTATTGATTCCGACTTGGTATGTTTCTATTATGTAATTCGCTTCATTATTTCGAGATATACGTATACAGGGTGGCCATAATTAAAGTAGACCTGTTTAGATCCCGATAGTGAGAAAACTGTTGGGTTAAACTTAACTAAATTTGCGGTCAATACTATTTAGACCATGGGGTTTTGATTTTTAAAAGGAAAAAAAAAATAGTTGGAATTTTTGCCACCGTGGGGCGAGACAAAGTGGCGCTGTAAGATCCATTTTTGGAGTAAAATAGGTATAGGAAGTACAGAAAGTTAACATTTTACATGCATTTTGAAGAGGACATCCCATTTACATTTTATACGCATTTAGTACATTTTACATTTACATTTGCATTTTAAATTTACATACGTATAACATTAATTTTTATATTGGCATCATTTACATGTGTGATTCAACATGTTTTCCTTGCATATGTTCCAAAAAGTGCATTCTCTGAACAGCATTCTCTACTGCAGAATGTAGTAGATCTCCATCGATTTGCTTGACGTGCCATGTTATTCTGTCCTTCAAAGTAGCTAAATTATCCATATTCACTTGATATACCAAGCGCTTTACATGACCTCACAACCAAAGGTCACGAGGGGTCAGATCAGGCGAATGGGCTGGCCACTTCGTAGGAAAGGCTCGACTCATTATTCGGTTGTTGGTAAAATGTTGTCGTAGGACTTCTTGTGTTGCGCAATCCAATATGAGGGGGGGGGGGGGGGGTGCTCCATCCTGCAGCGTAGATTCAAGACATCCACGCTGTTGAGGTTGCGGAATAACAAAGTTCAGCAGCATTGTTCGATACCTCTCAGCATGGACGGAACTTTCTGTACTTTCTATGCCTATTTTACTCCAAAAATGGTCCTTACAGTAGCACTTTGGCCCGCGGTGGCAAAAATCCGAACTATTTTTTACTTTCCTTATATACATAATGTATAAGGAAAGTATTGTGACGGGGTCGAAAATTGGAATTAGAGTTTTCGACGGGAGAGCACGTTTCAAGCATCCCTGATCACGAATCAAACATTTCTGAAGTGATGTCTGTGTGTGTGTGTGTGTCAGTGAGTCTGTGGAGACGATAACTGACGAACGACGGACCGATTCGAACCAAATTTGGTACAAAAATCACAATCCGTAAACACTGGAAGCCTATTGTTTCTATACGCAATCGAATGTTCAGAACTCCCCTAAATTTTCGATTGAAATTTTGAAAAAATCGTCAAAAAATCAAAACCACTAATAAGGTTACGCAAATAGACATTTCTTATGTAATTTTTCATTAGAAAACGATTGGCATAAATTTTAGAACGCTAACATGAACCGTTCTCGAGATATTGCACATTTAAAAAAAATTATCAAAAAGTCATATATAAAAAAAAAAAATTTCCTATTGAAAAACATGTTCACTTTTCATATGTAATACCATGCGATACATTGGGTGACATCATTCTCGTGGATCTAGCTCGTTCCATTCATGAAAAAATATACTTTGAGTAATATGTTTGTATTTGAACGCCAATAGTCATTTGTCTGCTGTAGGAATAACTTATTTTTTCGTCCATAACGCTTGGCGAGATTTTGGCGACGAATTTGGCGGAATGTCGCCAACTTGGCGATTTTTTGAAATGTTGCCAAATTAACGAAAATCTCGCCAAATGGATAAAAATGACGCTAAATCAATGAAAATGACGACTCATTGTCGAAAATTCAATATCTTGGAAAGAATATTAGTATCTACTATAAGAAAAACCTATTTTTTTTTACTGTAAAAGTAGTAAATTCATTACATTATACAAAGGAAAGTCATGTGTTGCCCACATCAGATTTTTTTTCTTTTAAAAATCAAAACCCCCATGGTTAAATAGTATTTACTGCAAATTTGATTGAATTTGACCCAACAGTTTTCTCACTATCGGGCTCTAAACACCTCTACTTTAATTATGGCCACCCTGTATATCTATCTCTTCCTGTAGGAAAGTAAAATTTTCTAATAGTTCTAGAACGACTAGTGATAACTACTAAACGATATTGTCCATTTATATTTGGTTAGAAGTATTTAAATCATTTACTCCTTTAACAATAGTGGGTACTATTTATAACGTATGAAAGAAGTTTATTTTAATCAAAAACGTGCAATACCGCAACACATATTTTACTGCCCTAAATGATGTAATTGACTAAATGAAATATTACATATAAAATTAATATTTTTGTAACAAATTGTAACCTAATCATTTAATTTTTTTTTTTTTAATTATCGAAATATGAAGATTCTAGCCTTCGAGAAAATTAAGAGGCCCTCTGACAGTTATTGATTGTATACCAAATACTGAAATTGGAACTGTTGCTGATGATGTTCCTGGTTTGCAGTAAGATTTTTTTCTCTTAATATTCTCGTAAAGAATCCACTTTTCATCTCCAGTAACCAGCCTGTCCAAAAACGGCTCCACATTGTGTCTAATCAGATGTGATGAACACATTCTTACACGATCAGACAAATTCTTTTCCGTTAATTCATAAGGTAAATGACTAGCAAAAAAAAAGACTGAACTTTGTTGAAAGTTGCTCTAAAACCAGCAAATACAAAAACTTTCTTGAGACCTTGAGAATACGTAGCGCGTACTCGGTATTTTTCAAAATTTTCTTGGAGAGTCCGCGATTACCCTTTCGGGACAGCCCTGATCTTAGCTGAAGATAGCGTTGCGCGTAAGCCTTCCTGTTGATTGGGAAAGACAGGTGATAACGATGGGACCCCATCGCATCAAGCAAAGTGCCCTCTCTCATCGGATTTTTTCACGGAATAGTTAACAAAAATCAGTTTCATATAAAATCTTTTGCAGTTCACAGAGAATGGTCCATATGTCATCCTAGACGTGCTGTTGATGGCTGTACTGGTGCTCTAAAGTAGAGTTCTCGCTTGCAAGATAATCGAGTGGGCCGATCTCATTTTATTCCAAGGGGAGAATGGCTGACAGCCTCTGGGAACACATTTTTAACATTTATGCAGTGTTTCTTTTTTTTACTTTTTAACGCATACAACTGCCTTTGTAAATGCGGTTGCTCGCGCCCCAGAACTTTTTTTATTTAAGACCTTGTTAACTAAAATGCAGCCCTTAAAATGCGCTTGCTTTGCTGGTGGTTTAAGCCGGCCCTGATGGCAAGGATCCCGAGCTGCATAAACAGTTCATAAGAAAAGGTCAACTTGTAAAATAGGGGCAGTAGGAGGCGCATTTGCTGCACAGGTGCCCGAAAATGTTATCAGCGGCACTGCTCACAATACGGAAATTCCGAAATCCCCCAATGAAAAACATCCAAAAGGAGAGTCTATTTCGGACCCCCCCCCCCCCCCCCGAGGATCTATTTGTGCTTGAATGGGATCTATTTATCATTCTGCACCACACGGGAACTGTACATAGATGACCTGACTTGCTTGAACGCGTGTATCCATCATTTTGTTTCACTGAACTTTATTTCATACAGGAATTTATAAAACCAGCGCGAAAAATACAAACAAAAAAAAATGTTTGAAAATGATGTTAGTGATAAACAAAACATTCGCTCTCATTCGAATTTTCCCACCTTTTGAAATGAGGGGTGACCTCTCCAACCTATATATACGTCCCTTAAAAATTATTGAAAAAAAAAAAATATCACTTACCTTGTTTGAGACGCGTGCGAGAAAAACTCCCATTTAACAAAGGAACTCCCGTCCGGGTGCGAACTTTGAATCCCATTGTCCGCTAATCGGTAAACAGCTATCAGAAAACAAACTGATAAAGACGTATCGTTTCGAATACGAGCCGATGGATGAAAGTATCCCTATACCAGGAAGGAGTCGCTCGAACAGAACGATATTGCCGAATATAAGCATAAAGGGCCATAGAGATGATTGCCTGTTAAGCGCAATAAACTACCGCGTGATATCTACATCACCTGCGAATTTTAACAGATTCAACCAGATTAGTTTCACTCCATCTTCCTGTGTGACGTCACGTGGATGTATGTAGGAGAGTTCTTGGGTGCGAAAATTTACATTTCAATTATCCTGATATTGAAATCATATACTTTTTGTTTCTCTATTTCAAAACAAGTCTTTTCAAGGATATCAAACTAACATGACTCGTTAGTCCAGCTTTTATTGTAAAAGTTACAATTGAATTTTATTATTTTGTTGAATGATATATATATATTTTTTTTAAAGTTTGTTTTTATTATGTCCAAGTCGGGCTGCGTTTCAACTTGCACTCATTAGAATCCGAAGTCTATTCTATTTCTTTTTTTTACATGTTTGATTTTTGCAAGATATTACGTCAGCTCGTTAAAGAATTTTTATTTTACTTGTTAGGGGGGCCCACCAAAATGAGGGGATGTTTTAACTCAGCTTATACCATATCAAAGTGTCTGATATTTTCTTTGAAAAGAAAAATATCTTTTTTATTTTTATGTGTAGCTAGTAATCAAGTCTATCAAAGACGGATTAAAAACCCGGTTCCGTTAGGTTCTACTCCGTGGTCGATACTGTAAGTGTGCAAAGTTTCCGCCTTCTATGGCACGGGGGCTGGAAAGGCTTTTCGACATCCTAGCCCATTTTATCCGACCTCGAGAGAGAAATAAAAAAAATCCTGCTCCGTGGCGGATAATGCAAATATCAAGATTTAGCCTTCTAGGTTACCAAGCGGGATTCTGAGTCGTCTGAAAAGACACTATTTTCTTGCTCCTGGTAAAAATTGAAAATTCGGTTCCATTAGGCTCTGTCTCTATGACAAAAGCAAGGGCGTCCAGGGATGGAAGTTGCTGCAATATCGATTAGCTGGACACCTATATTTGTGGGGCAAGTGCTCCCTTGTGGTCACTCCCTTAACAAGCCCCAGTAAGTGCAATGGCCCTTCTCGATGGATCCCGCCCTTATAATCACGCAGATTATTGAAGCAGCGCGTGACATTTCCGCACTATTTTTTTACCTACATAAATTGCAATCAAGCAATATAGACGCGTTTTAAATGCATTTTCACTTAGATTAGAATTAAATGAATTCAATATTGACTAAATCGTTTTATTATTTTCTTATACTATTGTATAGAGTTCGAATCATTTTTAATTCCGACATGTAGAAGAAAAGGTGTATCACGAACCCTTTTGGAAATATTTCCATCATCCGCGAGGTGCGTTATGAATTATTATTATGATGCATTTTGAAAAATATTAGAAACAGGTAGAATATTTTCCAATATGATTAAAACACGGATTATTCGAAATTAAGAGACATGAAATTTCATATGAAGACGTCTAACATTTGGAATGAGGTAGAACAAACACTTTGTAATGACTCCGTTAGAACACGGATGAGTGTGTATGTCAAAAATAGAAAAAATACAGTGCAATCAAAAATATAAGGCGATAACTGCAGACTTTCCTGGGGGCAACAAGATCGACATGTGTGACCTTGAACGTCCAATGAAGGGCAATCAATCCCTTCTAAGGATTGGGATATTTTCTCAGACCTCGGGAGAAGTTATTAATGTAATGAAGTATGGCAGACGGTCGGTGTGAGGATGGTCTGGAACGACCCCGTTTTCACTTCGATTAGAATTAAATGTGTATCTGTGAGAAGCGGATCTCTAGAAAATTCGGTAGAATGAACCTCATTAGAACACGGAACTGGTCAAAAATAGACCTTATAGCTAAGGAATGGGATTTAACACAGATCAATTAACGTAATAGGATTTAACCACGTGTGAGAGCGACTGCATGTTCAAGGTCACAATTGGAGTCGATATTGTACATTTTATCTTTAAGTCGAGGATGAAGTTCTATGCGCTTATAGTGTGGATCACTTGACAAAATCTAAAGGAGCCGTATTTTTTAATTTTCTTAAGGGACACAAAAATAGGTTAAGCTCAATCTGTGCATACTCACAGACAGTATTTTTTTAATATTTAGTCTTTCCACACCCTAAAGCTCAATGAAAGAGACCAGAAGTCTTTGCACACTTATAGTATCGCATCACCTAACGTTATATGTAACAATAGGAACAACGGGAATATCCTAAGATGAGTCAAGTCAGAATAAGAATAACTGAGCTTAAAATAACACATGGGCAAGAGCGTATTCATGGAAATGAAATTTGCAACATATGCATTGACAACATTTTTTAGTGTTTCTGACATTCGTTTTTTTCAAAAAAAAAATTTTTTTTTCAATCTTTCCCTAGCGTAATCATAATTTTTTAATATTTTTTTCAGTGTGGCCTTTGGCTGAGCTGTGGCAACAACAATAAGTTCTAGAGACGCCACATATTATATTCGAATCACTCATGACTGTATTTTCTATAGGTTAAATAAAAAAAAATGCGCATTTCCTAATACTATTTCCTTACCGAACGGTTTCAAAAATGGACCACTAGAGGGCGAGCATCGGGTTAGAATCGCGGATTGTAATATGACTTCAAAATTGCATCATCCCTGTGCTCTCGTGTTTCCTTGTTCTATTGTGATCTAGTATTAATTTAGTATTCGACATTCGTATAAATAAGCTTATATATTCGCATATGATAAGTGCGACAATAATTATATTAAGTCCAATATTAGTTAGATAATTAATCATGAAACGAACTCGAATAGATAGTTTTTTCAAGCCGATGTGTGGCACATCGTGTCAGGACGATACGCCCTGTTCTAGCAGCAGCAAAAGAAAGAAAATTCCTGTCGATGAAGAAACCAAATTCGTCACTTCAGATCCTTCAAATGAAGCGGGCACCCCATCACCAGGTCACAGTTTCGACGCTTCGCAAACCGTTAAGGATATCGGAGACATAGCAAATAAAATTTTTTCATCGAATTTCGATACAAAAGAATTAAGAATGCAGTTCTTAAACAATATATGCGTTCCTACTGAAAGCCACATATTCCCTGTGCGTGAAATTAATAAAAAGAATTTAAGATTTCAGCATCATTGGTTAAAAAAATGGAGATGGCTGGCATATTCCAAAATTTATGATGGTGTATTTTGTAAATATTGTGTATTTTTTGTGGAGAAGCTGTAGGAAAAGGGTCGCATCAAAGTATTGTTGCAAATCCTTTCATAAAATGGAAAGATGCTATTCAAAAGTTTAACGAGCATCAAAGTGCATCTTATCGCAAAAAATGTGAAATTGTAGCTGAAAATGTTTCAAGCATTATGGCAAAAGAGAAAAAAGATATTGCGAGCATAATTGATTGTAATCGCAAAAAAGAAATTGAAAAAATAGAGCTGCTATAATGCTAATAATTCAGTCACTCATTTTTTGTGGACAACAAGAAATTGCAATTCGTGGGGATGAAGACAGCGATCCTCTAACTTTGGAAAGACAGGAAAATAATGATGGAAGTAGGGAATAAAAGGGGGTTCTGGACCATCCCGTGCTATACCTTAACATGGACGAATTCCGCTGCTATAGTTTCCGCACCGGATGGGGAGGAATGGAGCTTCCACCGGCACGCGACCTTTCCATGAAGGGTTCATTTTACCAGTCAGGTTTTATTAATGAATGGGTTAGATGCTTTTTTTCTTCTTTTTTTTAATGAATGAACAGATAAGGAGTAATGCTCAGGATATTTTAGGGGTAATAATGTATAATATCAATAATTGTGTTTCTTTTTCTTTTTTTTAAGTGTTAACGTTTGAAAAACTAACGAATGCGCGTTTTAAACTTTCAAAACAATCATAGATACGTGTTTTTTATTAACAAATGGTATTTTTACGCGTTTCAATAAACAACATGCGTGTTTTTAAGCCACCTAAATTTCACGCGTGTACAAATTTTAAGCAAAAATTAAGAAAAACGTGTTTTAAAGTGTTTCAATTTCCCAAATATGTGTTTTCAACTTTCAAAATTTCACAAAAATGTATTTTAAAGTGCTTTAATTTTTCTCAAATGTGAGTTTTTTACTTGCAAAAAAACCAACAAATACACGTTTTGAACTAGCTGAATTTCGGGAATAGGTGTTTTCAACTATCTCAATGTGGTAATGTCTCTTTAATAAATTAGGTGTTGTTAGAAAAATATTATTTTTTTTTAATTGTGGGCCCACCTCCACCCGGTGTATAGAATACACCGCCACAATTCAATCTAGCATGGTTTAATCATTTAAATTTGATAATGACCGTATGCTAGGGTCCTGATACCATCGTTTAATATATGACGTTTATCATAGGAGGATAACCCCATTTCAATTTGCTTCACAGTATAAATCTGATGGTCTTTTCTTGCAATTTTAAATTGTTCGACTCTATTATATCTTCGCCTTGTTAGACAGTTATAATAATCTTCATGATGAATGAGTTTTTTTACGACATTCTTATTCACACCTTTAGCAGTTTTCTTCTTAATCAGAGGTGTTTTTAGGCACATCTTTGATCTTAGGCCCACAAACTCCACGGCAGGAGTTCCATTCAACTCGTCTTTCATTCTCCCAATCCTTTTTAACACTTTACAACAAAGTTGAAAAGTGTTTATGACTTTGTTCATTCCGTCTGTCTGTCTGTCCGTTAGCACGATAACTGCCGTAAAAATGACTTAATCAAAATGAAATTTTAGTAGGTTGTTGAGACGGTTTGTGGGACATATGAATAATATCACCCAATTAGTTTTGGATTGAACCCGGGTCGAAAAAATGAAATACATTGAGCCCTATGGGACCTAATTTTTCAAACATTTTTTAAGCGGATTTAAAATTCACAAATTGCTTCGAAAATTTTAGGTAATATTCAAATTGTTCCATAAAATATACAAAAAAAAAATTCAGCGAAATATATTCAGTAGTTTTTTAAATAAAAATTAAAATAATAATTACACCTTTTATATGAAACGATCACGTGACCATGATATGAAACGATCACATGACCCACTTCAAAATGATATATGGCATCCATCTTGTTTCAAAATCGTGATTTTTTAAAGTTCTTTTTAATTCATATTGAGTGTTGTATCCGTCCTAAAACTACTTTATTTTTGCTTAAATTCTGTGCATCTATATACTGAAACAACGCAATGACAATATATATTTGAGTTTAAATGCTCATCTAAATTTGATTATTTCTACAACGAAGCCTATTTTTCACCTATGTAAAATGTAAACAGCAAAATATATAGAATGAGTTGTATTAGAATTCCTGTATTTTTTAACACAAAATAATTTAGTCCATGGAGTCTGCATGGCTGATATGAATGAAATATTAATTGATTTCATAAAGAGAAGGACGATTTTTTCGATGAAGTTTCAAGCATAGAGTTTAATTTTTTGTAGCTCCATGGTCTTAAACAAAATGTTTAAATTATTATAGTATTGTGATGAATGAAATGAATGGGAGAAAGTTATGAATGAAATCCTGTTTTTATAGAGAGATCTAGGCGTGTTATTTTTTCTATGACGTCATTTGAATTAATTTCAGTTGTTTTCGATGAAGTTTTCAAATATAATAAATTATTGTAGTATTATGATAATTCTAAAACTATTAACGAGGAATGTATAACATTTTAGAGATGTTTAAACCAGGCAATTTATATTTCAATGCCGTCATTTGAATGAAGTTCACTTTTTTCGATGAAGGTTTAAGTTTTCAAATATAATAAATTAATGCAGTATTGTGATAAGTTTCAAAATATTACCGAGGAATGTATTGCATTTTAGAGTTGTTTAAATAAAATTGCATTGAAGTTGGAAAGTGTTTCATAATCAATGCTTTAAGCATGATTGATCTTTCTTGTTAAAAATGAGTTAATGATATGAGTTTTTGCAGAACACTTTCAAAAACTCGAAAAAATTAAATATTTGAGAATTATTAATTATTTGCGAAAATAATTCTCAAACTATAGCTTTTCGTTAATTTTTGCACCGGACTTTTGCAATTTTTTTTTATTTTTTAAATGAAAGCTAAATATGTGGAAATTTACAGGTTACTGTCGAACAGATCAATATTATTTATTTTATACAGATTTCTAAGGATAAAAAAAATATAGCCAAAGCCACTTTATTATCGTCTAGTTTAGGACAAAACAATTGACAAAATATTTTATTATTGAAACTTGGTTATCGTTTGTCAAAGAACAATGGATGATTTTTTCACCTGAAGATGACCCCGGAGTAGCTTAAATAAAGGATCTTAGAAATTTATGGATTTTAAAAATCAGGTTTAAATTTTTAAAACTTACTATTATTTCAGAATTATAATTTTTTTTTTCTGAAACGTGCTTACATTGGATAGAAATTGGATAAAACAAACCTCATCCAAAATCGGACGCAAATTAAGCATACAGCTATAAAATGTGCAATTTCACTCAGTGGTCTTTAAACCCTTTTTTCCGGTTTCAAAGTTTTGTGTCTGTTCGCCTGCTTAAAAAAAAACTTATTATTCTGTTTGCTTAAAAGTTGATATACATATCAAACTAATAAATATGTATACACTAAACCTAACATTTTTAATTTTTGAAAAATAAGTTTTTAATAAAGAAGAAGTTTTTGTTTGATTTAAAAAAAAAAATAAGAAAATTCGCATTATCATTTTTCGAAAATATTTTTTTGAAAATGTTTTCGGATGTTTTAGGCTTTGTGTATAGAAACATTAAATAGCTTCACAATATTGAAAAAAATGCTTCTAGTGACTAAGAAAAGTAATCTTGCGGATAGTGAACTCTATTATTATTATTATTTGAGCTGTGATTTATCTAAAATTGCATGTGTAAAAATCAGCCCAAATCTATATTAATAAAACAGTAATATTTTCATATTAAGAACACGCAAATGAAGTATAGACATTTCCATTAAAACCTGTTCCTTTAGTCAAAACAATATGCCATTTTCCACCTCGAAAATCACTATCTCTATTTAAGCATAGTAAAATATCGAAATTTAATTAATGTAAAGACGGGGACTATTACAGTTTGCATATAAGCACAGAAATAAAGGCCCCGAGAAGAGAAAGGAAATTATATGTTCCACTTCAAATGGAGAAATACAGATAATCATTTCAGCAGCTCGATGAATAGCGTCATCATATCAATCGTGCCTATCCCGTTAAGACAGAAACTGTTTCCAAATTCACACTTTAGCCATAAACATTAAGGAATTGAATCCACATTAAATTCTACAAAATTCCTGGAAGTTTTTTCTTTGTTTAAAAAAATCTCCCGAACATTACATAGTGTGTATTTACTTAATAAAAATTTACTGTTAGCAAGTAACTAATGAAAATAAAATAGAAAATGATCCAATCAATTAATTTAAATTGGATATTTTTTCTCAAACAAAACCGCAGTGTCAACGAATTTCACACAACTGCAGTCTCCTTTAAGACATTCACCTTGTTCATGGCGATTATAGTTTTTTTCAGCAGAATTTGGCACAGTCGATTTTTACAAAGGACCATAGCCCGTCTGATTCCAGTAACCGAATCCCTGTTTGTCAGTTGGTGACTTGAAACACCATACTTTATTCCACAAATATCCTCCTTGACCCGTCCAGATAATCAAGGAGCCCGAGGCAACTGCTGTATCTGTACTGCCTCCGCCTGTAAATATTATTGGGGGTGCTCAGTTGTCCTTTTCACTTGTGGAAGAAATAACGTACCTAATAAAACATTCCTGGACTTCGACCACAAAGAAAGGTCTAGATAAAACCTTTTACCCTTATAAAACGGTTTAAAGCCATTATTAAAGTAGATAAACTTCTATATTGATGACATGCCACCCCTATCACATTACAGACTTTCGCAAGATTTCCAAGCATATGCGTTGTCTGGAATTTCTTTCAGGAAGGCTCTCCAGAGTTCCAGAAAAAGAAATCCGTTAGAGCCCCGTCTTGTGGGCAATCAATCTCTACGTTTATTGGCATCTTTATGACATGCAGAAGAACAAAAAATATGTTTCCAATCTGCATTTGCTTTTCCAACTGTATTTTGTAAACATACGTTTAAATGGAGTCACGCAAAGGTCCCAGAAACGTCTGCAAATAAAAACCTCCGTGCCTGTGGATACTAGCATTTCTTCATGGGCTAAACACACAGGATTCAAAATCAAAGAGAGGTAGGGTACGTAACTCATTGCTTCAGCTAAATAATTCCCACCTGTTTCCTGAAGTGTGAAGTTGGCTATTTCTCTACCGACTGGGCCACCGCCTAGCTTGAGCGTGAATAACATTCTAAAAATATTTTGTCCTTCTGTGCAAGCCCTAGCACCAATTGCATGTAATACGTAAAAACTATTTAATAAAAAAATTAAATACAACTAGCGAAAATTGACATTTACAAAAGTGGAACCATACTGCTATAGAGACCCATTCTCTGATAGCCCGACTTTATGAATCATCAATCCTCTTCAGCCCATTTTCTGACATAAACACCATAAAAATGGATAAAAAGTAATGCCGATCCAAGTTTAAACGCTGATCAGGCGCGTTCTTGCCTTTGCTGGTACGGCTATTCTGTCCCTCTATCCTACAGAAGGATGCTACTTTTTGCTTCCGAAACCTATTGATGCCTTTAATTATCTTTTTGCTGTTATTAACGAACGAACGAAGTATATTTATGAACATTAATTTTACCATTGTAAAGACTTTAAACGGTCTGGTACTGAATGTCTGGAATGTTAACAGGAGCAGGTGCGAGTCTCCCCCTCCCCCCTCACATGTACACACATCACATCCAATGTCCTATATTTGTATATCATTAAATTAAAATAAATAAATCTAGCAACTTTTATGATATTTTAGTGATAATGCTTTAAAAATAATTTATTTTACATAACGTGTGCAGAAACTCCAATGCATATATTTCTTAAAAATTGCAGTTTTGAAGAAATTAATTCCAGTTTAGAGAATGGTGGCTTTACCTAACATCATCTGCTTATTCTTACCTGATGTCTAAAGCTTCAGATATTTTACGTGCAGAATCCATTTACAATTTTTCATGTTACTACAGAAATGGAAAGGCTTAACAGCATTATTACTTTTTTTTTGTAGGACTAGGGGGCTCTGCTCCCTGCACGCAGCGCTTCATATCAATCTTTCCTAAAATTCTACTTTCAAAAATCTCTTTTCTATCCCTGCCTATTTTCCGCAAGAGGGAAAAGCAGGGATTTTCTTTATTCCAGGGAATCCAAAAAGTGAATTCCTTGATCATGAGCTATTTCATGCCAAACTAAAGCTGAAATCGATAAATGGTCTACTTGATCGTGTTACCCTATTATAAATATACTATAAATATTTCACATTTTCATAGGTAATAGTTTCTGCTGTATGCAGCAAAGAATCTCGAGAAATGTGTCAAACAGCGGAGTCGGCTACTTTTTTTTTAATATAGGGATATCATAGAAATATTTAGCATTTTGAACTTTGTCTATAAATAGTTTAGACTTTTCTACCGATATTGTTTTTGCACCCACTGAAAAGGAGTTCTTCAACAATAAAATATATTTCTGCAGAATATTGCAGTGGGTGTAATAATCTTTGCCACCGAGAGGGGTAACGGCGTCATAGCAGATTTATTTGGTAATTTTAATTCCTCTTAGCACCAATACCCTAGAATTTATTACAAATTATTTTAAACAGGAATATCCTAAATATGGCAATGCACCCACAGAGGGGCAAACAATGCTACAAGTGTCCGAACAGTGTGGAAGAATCACTGAGCTAGAATCACCTTGATTACTCCTCGAAGGTGAGAGCTACCTTTTCAACAACTCTATTTTTCAACCCGACCACCCACTCCACCGAACATTTTAGGCTCTTCATGGGCTAAACACACAGGATTCAAAGTCAAAGAGGGGTAGGGTGCGTCAGTAATTGCTTCAGCCTAAATAATTCCCACCTGTTTTCTGAACTGTAAAGTTGGATTGTTCATTCACGCCATTGTCACTTCATTATTTTTTCGGAAAAATTTCATTCCAATAGGATTTAAAGATGATTAGCAACAAAAAAATATTGAATTTTTTTCAAATTTCTGTGGGTGCAAGTTGCACTCATGGGTTCCGGCGCCACTGCCCTAATATATACAAACTTATTAAAATTTTGTGTACTTTACCAGCTTCCACTGCGAGTGTTGAACGATCGTTTTCAACCATGAACAGAGTCAAAACATTCCTTCGCGATAGAACGGGTCATGAGAGGTTGACACATTTAGCATTACTTTCAGTGCACAGAAGCATGAGTATAAATGCAGACGAAGTTTTGAACAAGATGGTTTTAAAAGCCAGAAAAATGAATCTATTATTATGAAACAGAAGATAGGTGTTCAATGGCTTAACGTTAAAATGTCTCGTCGTTACAAAGAGAGAAAAAACATATTGTTTACTGTATATGCGTGCTTACTGGTTATATATCTTTAGTGTTCGATTATGTTGCGATACATAAGTGCAAGTGCAATACATAAGAGATTTTGTGGAAAAAAATGAAAGAATATGTCGTCATGTTAAAACTAAATAATTAACTTTCGAATTTTTCTGAATCTTTTTTCTTTTTATTTTACATTACGTACCGTATTGTAAACGGTGGAAAGTCGTCCATCCGGACGCCTAAAAATCGAAATGATCTATAATCCGGAAATTTTTTAAAGATGAACGATTCCAATGAATCGTTGCAATTTTTGATAATTTCCAGAAAAAGCGATACAATTATCGATAACTGTCCAGAAAATTTACAATACCTATGTGTTTTCAAATTCTCTAAACAAATGTACACTCTATTTCTGTAAGGACATGATGTTTATTTCCATTTCTTGTTTATGACTTCAATAAAAAGTATTTTTCCTGTTGTTTAAAAAAACTGAAAATTCGAAGTCCCGAGTGTTCTGGATGTCCGGCTCTCGACTGTATATAGGTGTGTATATGTGTGTGAAATAAACTTTTTTTTTTAAATTGAAAGTTCACTGTACTTTGGAATAAATTTCTGGATCTTCCTTGCACATGGGGTTCTTATGTGTCGTTTAAAGATCTTTGTCATCTTGTTGGCATAAGAAAAATGGTTTAACATACAAGAATTAGTTTACTTTTTAATGGAAGCACATTGCCAACAAGAATCACTATATTTGGCACACACTGTTTCTTGGAATCCAGGGAATTTTTCAAGGACATCATTTTTTCCATATTATGAAGTTGTATGCGTTTCTGTAAGAAAAAATCATATACAGGGCCATTGCTAAGACTTATCATTGGGGGGGGGGGGGGGGGGGAGAGCCGATAAAATTGCCAAGTCAAGTAATGATTTTTACCAACTTAAGTAAAGTCTAGGGAGTTTTTTTTTTTCACCGATAACACATTTTATATCGATATTTCATTCATCGATATATCGGTATGATTAATGTATCCATAATGTCTCTCAATACTCAAATATCTTAAATTTTTTTCGCATAATACTATATCATAAAATTGCCAAGAGAGAAAAAAAATTTTGCCCCACCTACGGAGCTTTTTGAATCCGCTCTTGCGAACAGACAATACCGATAGGAAGAAAGCTGCTGGTTCAATTTGTAGGAGTTTAAATTTGTGGACTGATCGATCTTGGCGATTGAACAAATTTTGGAAGATAGCGAAATATTTTTAAGAAACAAAGATGTTGAAAATATTGTTGCTGAAGAGAGATCAGGTTTCAGTGATCCTTTAGTCAGCCATGATCCTGGTCTTAGACCCTCAGATTTGATAGATAATCAGAAAAACTATTTGATCAAATTAGGGCCTCATCAACCAATTTTGGCATTCTTTCCAAGTGATGGTAAAGACAGATTCAATTCCCATTGGTATAAAGAATTTCAGTACTTAGAATACAGTACAATTAAAGATTGTGCATACTGCTTTGTGTGCTTTCTGTTTCCTCATGGAGTAGGCCAAGAGAAGAGTGAAGATGCATGGTCGAAGTAGAAATTGGAGTAAGAAATTGGGGGAAAATGAGGTGTGCCGGAAAGCAAAATCTGGGAAAGTTACAAACTCACTTTTAATCTATTGCACAGATCAGCACTCCACAATTATTGTGACTTTTTAATAAAGGAGCGGTACATTGATGTGCTTCTTGATCAAACTAAGAGATTAGCTCTGATAGAAAATGAAAGAGTACAGTTTCAGAACAGAGAAGTTCTGAGAATCTTGCTCGACACATGCAGGACCCTAGGAAGTCAAGGATCACGACCAAATGATGGTAATTTTGTACAAATAATATCGCTGATCTCAAGATATAACCACATCTTGAAAACGTGGTTTGATGAAAGAGAATTACGGCCGTACCACTTGAGTTACATGAGTCTTAAGTCACAAAATGAGCTTATATCTCTTGTTGCTGAAGAAATAGAAAGAAAAATTGTTAAGGAGATTAAGAGCTGTGATTTTTTTTCTCAGTGATGGCTGATACCACACCTGACAGTTCACAAAAGGATATGCTTTCGATTGTTGTCCGTACTGTCGATGAAAACTGTAAACCAAGAGAACGCTTGCTAGATGTTTCTGAATGTGCTGAAAAAACAGGTATCGGAATAGCAAAGCAAATTTATGAGACTTTAAGAAAGAAAGAAATTGACACATCCTCATTGGCTTTTCAGTCATATGATTTTGCAAGTTCAATCTCAGGACAGTTTAATGGAGCACAAAAGAAACTCTCAGAAATCATACATTCTATGCCAAGATCACAGGACGAACACAGCTGCAGTATCAGCATTATTATTAGAGACTTATTCGACACACTTAAAGCATTGTATGTTTTCTTTAATTCAAGCACTAAGCATTTTAGACAGTTGAGGAATAAGATCAAAGAAGTGGAGAATGCCCTTCTTTTGAGAAATATGTCTAGGACTAGGTGGACAGCCAGAGCAGAGACTATAAAATCTGTAAACACATCATTTGAACCTATCCTATCTGCATTAGAAGAAATTTCCACACAACAGAAATTAGACTGTGCTACAAAAACAAAAGCCCACGGGTTATGCAAAAAGATGAAATCATTTGATTTCATTGTTAGCTTGTTTTTTATGAAAATCATTATGTATAAGATGAAGATTTTGACAGAAACTTTGGAAAGCCCTGATCTGAATTTGATTGATTGTATTACAGTTGTTGAAAACATGTTAATAATTTTGGAGGAGATTAAACACCACAGAAATGGACAACTTGATCACAAGTGCGGAAACATTTGCTGGAAACATTAAAGTTGATTCTGAACATGACTCTCAACTGCACCATAGAAGACGAATGATGCCGAGAAGGATTGAAGTGTATGCTAAAAATGAAACATAGACCTAAATCAATTCTATAGAAAAGAGTTCAAGGCTGTCCTTGATACACTATGTAGAGGCCTTAAAAACATGTAGTCGCTATGAAGACAACTATTTCTCCACTACATTCAATTTTCAAATTTCCCTTGAACAAGGATAATCTGACAATCAAAACAATTGAAGAGGCTGTCATGATGTTCCCTCCAGCTACTAGGCCTGATATGCATGCTCTACAAAGTGAGTTAGAAGTCTTCTTTAACATATGCAAGGAGATACATATACTGTCAATGGAAACATTGAAGAACGTCATGGTTCAATTCAAAAATGCATTAAAGCTGGCTTTCAAAATGTGCCAATTAACTATAACAGCTGATTATGGAGTCAGCACAAATGAAAGAGCCTTCAGTCAGCTAAAGATTGTGAAAGGTTCCTTCAGAACAACAATGACAGACATGAGGCTTAACAGCTTGATGCTTTTGAAGTGCGAAGCAGACTTGGGAAACGAAATCAACTTGAAGATGCTGTGAAAAGGTCGTCTTGCCTGAAACAAAAACGAATACGTGTCTATGTAAAATAAGTTAAACACAGTAAAACCTTTTTTTATCCATATTCCATTTATATGGATCTCTGGAGTGTATATCATGATATAATATCATCCATCATAATATCATGGTTTAAAAGATAATGTGTTAGTGAGGAGGAAGAGAAAGTACAACAGTAATACCTTGAAGCCAGCCAGGGAAGATACTAATTTTTAAATAAATGTTATCTAAAATGTACCAAGTCTGCCAACTTGGATCTTGATTTTGCCAACTGTACAGGGATTTCTCAACATTGGGGGGGGGGGGGGAGACTCCCCCCTGTGCCCCTCCTTAACGAGGGCCCTGATCATATAAAATTAACATTATTGTTTAATGTTGAAGCCATTAAGGAAATTTTGGGGAAAAAACAATGTTGTCTAGATAAATTTCAGCGACAGCGTAACTGCTAGGGAAATTTCCAAAGAAAGCAGAACTTCTGAGAAAAAACACAATGCTGTGAACCTGCAAAACACTCTCAACCCTGCCTTTTTCAAGGACTTAACCAAGAAAATGGTCATTTTCAAGCACTTTCAAGACCTTGAAAATGTCAATCTAAAATTCAAGCACTTTCCCAATTTTCAAGCACCCATATGCACCTTGGGAATCCCAAAGTTGGGTAGATTACAATTTCTTCGACATAAGCTTATATTAGGTATATATTATATGTCTATATAGTATCTACACAATGTGCTTAAATTATATTGTTAGAGAAATTTTCTTACCTGTCTGTGCCTGACATTTTCGATTTCAATCTTTTCAGATAGAGGCCCATTTCTTTTCGATTGTTTCCTCTGTATAGTCAATGCATCTTTATCTTCATGGATGGATCACTGCTTTCTATATCAATAAACAATTTCTTAATTTCGGATGTGTTCGGCAATTTATAATATGTCCACGTGTCCTACTTCATTCAGCCATGAAAGCAGTCATCACAGAACTGCCACAGAATGAATGCAATGAAAAAAGTTGCTTTAGCTGAAACAGCAGCTTACCATTTCATTTTAGTAGCATAGATTAAAATAACATCAGAGATAAAAGCACTAAAAACCAGTTTCAAAAAAAAAAAAAAAAAAATCCAAAATTTACACATTTTTATAAAAATTAAGCAATTGTATGTTTAAAAAAATTCGAAATGTTAGTGCTTTCTTCAAGAATTAAAAATGCTTACTTTCTTAATCTTCTAAAATGAATACTTTCTTAAAGAATTAAATCGGAGAATTTAGCATTTTTTCATAAAAATCACAAATGTTAGCATTCTTTCATGAACATAAATGTTCACGTTCTTTCATAAGAATCATAAATTTTAATGCTTCTCTATAAAAATAGCAAATTTAGTACTTTTCATAAAATTCTAAATTTTGGATTAAAATCGCTAATTTAGCATTATTGCATACAAATCACAAGCATGTTCTTTCGCAAGAAAAATAGTGAATATTCGCTTTATTTTATAAAAATCACAAATTAAAAAAATAAATCTTAAAAAATTGCAAATTTAGAACTTTTTTAAAGTTAAAAATCAGCAATTTTTGCATTGATTCCTAAAATGCATGAATCTTTTGTAAAAATCACAAATTGTTTTCTATAACAACTATGAAGCTCAGTTCCCTGCTCGCCAACCCCCCTAACTCATTTTGCAAATTGGGGACCTCACTCTTATTCGCTCTTTTGTGCAGCCTGTTTGCAGTCATAATAGCACCCTTTGTTTGTGTGCAATCATTAACCCTGGAGCTTGCCTCGCAAGCTCTTTTGACTCAGCCAACATACACGACTGTCCTCATGTTCCCATCACTTTTCAATAAAAATAGCAAATTTAGTATAATTGCATAACACTTTATTAAATTCAAAATTGACAATTTTAGCATCACTTCATGAAAGTTGTGAAAATTTTAATCTTAAGAATGTTAATTTACGCATTTAGACTTAAATTATTCTATAAATTGGTGAAATTTGTTTTAAGTGTTTAGAAACTTTAGAACATTATTTTTTATTCTGAAATAATAATGTAAATAGACTTCCTCGCTAAAACCTTTATATTCCATTGCGGAACTGTTTTTTCTGTTGTCGAAAAGCAAACATAGTTCTTTCTGGATGATGATACATCTTTTGATTGGTTAACTGGCATTATGTCTCCTAGGAAGCATTGATTCTATTTGATAAATAAGTTTGGAACATGCACTGAAAAACTAAATTTGGTCTTTGTTTGAATTTTTCTTGGAAAATAGTCGCGAAAATTAGAAAAAATTAGCTACTTGCGTAAAATAGTCACTTTTTGGCCCTTTTTAGCTTAAAATAGTTGCTGCCTTAGCCATCTTGCATAAAAACAGTCCTAAAAAGATGCCTGTGGCAGCCCTGTAATCATGAGATCTCACGTAGTAAGCATTTTGATTAGTTCATGAGTACAGTCTAGAAACTGCGAGTTCTTTGCAAATGTTGAAACACATTTAACAAGTTCAATGCAAAATTTTGAGCATTTAATTTTCATTTTACATGATGAATTTCTTAAAATGCATTAATTGCTCAAATTATTAATTAAATTTTTCATAGTGTGTAAAATGGTCCTAAATAGCGTTTCAAGGCTCTGAAGAGTTATTTGCTAAAACAGCTTCGGCCAAGATTTGCTATTTCAAAACAATAGGTGAAATTGGGCAGAACCAGTGAAAATATCTACTAGTGAGTTTTATCTATATTTTGCAAGGGGGTTGCAATCTTTCAGACGCTTTATATGACAACACCTTATAAAATTAAATTTTAATTGTTTTCTGCCTAAACAAATTCTGCTTCACATTCTTAAAGTTCCTGTTTTAATTCTCGCATCAAGTCTTGACACAGAGATTCTGGTGTACAGAGGTGTCCCGAGGATCAAGCAGCTCTTGCAACCTCTTGGAGCCTCATGTTTGCAGAGGGCCTCAAAATTTTGTACATTATTTTTATTGAACTTTTTAAAAACTCATATCCTTTTAAAAACTTATTATCATTTTTAAAAACTCATTCATACATTTTCCTAATTAAGCATTTTCTTAGTATTTTATATGACTCTATATTTTATTATTAGGCATTTGTGTATCAGTTTATGGTGTTCTTCACAATGTTTTGGCTACAACCTGTTTATCGAACTGTAATTGAGCCTATTGAAATCATGATACTATAATTCCCATGGTGCATTTTGTTATATAACCAGGGTCCGATTATCAGTTGGAACATGGTAGTTTCGAACCGGGAAGTATTTTATATCATACAAAGACCTCAAAAATAGTGTTGACTTGGGAGATCCTTCAATTTCAGAACCTAAAGAGAAAAGGCTAGGTTAGTGAATCCTTATTTTATTATTATTATTATTATTTGAACTTGTAAATATGACATAATTAAAAAGCCGGACTATTAATTTTTTTGGATATGTTACGTTCTACTGCATTCAGATGAGGCTTTTCAATGAAAGACTTCAGAAATCCTGCTGGTGATGCTGGTGCAGTTCTTGTGTGAGTAGGGATGTCAAACCTTTTTAAGTATATATTTGAGTTAAATGCTACCAAACGTTGCTAAGCATCCAATCAAAAGACACTCAAGTTCAGAATGAACTCAATTGAATATTATCTGTTGTAGAGCAACATTTCCCAATCCGGGGCACGCGAAAGGATAGTTGGGTGCACGTGAAAATATTTCAGCAACAGCAAACTTGAGCAAATGGGTGGTTTTTTAAACTAGATTATTTCATTGATCAGGGTGGTCATAAACTATTTTGAAATTTCCTGATATTTAACCTGATAATTCCCTGAAATATCCCCCCTCGAAAGAAGTTTATCGCCTGTTGATGGAAACTCTCTCTCTAGCTGCTTATTCAGAAGTATATTTAAAGGAGATGAGTGATGGATCTTGTGACACAAGATGAAGAATGTGACATCATGGAATGAACAAGCATTTTTCATTCAGCTAAAAGAAAACTATAAAGTCGAAAAATGAGAAAAAAAATCGCAGAAATGCACAGTTTTCTCCAACTTTCAACGGAATTCCCCGATTTTCCCCTGATATTTCCAGAAGCATAAAATTTCCTGATAATTCAAGGCTTTTCCCGGTCTTCCAGGCCTGTGGTCACCCTGTTGATATTTTGGACTAAAAATAAATTTTAAATTCTACTTATATGAAACTAAAACCATATTCTAAATATAAAAATAAATGCAAATGACTCAGTCTTTTGACCTTCTAAATAGGCTATGCTACTTCGGCAATAGTTGGTTACTTTCCCAAGGAAGAATCGTTATATTATGCTGGAGAAATAAACTGAGTATTGCACTCTTTTCTGGAGCACTTGTCATAATGTATTTTCTTTCTAAAACATTTTCGTTAGTTTATTGCATGCATATAGACTTTAAAAATATTTTTGAAAATTTTACATTTTTTTGTATCTGTTTTAAGAAATTTTAAAGTATATCTTTGGTACAGTACATAATTTATTTCTTAAAAATTAGAAAATCTTTATGTTTAAACACTTGTAAAATGTATTTTTATTGATAGAAAATCAAATTTATAACATTTGCAATACTTATTAAATTGAAAAACTTGAGAGGGGGGAAGGGGAGTCAATTAGAAGATATTGAGTAAGTGAAATATATGGACAGGTTCATACTCAATTTTGAAAAATAAAATTAAGGTCTTTTTTATGGCATATCAAAATATTTTAAGAAGTTTCAAGATGACACATTCAAACCCTGTACTTTATATCAGCATTATTTTCTAAAGAAAAATATGTGCCAGAAAAATGAATCAACACCTGAAAGTAATATACTAATTTGAGATGAAAATTTCTTGTTTTGAAATACCAATTTTTCCCCCAAATAATACCAAGATACAATTAAGCGCTATATATTAATATAAATTAGTATCAAAGAGAGAGATTTGTACCAGGTAAATCTAAGTTTAGCATCCGTTTTATAGCAGACCAATGCACATTTCAATTGATTTGTAGCAGTGAAATGATTGTGTTGATTTGTAGCAGTGTATCTTTAAAAATCTGGAATTTTTTAAAAAAAGGCTTTAGATTCAAAGCACTGCATGAAAATGTCAACTATAAGAATCATTTTATTTCCACCATTATTAACTCTCATGTTTGATTCATTATGCAAAATATTTTATTAAAATTAGCCAAAATATGAAAATAAGTAAGTCTAGTCTGCCCATTGTATAATTAAAGAATAGTGACGGATGGAAAGAGATGCTTGTGGACTCTCAATAAAGCACGATGATACAAAATGAATTGAACAATTGCAACACTTTTGTCAAAAATTTATTCATTTATACTGCCTCTCTATAAAAAGTAACTCAATGATAATATTGAAAATGAGTCACATTAAAAATATTGGGGGTGATTTATGCAGTGGGCATAAGCAGACGAAAAAATTCATATTTGCAGATAAAATCATGAGCTGTCCCACATCACATTTTATTGTAACAAATACTTATCTTTAAATCCATTTTTTATGGGTTGAAACAAGCGCAGAGAGAAATTAAACTGGAATAAAAGCGATCATGATTGAAAGTTGTACATTAAAATTTAAACAATTGAATATCATGAAAATGCTTAAAAATAAACATTATTAAAAAAATATTTATATATTTCAATATCATTAAGATAGCCGACCCCCTTCATTCCATTAATTCCTAACTGAAACATAACTCTTGTTCCCCTTTAGTATTTTGGTTTGACTGACTCAACAGAAATAGTAAACCCTTTGTGAAAGTATCGCTAGCTTTTCCTTTCAGGAAAGATGAAAGGAGGTATTTTGCTTTTCTACTTTTGGTCCTGCTATTCATGGATAATAGTAAACTCTAATATTTTGATAATATTCGTCACAGTTGCGGTCTTGTTATCTGCCACAGGCCATATATTAAACTGCTTAAAACCCTTGGGTAGTCCGGTTTCCTTTTGCATTTCAGAATTGTAACTGCAAAAATTTTAAGAAGTTTTTAAGGAGATTCAGGCAAAAATAAGGAGTTTTAAGGGTTCTTAAAAATGAAACATGAATTTAAGGAGTTTTTAATGAACCCCGTCAATTACTGTGTTCAATTAAAAAAAATATAAAAAATAAGGGCGTACAATGCAAATAAATAATCAGGGGGTACATTTGAAAGAAATGGATAGTCGGAGTACTCAGTTAAAAGAAGGTTGGGACCCACGGGTGCAGATAAATAAAAAGTTCAATAAGTCTAGCTGTAGAATAATAGAAAAAAGTATTTGGGATAAACATGTAGCTGAAAGTGACTCATTACTAATCTCCATGCATATGAGTTTTGTTATGCATACGAGTATTGTTATGCATACAAGTATTGCTATAAGTATATAAAATGCTTGACTGTGTTTTGCTTATCCGCAAAGTAAAATAATCTTTACAGGCAACTATCTTTATCACGTGAAGTTTCCCTACTTTGACTTTTCAGGATATGGTTTCCAGATCTGATGAAATATCACCAACTTGGTGACTTTTTGAATCCACTAGAGCTGTCTTGATATATTGACAGGTGTCAGAGATACGAGCATTTCCTAGAAGTTTCTATAGAAAGTATACAAGGGGGTACATCACTTAGTTGGAGAGATTTGATGCGATATGAGCTAAATTGAATGGTGAGATAAACTAGTGTTTTGGGAATAGTATCCGCTATTTTGTGAATTACCTGAGCATTTAATGGCTGTTTTATTGTATCTGACTGCTGTTGAGTGATCTTGTAAGATAGTTAGCAAGTTATTCGGTGTAGAGTGTTCCTGGACACTTATACGTGTCTTAAATAAAAGCGTTAGTTATCCAGAAATGTGGACTCAGTCTTGTATCCTGAGAGTATACAAACAATTCCAGAAGACATGTCGTAACAGTATAAAATCTAAAATAGGAAAAATAACGGCAAAATTCATAATTTTTTTAAAAATATAACTTGAAGGGCCACTAAAAAGTTTTAAAGGTGTA
The DNA here is from genome assembly GCA_951213105.1 of Amaurobius ferox. Lineage (NCBI taxonomy): Eukaryota > Metazoa > Arthropoda > Arachnida > Araneae > Amaurobiidae > Amaurobius > Amaurobius ferox. The sequence goes on along the minus strand of OX578147.1, from coordinate 143,661,167 downwards.
ATATTGAAATTTGTCAAAAAAATGCACTGGCCTAACTATGCCTTTATACTGTAATAGTGATAAAAAACAAAATTGGTATATTAAAAGCAATTATACTTTTCAGGGTAGTCATAAGAAATTCATTTTGAAATTCCATGATTTTTCCCTGAAACGTTCCCCCTCGAAGGATGTTTATCGAGGTCACGTTGCCTGCTAATGAAAACTCTCCCTCCAGCCTCCTGTTATTTAAAGGAGTATATTTAAAGTATATTTAAAGGAGGTCAGTGATGGGTCTTGTAATGCAAGGTGAAAAATGAGACATCATGGAATGAACATGCATTGTTCATTCAGCTAAAAGAAAACTATAGTCAGAAAATGAAAGAAAATTGCAAAAATTCGCAGTTGTCCTCGACGTTCAACGGAATTTCCTGATTTTTCGCTGATATTTCCAGAAGCATAAAATTCCCTGATAATTTCCAGTTTTCCAGGTCTGTGGTCACCCTACTTCTGCACATTCAAACACTCCCAGTTTCTTTATAAGAAGATGACTTATTTGTTTAGAGATGAAACAATGTAGAGTGTTTGGTCTAAACCCTTAGGTGTGTGTGCACAGGTAAAATTGTTGACAAAATCTATTTAATAAATTAAAATAGTGTTCTTCAATATTGTTAAAAAATAGGACTTCAAGGGAAGTCAGTGAATTAAACCCAATCTAGCACACTGAGCAAACACTTCCATTGGTCATAGCACTAAAAAGTTATAAAAGTTGGCACATGCATCAAAACATGTCAAATGATATAAAAACAGATATAAATGCTTTATTTCCTGTATAAAAGCTAATTATGATTTATATATTATGATAAATAAGCTAATAGTCTCGGCGTGAATGATAGTGGCTGCCATCTTGGCTATGCCGGCTATTGCTGAAGGCACTGGCCCCACCTGAAGCTTGATGACTACTGCTGGAACTGCCACGCGAGTACACATTTCTTCCACGAGAACTATGCCGTCGGCCATGACTTTTGTCCTTGTCCATTTCTAGTTCTTCAAGCTTCTGGTTTAAAGACAGTTTCTGGCTGACTGCCAGGCGTAACAAAGCATTCAATGTCTTCTTTTCCTCATCATTATTGGAAAGCTGCCTCTGCAATTCATCCAGCTGTGTAACATACTCTTCACAGCGGGCAGCAAACATGGCCCTCAGTGAGGCAAATGTTGCAGCATCCTCCTTTAGAGCCTTTAGTTCATTGCGTAATTTCATCATAGTCTCACTTACGATGGCTTTCTCATTCTCATACTTACTTTTGAGATTGGCAAGGGCTACCTCAGCTGTTTGCTTGTTGGCTTTTAAAACAGTACGGAGAGTCGCTATTTGCTCTCTCTTGGTTGATAGTAGTGATTTCAACTTAATCACTTGTTCTTGGAGGTCTTCCACTTCAGCCAATGAGGAGTGGTCCTGACTTCCAGAGTGCAAAGATTTCTGTCTGTTTATCTCGATGGTGTTTTCAACTGCTTTGGTGAGGTGATTCAGTTGATCCCGAATGGTGTCCAAAATCCTACTGCTAGCACTAATGGAATCCAACCGACTCTCACTTTTAGTATCTCCTTCCAGCAAGACTTTCATGGCAAGGTCTGTCTTGAGCTGTTCTTTGAGCGAGTCCATGTTCGTCAGGTTGAAAATTGAGCTGTAAGGTTGATCACTATTGGCATTTGTTGATTCTGAAGCTACACCAGAATCAGAATCTGTAAAAATTTTAAAAAATATATTAATTACATATATAGAATGTGCAGCAGGCTACACTCAAAAATTAATACTATGTATAGCCTGTTCTAAGGAATTTCTAATAGTAATTCCCAATGTTTATCAAAACAAGTCATTTTATTTTCAAGATAGCAGTCTATTTATGGCCATTTCAGCAGGCACATCCATAGTATCATTTTCCTATGCATTGAGATGACAAAAATTTATATAATGGTTATGTTTATTGCAGAGATGCAGTATTTCCAAAATTATTGAGGTTCAAAGTTCCTAAATTTCCCTCTTTCTTTCAAAATTCCAAATCAATTTATTGTTACCTTGTTTTTTGGGCATGTAGCTCATGTTAACATTAATTTACCATTCCTTTCTAGCATCCCAATATTCTAAATTATCTGTAATTATTAGCAAATGCTAAATTATTTCATTTGAATCATTCTCAATTGGACGGCTGCCCCTGTAATCCTCATTTTGGTTTAAACATCTCTATCACACTCATTAGGAGACTAGGAGACAGCAGTGTGGATCTAACCTACCTCTCAGTTTACAGGTTTAATTCCACACCACTGTCTATCACACTCATTGTCTGAAAGTAAAACATTTTAAGACACTGTTCGTTTATCGAAAGATCACCTGTTTAGGATGGTGGAATGGTTATTGCGCACACCAAGTTGTTGGCGATGTCATGCACCAGTCTCGCCCCCCTTAGCAACACATTAGTTTATATCCCCTTGGAGTGTGATAGGTGCACACCATGCTGTGCATAAAAAGTCTTGCCTAACTTGGCTGATTTTGGGAAATAATTTTGTTAGCAGGACATTCAATGCTGAGCGATTGCTTAAAGTAGATACAATAATTTTTAGGGTGTCATGGTCCAGGTGCTGACGACCTGCGTTCAATGAATAGGAATGGTCAGTGAACCTAGCAAACTTTAAAGTGTCTACAAACAAATATGCAAGATTTTATCTGCATTGCCTTCCATCTAGCCAAATCACCCCTGCTGGAAACAGGCTCCTGCATTATCATTGCTAACATTTTGAGATTCCAGACATCCCTGTTGAATGGACTGTTAATTCCAGCAGGACTGTTAATTCCAGCAGGTTGAATGGACAGTTAATTCCAAATGTTAATTCCAGCTGCTCTAGTTTCTGTGCATCGCAGAAAATAATTTTTTGTGTGTTTTATATCATTAATGTTACTCTCTACCTATGCCCTGTCTCTCCATGTGTGCTGCTGTCATCTTTTCAGATGGCAATCACCATCACCTGTTGTGTTTTTGTCAGCGATACCTCCAGAAATCATACTGAGTGTCAGTCCCTGCATCGTCACATTTAAAGCAGAGCTGTCATCCTTCATGGTTTAAATAAGTGGCGTTCCACAATCTCTGGCCACACACAGGAATATATGCAGCTTAACTGAATCGTTTATATAATGCTCCTTATTATATAGGGTGCTGCCATCTAAACAACATTTCAAGAAGTTTTAGTACAAATCCAAGTGTTCATTCATGTATACATTCCTCCCACAACCCTATTCTATTTACAAAATCACTATTTACACGTGTAAATTATGTTTTTTTAAATTAGTTTAGTGATAATGCACGGATGTTTTGCTTTAGGATAATATTTTTATGAGTTCATTTTTACCATATTCATGATTCTTATATATTTAGTTTGGAAGTGTTGAAATTTTAGTTTTGATATTACTAGATCTTATTTTATACATGCATTTAAGGGTTTTAAGCCAACCAACTATTACCATCTCAATTTTTGTTAGATTTGGAAATTTTGCTCTACTATTTATCTTTAAATTTTACTTTTTGTCATTCTCAGTGGACAGCACTAGGTGTTCTAAACTTTAGGCCTGAGAATGTAACATTTTGAAAAATTTATCTCTTTCTCTCTCAATGTTTAATATCCATCTTTTACTAGTACGGCTATTTGAAATTTTATATTCAATTGTTAAGAAAATATTGATCAATATTTTTAATTAACGTGTAACTCTATAAAAAGGAGTTTTTCCTTCTCTTTCAATAAAATGATGTTAGGTACTTACAGATTTGTGGTTATTTTGTTCTTTACCGCTTAATACTTTAGAGTTGAATGAAAGACAGATGCATTGTCCTAACTGAATGTAATAATCAGTGGTGTAGCATTCATAGAGGCTAAAAAAGCTGAGCCTCAACTGTTTAATATCGAATTAAAAGAATTATTTAAACATATTTTTAGAAAATTGTTACACTTTACTTGCTTACAAAGTATTTTTCTATTAAAATGCATATGTTCATATGTTATAAGTTGAAATCATACAGCCTTCAGGTCTATTAGGAGAAACATGGTATTGAAAGTACCTAACTGTTAAATTCTTCTCTAGCTGATTAACAAACATGAAAGATAGCATCATTTTAATTAATTTTGACGATATTTTTGTCAATCTGGAGACGAAATATCGCCAAGATGACAATATTCTGCTAGATTATTTCTCAAGTTCGCCAAATGTATTGCCAAGTGCTATAGATGAACGGAGAGAAGAGTATCTTTTATATACTTCATCTCCACAAACTCACTGACACATACATCACCTCAAAAATGTTCAATTCGTGTTCAGGTATACTTGAAACATGCTCTCCCAATGAAAACTTGAACTCTCGACTCTGCCAGACTACTTTCCTTATACATTATACTAAGTATATAAGGAAAATAATAAATAAATTCGTATTGAGGTGTGCTCCATTTTTGCCACCCTTATCCCTTTTCACAGAGAAATGACACAACAGTGAAAAGAATACCTTTGGCATGAGATCCCTTGACGTGGTCCAGCATGATGCGGCTGGGAGTCTCCCCGTTCACCATGCAGACGTGGTGGTACAGCTGGGCCACTTCCTCAGATACACAAATAAGTTCATCCTGAAAGTCACACAAACTTTCAAAATATCAATTATAAGAACAAAGAACATGATTATTTTGTTTACAACACGAGGGTCATCATCAGCGAGAATTCTCATGACATTTAGTATTGCCATGTTTTCATTGCCACTTCGCAATTTTATGGAGTAAAACTAATTCAAATTCAGTAGCAGAAGAATTAGCTCATATTTACTTTTTAAAACAGTCAGGAAATTAAATTAAAAAGTTTTCAAGTACAGTAGAGAAAAAAAAAATAGTTAGAATGACAAAAGCTTTCCCAGGCTGTATCAAAATATTTTACTTTTTTTCTTATGAAAAAAATTAAATTTTCCATGAGATTTTTCTAAGGTTTTGAGCTGAATTTAAATTCCATTAGAATTCCAGATTTTCCATGATATGCAGGAAAGGTGTTTCTTTCAGGACTTTTTGGCCATAGAAATGGAATTTTAGGGGGGGGGGGGCAAGTTTTCTAATTAATTTACCATATACAAATAAATGTTGTGTCATATAAATAGAAACTAGGTTAACATAAAATATCTCCGGAGATATGCCTGAAAGAAACACTGTGCAGGAACAATTCTTCTGCAGTTTTTTATAATTTTTTATAATTTTATATATTTTTTATTTTTATTTTTTTTATGCTTAAATATAAAATGAATCACACATTTTATATGACTTTTTGAATATAAATCCACTTTTATTTGAGTTTAGGCATTTTATTAGAATTAAATTATGCTTTCATTTTTAAGGAAAATACAGAAACAGTATACTGAATTGGTGGGCAACAAACATTCTCTCATGGTCCAGATACAGGCTGTACCCCACCCATTGGACGGCCCTGGGTAGGATCTATTTCTGTCAAGCATCCAATATAGTAGACATCTGTGCATAGTTAGAGTTAACAAAAACAATGAAAAAATGCTATGTTGCAATAAACAAAATAAGGTTAAACTAGGAAGCATTGAAGAGGATTATACAAATAACTGAATGAGCCACAGCTGGCACTTGTTTAACAACTATTAAATCTTTTGGATATAACCCCTAAATTTGTATTTGTAATTAATTAATTTTAATAGCCTGCTTGTACTACCATTGTTTTGTGTTTATTTATGCAAATTTGTCTGCTGATCTGGTCTACATATAAGCATTCCGTGTTTACTGTTTCGTATAGAAACTAATGAGGGGTATGGTAATGCCCGAAAGCGATCTGGATTTTTAAAGCTATTGTTATGCCATGATTTTATGATGCTACTTTAATAGTTCAAAATTTAATAATGGTGCAAAATTCGTTATTTTCCCCTTTCCCTTCAAAATTAAAAATTAATTTGTTGTTATTGAATATTTCGGCGATTTATCTCCTTTTAACATTAATTTGTTATCATTTTCATTGTTTTCATTATTCATTTCATTATTCAAAATTAGGTACGATGTGTCTCCAAATGCTAAATATTTTCACTCTCGGTTTTAATTTCATTTCACTTCATTCACGAGTTTGCAGAAAAAAAGACGCATTTTTAGGCAAAATTCGGCCTTCACAGCTTACCCCTCCGAACACCTGTGAAAAGGGGGCCAGAAATTCGATTGGGTTGCTGCACTTGGCGGCATAATTTTAATTTTCACACCTGCCTCACGGTTCTTGGCATAGCATCATATTTATTCCGAGGTATATGCTTAAGCGCTCTGCATGAAGTGCGGGTTTTCACTCGCTAATTTTGGCGGTTCTTGGGGAGCGAGCATGTTGCTAAGGGCACATGTCATCTCCTGGCTGGCGCATAGGAAGGTTGATTTTGAATTTGCTGCGGAGATCCGTGGAACAGGCTCCGTGCAAGGGCGCCCGTATTCCGTGGTTGCCGGAAATGCAAGAGTCAGTGTTTCTCAATTTAGTTCGTCTATATTTAAATTCTTTCACCAAGGCTACACCTCTTTCTGCACAAGTTCAGCTGTCTTTGTCACTGGATGTTCCATTAGATGTTGAATACAAAATTGAAGAAATCGGCTACATCCGTTATTACTTGGATCCAAAGATTGAAGATGCGGGTGACCGAGTGTTTGTCAAGGCGTATTATCGTTCATAACAGACCTTCCTTTGAATCTGCATTTCCACCAAACCGTTAGAAGTTTTTGCAAGCCAACGAATAATATGTAAATTTTTAAAAATCATATGCAGCGATCATGGTGTGTGTGCAACATCAGTGCAGTGGCCTCCAAATAGTAAGCATCTGTGACACCGGTCCACTCAAACGTTTCGCAGCATGGTGTTTTGTGTTTATTTACCTGCTCACTCAAGTGTTCCAAGGCAATGGGTGAATAAGCATTTAAGTTCTCCCGGATTTGTCCGGTCATCCCTTCAACATTTTATCTGAAACAAGCGATCCGTATAAATAGTCACCTGTGTGAATTGCAACTTAAATAATTTGTGGTTTTTACATATTTTATGCAGAATACTGAAGTTTACACTTTTATTTTCAAACTTGGGAATTTTACCCTTTAATTTGTTTTTATTCCATTTGAGTTTTGAACCCAAATATTTACAATTTTTACATGCACAATTTGTGTTTGTCTTTATTTTGAGGGTTAATATCTAACATTTAAGGTTCTGGTGGACAGCTCATCCAGGCAGACCAAACTCTGGTCTTCAGACCAGAGTGGATTCTGAACCTGGGTGGTTTTTAAAAGTTTGGTTTTTTTAATTTGTTAACAGGGTGTTTTTCTTTAATTGAATTCTAAATTTAATTAATTTAATTATAAACGCAGTGTAATTGATTTAGCCACTATACATTTAATGAATTGGAAGATGTTTTTAAGTTGTTTCATAACTAAAGTTAATTTTTAATTTAACAATAAAGGTTGTGATTCTTTAGTTGTTGGCTGTGCTATTTTTATTTATGTGAACGTTTAAAGGTAAGTGGAAATTTTAGAGTTTGTTAATAGAGGTTGAAAAGTGTCTGGAAATGTAAACAAGGTTGAGCACAGGCCAAACCGTAGGAAATAGCAAAAGAAATAAAGAAGCAATTTTAATAATAATAAAAGTAACTTTATTAGGCAAAGCTATACGATCAGGCCTAATGCAAATATAATAAATAAATCTTTGAAATCTAAATATGAGAATAACAAATGCAAATATAATAATAACTTTGAAAACTAAATATAATAATTTCAATTTGGAAATATAAATAATAAAGATAATCTTAAATCAAAATTAATAAATAAATATAATAAAAATAGAATAAATAAATAGAATAAATAATCAGTAAAATTTTAAAAGGAAGGGTTCCCTTCAAACACTATGTATGTCTTGTAGGATGATTTTATTAAATGACCTTTTATCTATGATGTTGTGTCATTGATTTTATAATTGAAGTATTTAAAAGGCTAATTTAAAATAGTCGTTTCTGTTACGTTTTTGAGGGACCTCATGTTACAGAAATAACAAGGTCATGCATTACAGCATATACAATAATAAGGTGGAATTGAATCTATAATGGTAACTGTCAAGCAGAGGATGTCAAAAGATAATTTTTTAAGAGTATTTTTACTCCTTTTTTTAAATTTGAGGAGTCATTTTCCAAAATAGAGAATATTTAAAAAAAATTAAGGTGCATATTATAAATCCTTTTCTTACATTTTTGTAAAAACTATAATACTTTAAACATCTGTCTACAGACATTTTTCTGTTCGTCTGGGGTGACTGTCGTTTTTTTTATACTGAAAAAGTCTTTGAAACAGGTCGATATTCTTATATTTTTGTTTTATGCTATTTTATTAATGTATCGATGGAGGATTTTATTAACAAATGCACATATATTTTATTTATAAACAGAACTAATTTTCTTACTGTATTCATCAATAAAATACATTATATCAACACTGCAGTATAAATGAATTTTATTGCTAAAAAGTAACTATAGAATTGCGAATGCATTATTTAGTAAGGAAAATGTATAACATATGTGTGTTAAAGGCTATAACAAACTTTTAATAATAGAATACTATATGACAGGGTAAAAATAAAAAAATATAATAGAAAGGCAAAATCGAAACAACCCTCAAAATTTTAGGGCTAAAAATCTAATGTATATTTCTACATACTGGTGACATTTCTAAAGTAATATATAATTTTATGTGTAGTAGACATGTAATTATGCATTTTGGCATAGCATGTTGGAATGTACAGTAAAACCTTGATTTTATGTCTTCAATATTTTTCATTTTCCCACTTATTATAAATTATTTTTCCTCAGTCCTATATAATCTTCTATACCATTAATGTGCTTTTTCCCATATCAGACAATGTTTCAATTCCCCATTTTCCCACATTGAATATTTTTTAGATGCCAAATAAGATTTTTCTAGTATTTTATGCATGACGAACAGGTGTCAAATATATACAGAGTATTGCTCTTTGAGACACATTTTTTCTATTTTACTCATTTGAGTTATTGCAATTTCTAAATTTCAGTTAGCTCTAGAGTTATATGTATGATGGATATTAAATTTCATTCCTTAGTTAAGCACATTCATCATATAAAAATAAAACCCCAAAGTATTCCATGAGACTAAAATTGAGTTAGTCCAGTTTCTCCAATTTTGACATTGTAGACAATTTTGAAGCTGAAAAACACAGTTAAAATGAATTCCAAATAATGAGGTAATGTTGCAAAGCGGAAAACATTAAGAATACCATAAGATGAAATAGGAAAGATCATAACATGGTCCAATGAAGCTTGTTCTGCCAGCATCCCAATAAATGGATTCATTTTGAAGGTAAATGCTGCTACTTGAAAAGAAATGCTCTTTTACTTGGCTTGGTTTGAACTGCTTCCGATGGATAGATTAAAAGGTTTTTAAAAAATGTCCCAAATTGGTCTCAATCGATTGAACCCTGGGAGTTGCAGGACATTCCTGTCAAGTGCCTGTTGATCTTTGCCTCAGTCTCCTCTCTTAGCTTATTAATTCCCTCCTCGGCAGTACAATAGACACTTGGTCGTTGTGCTAGGTTCTTTTTAAGTCACCCACCCCAAGTCATAAAAAGTTTTCTTATACTTTGCTCCCCCGATACGATGCACAACACTGTTTGAGATATGATTACGAGTTTAACAGAATACAATTGTTGGTTGGTTCATTGTGACGTCAATTCCTTATAACTGTGATTTGTGTAATTCACTTTTTAACAGATAATCTGTGTCAAATAAAACTTCCATGCATGCTTTAAAAAAATCTTTCAATGTCGCATTTGTTTCAGCAAGTGCCACATCATTCATCCATGGCATAAAAAATACAAACATTTTGAATTCACCATTGTAAAGAAAACTGTTCTTCCTGATTTATATTGTAAATATATGTCTGTTTCTCTGTTTTTTTTTTGTTTGTTTGTTTTTTTGGTTATATCATGCAGAAATCAGTGGACAAAATATAATGAATTAAAGTTCCACTAGTAAATTATTTGTTATTTTTAAACTATACATGCTTCGCATGAGCATCCCCAACTGCCAGTCTCCCAATGTACAGCACCCCCAATTATGAAAGCCTAGCGCCGCCTTTGGTTATTACGTAGGTTCAAATAATCATTCTGACACAAAGGAAGTGAAAAATAGAAGTTGGAGGCAGTACCTGAGTGAAGTTCAATGCCAGTCTGGTTTCCTTTGCAATCTCCCCCATGAGGTGCAGGTCATTCTCCAAGTCTTTCACCTTGTTGGTATGGCTCTCAATCTGTAACGGTACTACAATCAACATCAAAAGGAAATAGCACAACATTGGCACCCATTTTTGTGCCGTTCTTCCGAATGCAAATAAATGAATGGAGATGAGAATGAGCCATTTATAAGCATTTCAGGAAACATTGAAAAAATAAAGAAAAAAGATCGGATGGAAATTTGATGTAATAAATATAACGAGAAGATTATCGGAAAAGAGAACAAAATATTTTATAAGAACAAATAGAACTCAAATTGTGAAAGATTTTTGAAATGTAAAATCATGGATGTGTGAAAGATTATTCAAGTGCAGAAATAGTAAAAGTGCTACATTTGTAGACAATGAATACAAGGGGGGATCCATCAAGTTGTATACCAAAATGAGAACAAAAGAATTTATTTTATAGTGCATAAGAATGCAACAATATGGTGAATCTACAAAAAATTCGCTACGAAAAATCAGAAATGAATAAAGGTAAAGTAGTGGGAATCCATTTGCAGAATGTCACAAAATAGTGTAAGTACACATCCAATGAGAATGATTTGGAAAGAAAGATTCCCAGCAGCATTTTAGACAAAAATTTATAAATTTCTATTTAAAAAAAAATTTCAACCTATTTTCAGTGTGATTAAAAAAAAATTAGCCACCTAGATTATGCCACACTGCCACTAGACAAAATAAATAAATAAGAACACACCTTGCACATTACAGTGATCCGTTTGAAACAGTGTCATTTTGTTCTTTCTTTCAGAAAATATAATGCCCAAAATAGACTGTTCAAGCTACTGCAGATCTAGAAAATAGTTTTCTGGGAGCAGAAACAAGAGGATTTTGCATGATAAAAAAAAGTCATTTTTTAAATGACACAAAGTTTAAAAATATCTATCAGTGGCTGAGGAGAGCCTTTAAATGAAAATTCAAAATTGAACTCTTAACGAACCCTACTGAGTCAAATATAATTCAAAGATATTAGCATTTTGTGTCCATATCTTAATTTTGGAATCATTTTATATGGGTAGGTAGCTAACTTTCAAATATAAAACAAGAATAGCTATTTTTGTTTTTAAAAAATATATTACATACATTTTTATTATGCCTTAAAAAAAAAAAAAAAGATGATTTAATGTTATAAACAAAAATAAATTCAGATGAAAGATGACAATGATTATTAATATGCACAGGTCATCTGCAACACAATTGTATCATGCTAAAGCTTTGTATCTATGGTATTTTAGCTAATATACTAATAATTAGCACTCATAATAATCAGTTTTCCCTACAAACGTTTGTTACCTAAACAAACATTAATATATATATAAAGTAATAAAGATAAATTAATTCAATATATATATATATATATATATATATATTATTTTAGAGTTTTAATGAATATTATAAAAAATTTAACATTAATTCTTTTTGCATTTTCATTATATATTTTGCTTATTTCCCCTTAGAGTTTTTAGGCCTAAATATATTTGGATTTTCAATCTCAACTCACCCCCTTTTCCTCAATCATTTCTCCTTTTTTTAACTCTTATACTATATTTTTATTTTATTTTTTAAACAATTTTGATATATGTATGTTATATTTTTTATAGAGATTTTGATAGATTTTTCAATTGTTTGTCATTTAAGTTAATGTATCCATATTCATTAGATATTATAAATAATCAGTTGGTCCCTTTATATATAGAGGGTTTGTATCTAAATAAAGGGACCCATCCTGGTCTCTTTATACAGATACAAACATTCCCACTTATATCAAAATGTTTAACATCTTTCATATATTTCAAACCCTGTGATGAAATGAAGATATTCTTACCTTAATCTTGAGCTCTGCTACTTCTTCCTTCAGCTTGCTGCTCAGGGCTTCATCTCCATCTTCGATGGAAGCATCTTTCTGCTGGAGACCCTTCACATCATTTTGAAGTTGTTCGACTTGTTGAACAGCCAGCTGGTACCGCTGTTCGTGCTTGGTTAGCAAAGACTTCAGGTGGAACAACTGAGGTATATCCTGCAATAGGTTTTTAGTTTATTCCGCTTTGAATACAGGGTGAATAAAGCCAAGCATTTGTTACAAGAGTGCAAGGAAACAGAAAAATTTATTTCATGCACTTTGGGTAACAAAACCTTAAAAAGGTACGACACTTGGAAATTATTATATACTAGATTATTATCAGAATCCCATGATTCTTTCACAGATTACCTTTTGTAAGGAAATTACCCAATTTAAAGTATATAACTAAAAAATTGAGAAAGTTGGAATTTTGTATTTTTAGTGCCAGCTCATTCTCGCACATTTAAACATTCTCTCCTTTCTGTGAAATCAGATGATGCAAAAGCAAATAGAAGAGAGTAGTTGGCCTTTGTTCAACCATCTGCACAGACATTTGGAACAACAGTTTGAAATTCCCTTAGTAAAATTTGCAATTATCCAACTCATACATTTTTCTAAATATGGTACAAAGCAGAAAACAGTAAACAATTCATGATGCCACAAGTTGTATGCTGTATAGAATTCAGTAAGCGATTCAATACAGTCATCTCTTGACAGATGAATGTACCAATATCCCAATGAAGGTACTGACATATAAATATTCTGTGCAGTAAACAACACTCACATCACAGTAAATACCTTGGATTTTATGAAAAGATGAAACTTGCATTGGTATTACAGTCCATGTTGTGATTATATAGAGGAGTCCAAAGAGATCACCAAATTATACCTATTCATGTTCAAGTGTAGCATAAGTTTGAAATGGATCTAAAAAACAAGTCTCAGAGTGCAAAGAAACCTATTTTAAAGTGCAGAAACAATTTACATCTAGCAAACATGTGATAATAGAATCTAACTGAAAGACGAAACATTTTGTTTTGGGCTACTTAACTTTAGTCAAACCTAAATGTGCTTATAAACTGAATGTTCAAATTATTATGAGGACCTTCTTAGACCACCTTTTTCCTGTCTGTAAAATGACTTGAACCTGCTAGATAATAGATTCTACTAACTTGCGGTATGCTTTGTGGGGAATATTCACCCAAATGCGATGAACTGCATCTTCCGGTTCCTGAAGGTTTGATGATAGCGAATCCTCCTTTCGATCTTATCCCACAGATGTTCGATGGGATTGAGGAAACCACTGTGGCACAATGTTTTATTTAAAATTAATAATAGGTTTTTAATTATTTGCAAAAAGCTACCGAAAGTTGGGTCAAAAGGTGTCTTATTGAACAATTTACAATAATGAATAAGTTCAATTCTTCTAAATTCATTGTTGTCAAATGTAAACATTTTGGCATATTTATTGTAGTTATCAAAATTTTGAAATTTTCCCAATAGATTCTGAATTAGCCAATTTCTTTAAATTAATTTGTCAACCGCCAGGAGATATTTAGCTCAGTTATATATTTTCAGTTCTATTGGTCTAATTTCAGTAATTTTGTTGTCTATTATTAGCTATGACTTATCACATAGCGGATAGATGCTTCTAATGTACCAAGGTGCAGTGGTCTACATATCCACAAAGTGAGTAAGTTACCAACATACTAATGCAATAAAGTCCTTTCATGTTTTCGACAACTCAGAGCTATGCAAGTTAAGATTTTTTTTTTCTTCAAAAAGTGACTCAACTAGTCACTGAAAGTCTCTAGTAATTAAAAAAAATACTGAACCTAATTTCTCAATTCCATTTTATAAGAAAAAATATGAAGTGGGCAGCGTATGATTTTCCCTGCAGACACATTCACATTCTCTTTATTTCTTCAATAATTCGTTATAGTGAGTTTAATGGTACAAAATAACATCCATAATCATTTAAAATTACACTGAATGTGCGCTTTTAATTCAATTTTCATTCTTTCTGGTAACTTGATTTAATTTCCAAGGTGGTGTAGCGAAAATGAGAAGAAACTAAAATATCTCAAGAATGGTTAGTCTTGGTGCAATGGGGATGGTCTTGTTCTTTTCATCATTAAAAATTACATATAAAGCAAGCATTTAATTGATATATTTGAGCATACACAGTTTTCATTCTAGATTTTGATGATTTTTATGGACCATTACACAAAAAAGGCAGGTTATTGTTTTTTGATTTGTACCAAAATCTAATCAACACTAGGGTCACCCTAAAGCGATTTATCTACTAAATTTTGCAAAATTTGATTCATTAGTTTTTCAGCTAAAGTGGATACAGACAAATTTTGTGGGCCATTTCTCAAAAAAAGGTGGGTTCTTTTATTCCGAATCATACTAAAAACTAATCAGCACCAGGGTTACACACAAGTGACTTACCCACCAATTTTATGCAATTGTGTCCATTAGTTTTTGAGTTAGAGTGAATACATACATTGCACAGACAGACACACAGCCATCATGCTAAAAATGGTTTTTTGTGTTCTAGAGATATCAAAATGTGTCGATCCATCGAAAATTCGAATTGCGATTTTCGGCCCGATTCTAATACTTTCCCTATAATTTACCATGTATTGCAGAGAAAGTAAAAATGACTGTTGTCATAGCTAAAAGATGCCCGTTTTGGGAAGAATAAAATAAGCATTTAATATCTTGGGAAGTCCGGATTGCATTTCATCATTAAGAGCATTTACTGCCAGAATCACTTTCCCCAAAGTACCCTACCAATAATTTCGAGATACAAAGAGCATGAAAACAAACTTTGACAGGATCCTCCACGACGTTTCCATCTTCAATTTCTCCATGCTTTCCATAGAGTGAAATCAATGCACTGATGTGCTCAACCATACGCTGAACTTTGCTGCTCTGGTCATTCAGTTCAGCCTTTGTCTGCTCCAGCTGCTGTTGAGTCTCCTGGAGACGAGTAGACAGTTTTGCCTTCTCACTTTCGGCCTGAAAACAAATCAGATTCACAGAGATAAGAAAATTAAACATTTTAAAAAGAAACCTGTTCCATCGTAATATTAAATTAAAAGGTTACAGAAGTTTGCTACATCAAGCAAATAATAATACACAAGTTTTCTAGGTAATGTAACAATAGAGTTTAAAATCAAAGACAACCAAAAAATAGGTTTAAAAATCTTAATAAAATCTTCTTTGTACGACGAATAAAATCACACAGTCATAGCACTTTCGGGCACTATTATGCCCTTCATCAGTGGCGAAGTGAAAACAAGGTGCGAACATGTGCTTAAATATAGGCCAACTGCCAGACAAAATTTACATATCAATCAATTTACATTTTTGCATTTTTTAAATATGAGGCATTAAAGTATAATTTAATTACAAAATATAAATTACAATTAAAAGGAAAAGGTTCATACATTAAATGGTAACCAATAGGAATGTCGTCAAAAAACGAAATAAATCAACTACTAAATTTTCGTGTCAAACCTTTATATGATTTTATGAAAATTTAGTAGTCGCTTTATCCCGTTTTTTGACAACATTTCTATTGGTTACCATTTAATCTATGAACCTTTTCCTTTTATTGTAATTTATATTTTGTAATTAAATTATATTTTAATGCCTCATATTTAAAATATTCAATAACATCAATTGATTGATATGTAAATTTTGCCTGGCGGTTGGTCTATATTTAAGCACATGTTCGCACCTTGTTTTCACTTCGCCACTGATGAAGGGCATAATAGTGCCCGAAAGTGCTATGACCGTGTGATTTTATATGCCATAAAAAGGAGATTTTAATAAAAGACTTTTAAACCTATTTTTTGGTTGTCTTTTATTTTAAAGTATTAATTAGTTGATGTGTTTCTATTCTACTTTATTATTTTAGTAACAGTTAGAGTTAAGTCAAAATTAATGATGTCAACTGTAGTTAAAAGTTCTAAAGGCTAGGGAAAATATTCGAGATTTTCCTCTTCCCCAATTTTACATTTTTTCCAACATATACAAAAACATAACACAAATTACATGAAACCAAAGGAAAGTAGCTGTCATTTACCACTCATTCGCTAAATAAAAATACAGGCTATGATGGAATTCTGCCAGGATGAATTCAACAAACTAATGGAAAAGAGCAATGATTTGAGGTGGAAAGAACAAATAGCTGTACCCCAGAACAAAACGGGGTGATTGAATGCTTTAACTCAACATTCTGTTTTGCATTAAAGCAATGCTAAACAACAATGGACTTGTAGCTGATTTTGGGGAAGAAGCCAGTCTTTGTTTTGCTCATAGAAAAATAGGATGTGCCACTAAAAACACTTGAATTATATAGTGACAGAAAACTTTCAGTCACTCACTTAATGTCTTTGAAAGCCAAGCTTTTGTGGGAAAATTCCAACAGCTTAGGAGAAAAGTAAACAGAAGAGGTCAGGAAGGGACAATGGTACAACTTAACACTGGAGGGTAACGAATTTGGTTGCTCAATGAGGAAAAAATGGTTGGAACCTAGTAAAAATAGCTAATACTGGCTCAATTTTAAATTTAATTGTTTCCTTCTTACCAGATCTTTTAAAGTACATCTGGGAGATTTGTTATGAAAGGTTATAGCATTATTCAGCAAACCTTTGTTAAAGTATTTGGCGTTAAATCCCGCATTTCTGCTCGAATATTCTCCTTCAGCTACTCAATTGTTCTTTGGTTTGTTAATCTACACCTTTTCAAGATATTCTTAAAGGAAATAATCAAATCTGGTGAACAAGGGGGTCCATTGAATCCTGAATTTAATCCATAATAAACCCATTATGTGTTAAATTCATTAAATCTCAAATCGCCGTAATCTTCCATAATAAATCTCCCAGGTGTACTTTGTGAGATATAGCTGGGTAACAGCATTTGCAACCTCTTCCACTTTTCCTTATGCTACACATTTTTATCATTTTTTTTATTTGCCTATTATTAAATGTTTTTCCTAATTTTTTTAAAATTTATTTTGGAAATCTTGTTTTAAATTTTTGCATAATTTTCCTAATTTTTGTAGTGTACAACACTTTTTTCTCACCACATTTGAATTTTTTCCATTTTCAACTTCTCCCATTTTCAAATGCATTCCTGGACTTTTCAATTTTAAATGGGTTTCGAAAGTGTGTTTGATTGGCGTTCAATATCAGGATCCAAGAAGTTTTGGGCTTTTTCATTGAGTCCTTTCAGCGCTTGTCTTCAGTGCTTCAATGAGTAGACATCTAATTGTCAAATTCAATGATATTATTTCCAAATCAAACCTAAAAACACTGAGACCTAATGTATTGCAATCACTAAAATTGTTAAAAGTGGCACATTGTTGTTTTGAATAAAAATATGTTTAATAAAAAAATTGAAATTTTAATGGTTTTCACTGTGCTACTAGAAAGGATCTAGCACTTGTGATTTAAACAAAATGCGAAACATCACTAAATCTTCAATTCCTGAAAATGGTAAAAAATCCTGTTACAAATTATGCTAGATTGGATGTTTCCCCCAAAGTTGTTCCTTTTGTCTCGAACAATGGTAAGACTTCCTACAAATCAACCAAGCATTTAGTTTCTAGGTTCGCTTCCTTAATGAATGGGAAAGTTCCAGGAATCTTCTAGTTTATTTTATGCCTTTGCATGCTTGTCTCATAAACAAACCTGACAAAATAAAACAAGAAAGATAAAATGATGCATAAAGCATGGATTATGAAATACTTTCTAACTCATGCAATGCCATTTAAACATCTTTAAAATACAATACATTCAGAGGTGATATTTTAAAAATTATCACAGGGCCACAATAATTTATTTTACTTGGAAACTTAAAACTTAATTGAGAAAAAGGAACTTTATTCAAATTATGTCATTGAAATCTAAATTATCTGGCTCCCTATGTAAAAGCAGTGACTATTTCATTCATACACTTTTATTTCAGACTTCAGAGTTAAATAATTTTGCGCAAAACAAATTCAGTATTTCTTATACAACTTATCTCACTATTGTTTGTTAACATTCTGCATTCATCAAAATGAGGCTTCACTGTAGTTGAATCAAAGTTGGATGATCATTTAAACTAAAAAATATTGTAATTCCATTGGCACAAAATATAAATGCACAGAAAACATGCAAAAATAAAGTGGTTTTAGGACGGATGCAACACTCAATATAGATTTAAACAAACTTTAAAAATCACGATTTTGACACTGGGAAAACAGATGGATGCCCAATTTTATTTTGAAGTGGGTCACGTGATCTCTTCAGATTATATGGGTGTCATTATTATTATTTTCATTTTTATTAAAAAAATTATTTTGCCTATTACCTATTTTGCTGACATTTTTTTTATATATTTTATGGGATCATTTGAATATTTCCTAAAATTTTCTAAGCTATTTTTTAATTTTAACTTCGCTTAAAAAATAATTGAAAAATGAGGGCCCATAGGGTTCAATGTATTTCATTTTTTCAACCCGGGTTCAATCCAAACCTAATTGGGTGATATTATTCATTTACATTGCCATATGTCCCACAGATCATCTGTACAATATGCTAAAATTTCATTTTGATAACGTCATCTTTACGGCAGTGTTCATGCGAACGGACAAACAGACAGAATGAACAAAGTCATAAACACAAGAATAAATGCAGCAGGATAATGCATCAATGACTTACCTAATAAATGTAGGGAAGTTTGTTGTATAGTTATAGAACTAAAGTTAATACATAAATTGCACAGACACACACATCATGCTAAAAAGGATGCATTGGGTCCTAGTGTGCCCGAAATGTGTACATTCGGCAAAAACTTGATTTCCAATTTCTGACCTCATTCCAGTAGATGCATTTCCATGTGTTGAAGAGAAAATACACTACTGTTTACATTACCCACAATACAGATGAATAGCACAAATGTCTTTAAATTATTAGCTTGGGAACAGTGAGCAAGCACATTTATTTTGAACTTACATGGAGTCAAAAACATTTATTCCTCTGTTTGAATATCCAGATATGACTAGTGCAACTATTTTTACTTAACCCTACATACATAGTATAATGTATAGGAAAAGTATTGCGATGGGGTCGAAAATTCAAATTTGAGTTTTTGACAGCAGAGCACATTTCAAGCATTCCTGAACTCAAATCAAATGTTGAGGTGATGTCTGTATGTGTGTGTGTGTGTCTGTGACTCTGTGGATGTGATACCTCATAAATGAAGCACATTTTGAATGTAATTTGACATGATTCATGAATATTGGATCTCTATTTTAAATGCGAATGAACATTCAGAAGATTCCCAATTTTTTAATGAAATTTTGAAAAAAAAAAGAAAAAGATGTTCAATAATGTTATAAACATGCTATTAACAATAATTTTATAGCATATTGATTTTGAACTTAGATGGCGTCATTTATTCTTCCATTCCAATATCCATATTTGACTAACTCAAATGACTTTTTAGATGCAGCTAAAATATTAATCTTTTCCTTTAAATATCCACAGCACCATGTGAAAGTTCTGAGTACCTCGGCTTTGTTACTCTCTTCAACAGAAGAAAGTAACAAAGAGAGTATTGTTTTTCACCAAGAAAGTGAGACTTGGCCGAGAGGAAATCAGGTATTACAAGAAAAGAATTATCTATATATCTGGAAGTTGACATTGGATCTAACTAACGTTTCAATTAATATACATAAAAAATAAGAAAGAGAATATATCTTTGCATTTCCCACAGCATTACGTAACCCACTTCAAAATAAAATAAGGCATCCATCTTTTATCCCCAGAGTAAAAATCGTGATTTTTAAAGTTCTTTTAAATTTATATTTTGTGTTGCGTCTGTCCTGAAACTGCTTTATTTTTGCATATTTTCTGTGCATCTCTATTCTGCACCAATGCAATGACACTATTTTTGAGTTTAAATGATCATCAAACTTTGATTATTTCTACAACGAAGCCTTATTTTAATGGATGCAGAATGTAAACAAGTGATTATAAAAATGAGTTGTATAAGAATTGCTGAATTTTTTCATGCAAAATGATTTAACTCCGGAGTCTGGAATAAAAGTGCATGAATGAAATATTCACAGCTTTTACATAGAGAGACAGACGATTTCTATTTCGATGACGTCATTTGAATAAAGTTTATTTTTTTGCGATGAAGTTTAAAGTTTTCAAGTACAATAAATGATAACAGTTCTGTGATAATTCAAAGAAAATACCACTGCTGAATGTATCGCATTTTGCATTTCAATTGGAAAGTGTTTCATAATCAATGCATGATTGATCTTTCTTGTCTTTACATTTCAGATGTTTTTGATAGATATCTATTTTTTTAGACTTATAAAAATGATTTCATATCTTTTGAGCTCTATAGGGTGTCTCTCATTGTCAATTTGTTTTATTCACATTTAAAAGGAATGAATAGATAATTATCGCTTACTATATTATTAGTTAAGATGTATAAATATCACCAATAAACCTTACAAATAATAATATGCTGGTTAAATAATAATATTGTAAGATTGACCTTACAACACTGCCGTTCATTCATATTTACATTTCTAACAATGTTTTACGTCATTTTGCATTCTTTTTGTCAATTTGGCAACAATTTGAAAAAGTTGATCATCAGAACTGACAAATTTGTCACCATGTGGAATGGACAGACCCTATCAAATCATATGTACTGTACCACTTTTTAACAAATCACAATCAATGTATGACCCCTAGACACCCTAGTGTAATTGTCTCATGAATAATGAAACTTGCTATATTTCAATTAAAAAGCATTAAAATTATAATTTCCTCAAAGCAACAGGAATTATCAAATAAATTAAATTTTTTTACACAAAACCAATACTTTCTTTTAGCTAGGAAATTAAAAACATTAAAGGATGAAAATAAACCTTAATGACAAATAAGTGAACAAATCCAAGTGGAAATGTTGTGCATGTATGGTATCAGAAGTTCAATTTTAAAATTATGCAAATATCATATATGAGCAATGCAGATTAATCTTCAAAATGGGGTTCCCACGGCAACCTATCAATAGCATACTAAAGTACTGTTGCGAACATGTAATATTCTCTGACTGGCATTCCCCGTCTTGTCTTTCTTTTCTATCACAGACCAAACGGTGCCATCGGAGTGTTCTCTCCAGAAGACAGTGGTATGGTATGAACATTTTTTCCCCGACATCACTCTATGGTTGCTAGAATTTTGAGTCAAGAGAAGGGTTGCCAGATTTGGCAATTTATCGCCAATTTGTCAACTTCCGGAATGTTCCAGAAACTGCACGAAATAATAATTAGGAGATATGAGATAATTCTGGAAATTTCTATAGAGAGACTCATCACTCCATTGGATTGGAGTTGACAATATATGAGCTACAGCGAATTGTGACTTCTGCCAATGTTTTGTAAATAGTAGCGTTGTTTTGTGAAATCATTTTCACGAGTATTTTGAGAATATTATCGCTTATTCTGTGAAATGAATAGAGCATTAAAGTGCTGTTTGATTGCATGGTGTTCCTGTTTACTCTGTGCTTGTGAATAAATGTAAGTTATTAAGAAATTTAGACTCGTTCTTGTATCCTGTGTATACACGCATGATTCTAGAGCAGGGATTCCAACTGGCAGCCCGCAGTGCTTTTTTTTTGTGGCCCGCGGTGCCTTTCTTTGTGGCCCGCAAAGTCTTCTGGGAAAATAATTTGCAGCATCAAATTAGATGCTCTTATTTAAAGAAAAAAGTTTTTATGAAAATCTATATTGGTTTCAAATGCTGTTCATTTGCAAATAAATTTGATTTTCCTCGGTTTCCATGAAAATTAGTGCATCCACTTGTGTTCTATTTCACCCTCCCCTCCCCCGTCGCTTTTCACATCCATGAACTCATCTGTTGACTCATTTAACCAGTTTTCTTTCACCCCTGCTGACACAAGCAGATTCTACCGTACTGGTAGCTGACCTTTCTTTTCATTCAGCTATTGTCAAGGCAGGTCTTTCTTTTCTGACCAAGAGTTTACAAGAGTTATTTTTAGTACGAGACAGGGTTTTCTTAAAACACGTTACTGTGTGTCTGTTCTTTGATTATTCATTTTATACTCTGTTCTTTGACTATTCATTTTCAAATATCAGAATGAGTGGAATTTCAAATAAATGCAAGATTGAAAGTGAAAACAGAGCTTACAAGGATCGTTGAGAAAGTGATTATTTAATTACGAACAATAACAGGAAGTTGCAGTGTTTGGTTTACATGCAAGTGGTATCAGTGCCTAAGGAATATAACATGAAAAGACATTATTTAACACCACCTGAAGAAAAGTATCAGAGATACGAAGCAGAATCTCGAAATATCTTGATTTCAGAGTTACAGAAGAGACTGAAACAGCAGACAGGCATTTTTACCAAAATGTCGCATGGTCAATCATCGACTTTGTATGCTTCTTATGTCGTTTCTCTTGAGCATGCTAAAGCAAAGAAACCCTTTACTGATGGCAATTTAGTAAAAAAATGTGCTATTGAAATAGCAAAGGCTTGTGGGGATGCTAAATTAGCAGAGAAATTTGATTCAGTGCTGCTTTCTAACCAAACTTTACAGAGGAGAGTTATTCATATGGGAGAGCAGGTAGAAAAATCATTAATTGGTTTAGTTGAAACAAGAAAGATCAATCATGCATAAAGCATTGATTATGAAACACTTTCCAACTTCAATGCAATTTTATTTAAACAACTCTGAAATGTGTACATTGCTTGGTAATATTTTCAAAATTGCCACAATACTATATTAATTTATTATACTTGAAAACATAAAACTTCATCGAAAAAAATGAGCTTCATTCAAATGACGGCATTGAAATATAAATTGCTGGTTTAAACATCTCTAAAATGCGATACATTCCTCAGTAATATTTTAAAAATTATCATAATACTACAATAATTTATTATATTTGAAAACTTCATCGAAAAGAAATGAAATTTATTCAAATGACGTCATCGAAATATAACACGCCAGGCTCTCTTTATAAAAGCAGCATTTCATTCATAAGCTTTTTCCATTCATTTCATTCATCACAATACTATAATAATTTATTTTATTTAAAAACTTAAAACCATGGAGGTACAAGTAATTTAACTCTATGCTTAAAACTTCATCGAAAAAATCGTTTTTTCTCTGTGTAAAATCAATGAATGTTTCATTCATATCAGCTATATTGCAGACTCCATAAGCTAAATAATTTTACGTTACAGAAATACAGCAATTCTTATACAACTCATTCTGCATCTTTTGGTATTTACATTCTCCATAAGAGAAAATTAAGCTTCGTTGTAGAAATAATCAAAGTTGGATGATCATTTAAACTCAAATCTTTTGTAATTGTGTTGTTTCAGTATGTAGATGCACAGACTTTAAGCAAAAATAAAGCGGTTTTAGGATGGCTACGACACTAAATATAAATTAAAAATAATTTTAAAAATCAGGATTTCGACACAAGATGGATGCCGTATTTTATTTTGAAGTGGGTCACGTGATCTCTTCATATAATGGTCATGTGATCTCTTCATATAAAGGGTTTAATTATTATTTTAATTGTTATTTTAAAAAACTACTGAATATATTTTGCTGAACATTTTTTTAATATATTTTATGGTATAATTTGAATATTTCCTAAAACTTTCAAAGCAATTTGTGAATTTTAAATTCACTTAAAAATGTTTGAAACATTAGGTCCCATAGGGTTCAATGTATTTCATTTTTTCAACCCAAAACTAATTGGGTGATATTATTCATTTACATTCCCATAGGTCCCACAGACTGTCTGAACAACATACTATAATTTCATTTTGATAAAGTCATTTTTATGGCAATTATTGTGTTAACGGACAGACAAACAGACAGACAGACAGACAGAATGAACAAAGTCATAAACACTTTTCAACTACGTTGTAAAGTGTTAAAAAGTACCTATTTCTCACTTTGCCTTGATGAAAGCACTGACCAAACAGATGTGAGTCAGTTGTTAATATTATACGTGTTACCCAAGAAGATTTTTCTACCAAGGAAGAATTATTGGAAATATGTCCAATGACTGGAACCACAAAAGGAAAGGACATCTATGAAGCTGTGAAAAAAGCAGTTAATAAAATCGGAGGTTTTAATAAATGTTCAGCAATTGTGACGGACGGTGCACCAGCGATGGTAGAAGGAAAATCTGGACTGACTGGATTACTTAGAGAAAATTGTATTATTCATCAGGGAGCTTTGTGTGGAAAGTCGGTAAAACAAAATCAAGTTTTCAAACTTGTAGAAGTTATCAATATGATAAGAGGTGGAAATCGTGCACTTTTGCATAGGCAGCTAAATCAGTTTTTGGAGGAAATGGAAGCAAAATATGGGGACTTGATGCTCTACAATCATGTAAGATGGCTGAGTGCTGGAAAGTGTCTCGAGAGATTCTTTGGGATAAGAAAAGAAGTCCCTGCATTCCTAAAGAAGTGCTTTTCAACGGACACTGGACGACACAACTGGAAGAAGAGCTCCAAAGTATAGATTTCTTAAAAAAATTGGCTTTCCTCACTGACATCAACACTCATCTTAATGAACTGAATTTAAATCTGCAGGGAAGAAACTAGCTGATGTCGGATTTAATGGGAAATGTAGATGGGTTTCGAAATAAATTAAAAGTTTTCAAACTTTCTTCGAACAAAAATGATTTGGCCTATTTTTCAAGCTGTCGGAAGTAAGCTGAAGAACTTGAAGATAATGAGACTCTTGATTTTTTTGAATTTGGTGCAAATATCCAAGAAATCATAGAGGAGTTTGACACTAGACTTAAAGATTTTGAATCATTAAAAAGTAGCATGCTGCTGTTTAGTAATTCTCTTCGAACTAACATTGAAGATCAACCAACTCATCTTCAACTTGAACTATGTGACCTACAAGCGGATACATTTTTGCAAACAAAGGAAGAAAAGGGAGCAGATTTCTTTAAATTATTACCAAAAGAAAGATTTCCAAACCTGCAAGATTTTGACCGGAAAATTACACCAGTGTTCGGGAGTACATACTTATGCGAAAGTGTATTTTCTGCATTGAAATTTATCAAGAACCACAATAGAAGCCGTCTCACAGATTCTTCTCTACTTCATCTCCTGAGACTCTCAACAACAGAGTTTGAGGTGGACATCCGTTCTTTGGTGGTTGAAGCAGACCAACCTCAATTTTCTCACTAAACATTTTGTGTGCTTTTACACAAGTTTTTTTTTCCTTTTGTAATTTTTAAGGTTTTATGTAAATTTTAAATATCTGTATACTTGATATCAAGGTAAAACTATTTTAGTCTGGAATTTTTTTTTAATGTGCAATTAAAGGTGATAAAATGCCCACTTCTTATTTGATTCACAATTCAATACTTGTTTTTGTTTTGTATAACTTGATGAAAGTTGACCAATTATGATCAAGGTCATAGCTGGAAGGGAGAGAGGGTTAGAGATTTATCCCCTGAAATTTTCAAAAATTTCATAGCACATACCATACACATGTATTTATATTCATTACGATGCCTCCATTCCTTCCCCGCCAAAAAAATTTCATATTGAACCCCCTCCCCCCAAAACAATATCCTGGGTATGGCTCCGATTACATTGCAGCCTGCCACTAGAGTAAGTTGGAAACCCCTGTTCTAGAGGATACCACGTTTGTAACAATACATTTTCCACATTTCACTGTGCGACCATCCTACAAGATATGAAAATGCCCTCTTACCGTTTCCAGCTGCTTCTCCAATTTATGTATCTCTGACAGGTGGAGTTCGCTAAACAAGTCACCGACTGTAGAGGACTGGGGTTTAACAGTGTTTTCCTCTGTAGCAGATAAGAGAGAAAAAATATTAGCATAACATGGAAACCACTACTAATAAAACATCATAAAAATTCATTTGTCTAGTTTCTCTAGTTTAACAACCAGATTCCAAATTTTTACTAACAAATGGATTGATTTTCATCTCCCAGTCTGAAAATTAAATTGGCTAGTAATGGGTGGCAACCTCTTTTTGTTAAGCCCTACTTTAGCATTTATGAAAAAATGATGCATGATTTCCTCTTCTCATCTTACATAATAAAGAAGCATGCTTGTGTGTCTGTCTGTGCGATCCGTAGTGAGAAGTTATAAATAATAATAATCTCAAATATTTTAATAATATCCCTCACACTCACAATTTCAGTACTCTGCCAGGTTTTTTTGGCATTTCGGAATGAGAATGGCAAAACTTTAAAGGAGATTGTGGCAAAAAGTAAGGCGTTTTAATGGCCCCTTAAAACAAAATGGGTATTTAAGGAGTTTTTAATGACTGTACAAACCCTGAAAAACATATATAAATTAAAACATTAAAAATTGGAGAAAACTGAAAGAAAGATTTATATTTTAACACCAAAAATCTTAATATGTATTTTTATGTACTAGTCCAATTTTGAGGAGCCAGCATGCATTTCCATGCATACCAGACATGTAATGATGCATTTTGTAGAACTCTATGCATATACTTATCAAATCCGGATGGATATGAAAATCATGCAGGTTATAAAAGTAATGTTAAAAAATTTGGCAGACACCAATCTATTGTACTACCACCAGGAGAACCATCATAAGTTGTGCAAGTGTTGCCATTGCAAAGATTAATTTCTAGATTTTAAAAACATAATTGCATGCAAAGAGGCATTATACATTGTTTAAATATATCAAGCTGTTGTGACATCTATATTAATAAAAATGATTTAAAGTGGTTCACAATGATTTTGGCCGATATTCAAACAAAATTGATTCCTTAGCAATCTAAATTATTATCACAGAGTTTCCATCTTGACACCATCGGGAAAAACCATTCAGAGACTGTATCCATATTTAAATTACTAAAATGAAGGTCACACATATTCTGTAATTATACCTTTTTATTTCATTGATATGGCACATTTTTTACAAAAACATCTTACCAAGTATAGGAGACATGTGGGGTCCCAAACTTTTTGAATTTTAGGGCAGAGTAAATGACATTTTAAACCAGCAATATGTCAATATTAAATGGGGTTTATAGAAGCCCCACAATTGAGTACCCTTAGGGCCACTTATAAATTTTCCTCACAAATTTGGACGAAATTCCAAATTGTCTAAAAATTTATTTTTAATTTCTACTTAAACTGATTTAATTAGAAATGCTGTAATATTTCTTTGACTATAGGCTTTTATTTTTGTAGCACACAAATGCGTAAGGCATTAAAACATTAAGCAAATTTAACACATTTTTTTTTCTTTTGTTTCATGTTTGGCATAATTTATTTTAATTTAACTAAAATACAAAACTTAAAATACATACTAATATATCCTGAGAAGTTCAATACCATTTAATTTGATACAACCTACTATAATTGCTAATATATGCACGAAACGTTACAACTCAATAAGGTGTAAGGTGACCATTCCTCTCAATAACTTCTTGGACACAGTGTGGCATACATTCATACAGTAGTACATAGTGCAGCATTCAGTACAATTTACAGTGGTGCTCAAAAAATTTCATCATCCTAAACATTTTCTGTATTTTCAAAATGAATGTAAAGTGTAACAAACCCGAATGTTGCATCTTATTTTTAAGGCATTGATCGATATATGAGAATTTCAAGTGTCATATATCGATCAGCCACCATTATGAAAGAAATTACAACCTGTCATCTCGAAATTTAAAATAAAATATAATTTTAATTATGAAAAACTCTTTATTATTAAATATTTTAAGAATATCACATATTTCTCACCACTTCGGAATATTTGACACAGACATTCCAAATAAATATTGGTTGTGCACACCTTCCTCTTCAGTGTTTTCATCAATATCCCTCCTCTTCAATGTTTTTATCACTTTAAATGTGTTACTGTCATTTTTTTTCATCAAAGTCATAGACCATTTTTTGAGCACCACTCTATCAAGCTGAGAACAAGGTCTTTATCTTGCTGAACTAATTCCCACATTGCATAAAGCAGATCCTCAAAGATAATTCTCATTAACATTTTATAGAATAGCTTACATTGAAACATAGACAAAACATAAAATTTGCATAAAAAATGTTCGTCACAGTCATTATTCATTATTATACTTTTTAAATGCATTTAACAATGCGAAAGTAATTAAGAGAAATATATTATTTTTATATATTCAATGAGATATCCCAAATCTCTTGTGTATCCCATAATTCCCAAGAATGTAATTTTAGTCTTTGTCTACAAATTCTTTAACTGCGTTCCTCACACTGAAGAAATATATGCATTTAGTTTAATTTGCAATTTCACCCTTTATTGTTGTTGATTTCAACTTTTGAATGAAATTCAAAAGTAAAATTCTTTCATATAAAAAGCTTGCAAACACAAAGTGCAAGTTATATAATGAGAAACCAAGATGGCATACATTGATCAAAGCTGAATTCACTTTCAAATACAGCTTTGATCAAAAGTATTAAGCATCCTAATTTTTCTACTTTAATTGCGGGTGTGTTACTTGGAATCACCATTTGTTTATGACTGCACACATAATAGGAAGATGAAATGAAAGTGCAAATGTCATTTCAATGGACAACCAATAAAACATTTCCAGGACAATAACTGGAAATTCTAGGATTTTGTGGAAGCAGTCGGTTGCATTCGCTGTTCTGGTTTATACACGTGCATGCGATTGTTGCTTATCTCATCTAAATTTGATGTCTGTATAAAATGCCAAAAACTAAGGAGCTTAGCAACGAACAATGGTTGAAAATTCAATTTTTATACTAGTAAGGCAATAGCCAATGTGAAATTGCCAGAAAAGTGAAATGTTCAAGATGCGCAGTGCAATACACTATCAAACATCTTAAGAATGCTGGTAGTCATTTAAATCGTCAAAAAAGTGGGAGAAAAAGATCACTACACCCAGGGATGACTGACTTTTGAAAAGATTTGCATTGAAAAATCCTAGAAAATCTTCAGTTTAATTAGCTGCTGAATTGTCAGAGGCAACAAGAAAAAGTGTCTCTGCTCCAACCACTAGAAGACGGCTTGTAGAAGCTGGATTGAAAGGCTTCAAGGCCAGAAAGAAGCCATAGATTTCCGAAATAAACAAAAAGAAACGGTTAGATTGGGCTCTTAAACATCTCCATTTTACTGAAGAAGATTGGGTGAAAGTTCTGTGGTCTGATGAATCAAACGTTCAGGTATGTTTCATTTCACTTACTTTTCTTCAAAACTAGTGTGAAATTGTCAATATGTAGCAACTTTTTTTGTAAAACTCTTTAGGATGTTAGTTATATAATTTCAATACTATAGGTATTTGGAACACCTGGTATGTCTTATGTGAGGAAACGTGTAGGTGAGGAATATAAGGAAAAGTGCATAGTGTCCACTACGAAACATGCTGGTTGCAACATAATGATTTGGGTATGCATGGCAGCTGACAGTGTGGGCGAAATGTACATCTGTGAGGGACGAGTGAACTCTAACGTACATAAATGTACTAGAAACAACACTGCAAGCATCTTTTTCAAGAATTTTTGGCGATACAAACATGGATGGGGTCAGACTCCAACAAGAGAATGCAACTTGTCACACATCTGCTGTGACTATGAAGTGGTTCAATGAAAATGGCGTACATCTTTTGCATTCTCCTTCACAGTCTCCAGACCTCAACCTCATTGAACAGTTGTGGGCTTTTCTCAAACATAAGATCAGAAAGAATTCCATTACTTCACAAACAACCTTAAAATTTCATATTGCAAGAGGAATGAAAGAAGATACTGAGAGAGGAATGCAGTAGGTTAGTACGCTCTACACCTAAAAGAATTAATGCTGTCATAAAGGCGAAAGGAGGTCCAACCAAATATCGATATGTTTCAATGAAAAATGTTTATTTTGAATCTCTGCATTTTTATTTTATCCCAATACATTAGTAGTTTAAAATAAATAGATTTTAGTAGGGTGCCTAATACTTTTGATCAAGGCTGTAGTTGATTTCACTTTAAATTATGGATTTTCTTCCTAATACAAATGCAATAACAGTGTCTGATCACTCATTGCAAAAATAACCAAATTTTGCATTGTACTGAAATTTTTCTACTGAGTATTTTCCACCTGAAATGGATGGATGGTCCCCATAAAGCTTCAAGCTTCAAAATGATACTGTTTTGAATATATGTCTCTATTTCAATAAATACTGAAGGGAATGGACTAACATTTTGAACACCAAGGTTTCCGACAATGCTGTCATTAAAATTGACCCACGTTTCTATTCATATTTTTTTTTCAAATATGATTTTCATAATTTATAATTTATATTAAAATTCGTTTGAAGATGAAAAATGGTATACATTTTGTTTGGGCTATTTAGTATGATACTATAAAATAGGAATTAGTTTGTAAAGAGCCTTGCTACCCCAACTGGGAATCGAACCCTGGATCTCCGAATTGGCCAGCCGACACTCTACCGTTGAGCTACTGGGACGAAATTGCAAGATCTTATCATTGAAGTGTACTCTGTATTCTCCACCCTCTAATGTCAGATTGGCGGGTAACTGGTCATCTGACTGACCACCTCCTGCTATTTTTACCTCAGGTTAGTCTCCTGCTACTACTATTTTTACCCAGGTTAGTATCCTGTGTGGTCTTTATTCTCTCAATTTTAAATCAGCGCTCAATCTTTCAGAGTCCACTGAATCCGTACTAGGGTCACTTTCAAGCCTCTGACATCTTTGCACTAACCTACAGGGTTGATTTGTTCGAGGGCTATTGTAAAGGGCCTTGCTGCTCCAACCGGGAATCGAATCCTGGATCTCCGAACTGGCCAACTGATGCTCTACTGTTGAGCTACTGGGACGAAATTGAAAGCTCTTATTGTTGAAGTGAACTCTGCAAGTTTGATAGGCTCATTATTTCAGAAAATATAAAAGAAAAACTTGAGAACTAACTCAGTTGAGTTTTAACATTAAGAGCAGTCCTAACTCCCCAACTGCTTGAGTAAATAAAATAAATGAATTCTATGATGGAATTTATCTGGATGTTATGACCTGGAGAATCAGAAAGGGGGTTATCAAAAGGGGGTGTTACCCTAAAACAAGTTTAATATGAAGACGAACCTTTATGCAAATGAATTGCTCATTTTTTATAGCAGACATTATTGCAAGTCTAATAATACATTTGGTTTGACTGCATGACCCGAGGGTTGGAATAACGGAGTTTGTTTGTTTATTTTTTGGATAGACTGTACCAAATTTGGTTTCAATTGGTTGAGTAGTGTTAGAGAAAGAGTGGCAACATCAATTTTGCATGAACCAACCGACAGATATTATTGCAAATGCTGAAAAGTATTTTATTGTAATCAGCATTCACAAAAGAATCTAGATTTACTTAAAATGTATTTTCAAATTGAATAAGGGCTAATTGCTCTAATAGTATGACCCAGAGATGTAGGCAGTAGTTAATCATGAAACTTACTTTCAGCCATAGAAGTGATTGCTGCATCATTTTCACACTCTTCTTCAGACTTATCAATGTCATCTTGATTAAAATCTATAAAATGCACACAGATTAAATACATATAAAGGAACACATGCATTGTGAGTACATGAATATAACACAAAAATAACAGATATTGCATTTATATTGCTTTTATTTATTTCATATACATATCATATCATTGTACAAAATAGACTTTAAACTACAAAATAGAATTTTAGACTTTTCTAATAGAAAACATACAATATAAAACAATTCAAGTTTGAATTATAATGACTTAAATCAGCAGAATAATGCGGTATTTGAACACTAAAAAAATTAATGATAAAATAAATTAACTTTTATTTAGTATTAGAAACTTCTCAACTCATGACACCAAAGTGTGCTCCTTTCGTTACTGCAGAAGTGACAAACTGAAAAGATTATAATGCTGACTTTATAAATAAGTACTTTTAACAACAGAAAACTGCCATTACTAAATTCATACTACTAGTTGAGATACAGTGCTTTGTGTGACTTTTCAATGAGTGTTTTCAATAAATTAAATCTGAAAAATATCTTCTTGTTTTTAAACTAAAGTTATTTTTAAAGATGAAAGGTATGAAAAATTCTTAATAAAAAACTTTCTAGTACAATGCTGGCCATTAAAATTGCTACACCATGAAGGCAGCATGCAACAAACGTCAAACTTGCATGAAAGGTACTACATACTGGGATATGCAAATGATTAGCGTTGCAGCGCATGCGCACAAAGCAGGTACGTGTAACGTCATCTACATTCTGTGCAAAAGGGAAGATTGCACAGCGGGTTTCTCATTCGGAAATCGCATTTGAACATTGTTTGTTTGTGAAAGTCATGTTATGCCTCGTGCAAGGAGAAACTCTTACCAGTGCAAGTCGAAATTCGACCACAGCAGGATTGTGGCCTATCGAGATTGTGGTTTATTGTTCTGCAACATTGCTGCTTGCGTTGGTTGGGATCTCATGACTGTCAGGCGAATATGGAATCGATGGGTTTAGGAGGGCCATACTGAACACCACGCAGGATCTCAGCAGTCCCGGGACACTAATGTCTGAGAGGACAGACATGTTCTCTCAGCCTTGCGGGATCGTACAGTCACGTCACGAACCCCGAGTCAGGAACTTACTAGTGTCTGCTCCCTGCGCTGGCGGGCTATGGAAGGAACTTTCGGATTCATATATTTTCTAGCAACCCCAATACTTAGCGCTTTGGTGATATTTTATGGTACTGGAGTGCCGTAAATTGGCATTGGAACGGAACTTTGTTGTTTAAGCCTATTGCCTATACCAATAAATATAGTGCACGTTACTTTTAATATTTCACATCGCATCTTTAAATTGTTACAGTTCCCTTTTCCTGATAATTATTGAAATTATGTCAGAAAACGATAAGAAAGATGTTAATAATATCATTTGCAGTTATTGTGAGCGAATGTTTACTCAATGGAAGAACATGTATGCTCATATAAGGAAATTTCATCCTGGAGCGAAACAAAAAAACTTTATAAATCAATCAGTTGGTGAATTTGAAAAATTCTAGAAGCTAAAAGTGATAATCATAATGGCCACACCAGGGTACGAGTATTTAAAAAGGACATGTTTTTAATGAAGATATAATATTAATATAGCAACACTAAAGGGGTCATAGAGTATAGTGTCATATAGAACTACTAAACTTATTTATATCAATATATATATACATATATAGTATATATCCTTTTTGTCTTTTATCTAAGAAATAACACATCTGCTTCATCTTATATAGAAAATAATTTTTTTAAATAGAAAATTGTTTTCTCATTTATTTACCCACTTGTATCAAATTAAAATACAAAATATATTTTCAATGTAATGTTATTTGTGTTGGATACTTGCTAATGATAATAATGCTTAAAAACCAGACAAATAATGTATAGTTTTGGATACTGAAAATATGCTGCTATTAGAGAACAACTAAATACCATAAAATATTTAAATATTTCAAAATATGGAATATTATAATTCTTCGAATAGATTTAAAAGTCCCATTCTTTAACATTAATTTCTGAGTTTAGAATTTTAATGGATCAAGTACAACTAAATAATTGTTTAATTCAGTGGTGTACAATCCAATCATACATATTAAACTAAAGAAAAAAAATCTATATTTTTAAACTGATTTAAACAAGAACTGGAAAGAATATTTCAATTATATATCATAGATGGCGCCACTGAACAATATTACAGTAAAGTAGCAGTCAAAACATACATCGCCAAATGAGCAATTTTGTGCCAAATGTGTTTTTCAACCTGCAAAAGTTCTTTCCTTCCAACTCCATGAGCATGCGCAGTATAGGTTTTCATATCTGTTAGAAAAACTTCGGTTGTAAACAAGCACGTACGTGAATCAGTCGATGTACGGTCTAAAAATCCAAAAGATACTTCGTTCTAATTGGCTAATCGCTTTCGGATCACTTGTTTAGAAGTTTTATCCTCATGGTCGGTGGTCCTGCAAATTGAGACGTCAAATTCCGGTTTATGCTAATTTCTACTTCAACCGATTAGAGATTAGCATACTCCGGAAGGAAAACATTAACTACAACTTCAATGATACTGGGCTATTTAAGCTAGTGCTTGTATCAGTTGATTATCTTGATCTAACTTTGTCTTCGTGATATGTATTTATGATCACGTATGATCGTTATCTTCATATACGCCAGTTATGGCGATGTTTTTGGCTGATGCTGTTAGGCCTAACTAAAGTCTTATTAAATTGACAAGACTTTGTTTGGATAAACTTTCCGATGTTACCATTTTCCGAAGTTATGGAAATGGATATGTTTTTGTTCGTTATGATGTTTTAAGTTCACAGAAATAAAGTTATTTTTCGTTTACGCTGACTACTTTCATTTTCTCCACTGTGACGCTCTGCTATTCAACTGGTTTTGAATTTTCACCAATGCAATAAGAAGTAAAATTCCAACAATATCGGCCATAGCCAGCCAGCATAGGGAGCAGACACTAGTCAGGAACTTGGCTCATTTGCAGGACAACAAGTGTCTGCACAGACAGTGAGATGATGTCTACAGCACCATGGACTGTCAGCACGGCAACCATTATTGCGGCTTCCCTTGATGCTGTAGCAGAGATAGGCGCACCTACAGTGATGTGACGAACGACACTGGATACAAGAGTGGCACCACATCATCTTTTCAGGCGAATCCCGGTTTTGCGTACAGCATCATAATGGAAGTATCCATGTATGGAGGCACCAAAGAGAATGAACGTTGTCAGCTGGTAACCGTCATTGTCATACAGGCCCAGCACCTGGCGTGATGGTATGGGGTGCCATTGGGTACACATCCTGGTCACCTCTTGTTCACATAGCCGGTAATGTGGACAGCTACCATTACATTTCTGATGTGTTAAGGCCCATGGCTGTGCCCTATCTTCAAGGCTAGGCCTGCGTGATGCCATCTTTCAACAAGATAATGCACAACTACATGTTGCCAGTGCTGTCCTGACCTGCCTCAATAGAGGGGGTTCGATTGTTGGCCTGGCCAGTACGTTCTCCAAATCTGTCACCCATTGAGAACATATGATCATGGGTTGAGGAGAGACTGGCATGCCACCACTCGCCAGTCACTATGATTGATGAACTCTGGCATAGAGTTGAAGCCACATGGAATGATGTACCTGTATCTGTCATCCAAGCTCAATTCGACTCGATGCCCAACTGGCCCATTGTTGCTGCTAGAGGTGGCAGCTCTGTGTATTGAATTCCGCATGCTGTGTACCCCAAACCACAAGCAAATTTAATCATGTCTACCTCCCATTATACTGTATATGTACAATAAATAAGATTCTGCTATTTGCTTTCCTTCCTGGTGTAGCAATTTTAATGGCCAGCAGTGTAGAATAGTGAAACTTCTTACAAAATTAAAAAAAAAAAAGATGTTTGTCCTTTTGTCTGTCATCTGTAGCAAATGATCGACATATTGGACAACAGTGAAATCTGATAAAGAGGTACTTCAAGTTCCTGGGAGATGCATATTGGTGAGATTTTTTTTAATTAAAATTGGTTTTTTTGGTTATTTTATATTGAAGCACGATTTTGAGAGATTGTCACACAAATCAGTTCCTTAGCTATTGAAAATATTATCAGAGCTTTCATCTTGATATTATGAGAAATATTGAAAAACATTCTTTCCGATGATCTTTGAACTGAATTTGCAAGATAATTCCTTCACATTAAATTACTTATTGCGTCATTAAAGTAGAAGTTAATGTTTCCGGAGTATGCCAATATCTAATTGGATGAAGTAGAAATTCGCATATTCCGGATGCTGATGTCTGAATTTGCAGGAATATGGAACATGGGGTTAAAACTTATTGACAAGCGATCCTAAAGTGATTTAGCCAATCAGAACAAAGTAACTTTTGGGATTTTGACCGTATATCAACTGATGCTTGTTTACATTAAGTTTTCTAACAATCGGCCCCCTCCTGCAGATTGAGTTGTTTAACCATATAATATAAGTTACAATCAAATTTAAATTCATATTCATGTTCAACATACACTGCTTATAGTTTCCAATATCATGTACAAATTATTAGTGTATAATTACATTTCAAGACAATGTTTTAAAAAGTATAAACACATCATGATACAGTTTACATGAAACCAAAAAGTTAAAATATCTCTATGTTAAGAACAGGAGATACAATTTTAAATTGAAAAACTCTTAAATCATTACCATGCAGTATAAACTCAACAGCACACAAATTACATGTTGAGGGAATGTCAAAAAGTTTGTATATCACGTTGTGAAAAATTTTAAACTTTTAAACCTTCACCACACAGTTTAAACTCATTAGTATCTAAACTACTAAATGAGGAATTGGAAAAAATGGTATAAGTTAGTGTATTTTAAATTTAAAAACTTAAAACTCTTCGCCACACAGTATAAACACATTGGTAACTAAACTACACAATGTGGGTTTTGAAAAAAAGGTTGAAGTTTATTTGAAAATACAACTAAATTTAGAAAGTTAAATTTTGATTTCAAATTACAATTTAAAATTTTTAAGAAGTTTTAAAGATTTCACAGAATTTAAAAATTGCTTCCTTGGTAATTGGTTTTGTAAAACCATCAGCTTTGTTATTTTTACTATTTACATATTTAATCTCAAAAAGTTACTTTTCAACTAGATTTCTCAAAAAATGATAGTTAACATCAATGTGTTTTATTCAATGATTCTCAATGGGTGAATTGGAAAAGTTAATGACTGCTTGGTTGTCACAGAATATTATACTTTTTCCTAACTGAACGCCAAGCTTATTACATTCCAGTAATATGTTTTGTACCCACATCATTTCCTTTGCAGATTCAGTCAATGAAATATATTCAGCTTCCATTGTAGATAAACTCACACATTTATACTTAAATGTCCTCCATGAAATAGGTACCCTATCTACAAAAAATATCATTCCTCCCATTGACACGCTATCATCCCTATTTGTTGCAAAGTCAGAATCAGTATAACAATTTAAATTTACAGTTTAAATATTAGATAAGTTTAATTTAAAATCACGTGTTTTATTTGCATACCCTAGAAGTTTAAGTAGAACATCCCAGTGTTTAATGTCTGAGTTTTCCTGAAATTGGGATAAGACATTTACAGCATAGCTTATGTCAGGTCTAGTTTTGCTGGCAAGAAATGATAAACAACCTAATAAGTTTCTGTAAGGTATATTTCTCATTTGTTCAATTTCAGAATGATTTGCCAAGCAATCCGCTTTGCTTAAAATTACATCTTTAGCTATGGGTAAACTTGAAACAGGATATTTAAATTTTGAAAATTTATCACAAATTTTGGTAATGTATTGATTTTGATATATAAAATGTTTATTATGTTTTTCCTCAAACTCAATACCAAGTAACATTTTTGTTTTACCTAATATCAAACTTAGAATTTAAAAGAGAAGTTATAGAATTTAGATCATCTTGATTTTTGGCAAATAATATTATGTCATCCACATAAACAATTAATAAAGCGTTATTGTTAAAATTATATGCACAATTGCACCACCTACACTTTATGAAATTTAGTTTTCTGAGAACCTGGTCTAACTCAAGATACCATTCTCTGCCACTTTGGTGCAGGCCATAGATTGCTTTATTCAAATGACATACATATTTACTTTTGTTTTTGTCAAAAAATCCTGGGGGTTGACTCATGAAAATTTTCTCACTCAGATTGGCATATAAATATGTACATTTAATATCAAGTTGTATATGGAACCATCCTAAAAACCATACAAAAATAGTGTAAAACATTCTAACAATTGTAAAGTTAATCACAGGGCTAAACACCTCTTCATAAGTTTGCCCCTTTTCCTGGTTAAACCCCTGTGCTACCAGTCTAGCCTTATACCTGCTAATTTCACCCCTTTCGTCTCTTTTGACTGTATATACCCAAAGGCAACTGATTACTTTGTCGGAAATAGGTGCAGATACTAAGTCTAAGACACCTCTTTCCTTCATGACACTTAATTCATCTGCCATGGCTATATTCCATTCTTTGGATTGGGATGAATTAGCCGCGTCCTTGTAGTTCCTAGGGATTAGGATCTCTACAATGTTTGCTTCTGGCTGATTCCCTGATCCCCCTTGAAATTGAAAAACTTTTCTACAAATTTTATTTTATTTTTCTCACAAAAACTTTTTACTTCTTTTAACGACCTTAACCTTGGTCCCTTTCCTTTATAAAAGCAATATACATCCTTTCTAGATCCTGTCATCCTCGGAATGACTTTTCTGACCCAAGTGATATCTGGATCGAGAATTGGACGATTATCACCAGAGGACCCTGTTTCCTCACTGCTTTCCACAATGTCTTGATTTTCTTCTGATGAATGGTCTTTTTCTCTTTCCACATACTCCTCGTCAGACAAGTCTAGGTATGTAGGCTCGTGAGATGAAAAGGTGAATTTTTCTACTGGTTTTGGATTCTCATTAATATTGGGTCCCAAACCCCCTTCCTCTGCATTGCACTCTTCATTAAATTTTACATTGTTGGTTTCGACTATCTTCCCTTCATTCAAGAGCCACATCCTATATCTTTGAGTTTTTAAAGCATAGCCTACCATAATGCCCTCTTGTACCCTCATGTCAAACTTTCCCCTATGTTTAGGTTTGCCTACAAAAACTTGGCATCCGAATGCTCTGAGGTGGACTACCGATGGTTTTCTGTCGCTGTATAACTCAATCGGTGTCAGATTCTTGAATTTGTGGCAGATTTGATTCTTAACATATGCAAAGCAAAGTAAAGCTTCTGCCCAAAAGTCGTCTTTCAAATTACTGTCCTTTAACATTGCCCTAACACAATCCAAAGTTATTAAATTAAACCTCTCCAAAACCCTGTTTTGTTCGGGTTCAAATTCAGTATGGCAAAATTCCATCCCATTGTCAGTCCTGACACTTAAGAGTTTTGAAATTCAAAAATCTTTCTACTCCATGCTGAAATTGTTTAAACCTATCAAAAACTTCTGACTTTCTTTTCATAGGATAAACTGTTACCTTAGGCGAAAAATCATCGGTTATGCTAAGGAAGTACCTAGCTCCTCCACACGATGGTTTTGGCATAGGGCCACAAACATCCATATGGATTAGTTCCAATGGTTTATAAGACCTAATTCTCCCTATGGGTTTAAAAGAAACTCTTCTTGTTTTTGTTAATTTACAGCATTTGATTTTTCTAACATTTATTTCTAACATTTTTCTTACATTGATTTTTCTAACATTGATGTTTGGCAATCCATTAACAGCAGATACTTTACATGTATGGTGTAAATAGTCAAAGTTAATGTGACAGTACCTCTTATGCATTGCCTTGTACTTCTAAAATTACTATTCACATTTGGATTTTTAAAAGAAGTGCAAGAATTTTTAAAATCATGATTAACATTTTTAGTTTTACAAACATATGAATCATTAACTTTAAAATTATATTTACTTTTACTTTTAAAATCACTAGAAATTTTAGACTTTACATTTTTAGCTTTAGGCTTAATAATTTTACTGCCTGTTGACTTTTCAACATTAAAATTCTTGGAGGCCTGAGGAAATACAAGCCATTTTGCCTTTTGGCATAAAACCAATTGCTACCATTTGGTTTGTAAAAAGTAATGGTACCATTTGTACCAGTGAAACTGCAATTTTGCTCTTCTAAGATTGAAGCAGCAATTAAGTTTCTCCTTAACTTAGGAGAATACATGACTTCGGTTAAGTGAATTTCATTTTTAACATTATGCATATTTACATACATACTGATTGATCCGACACCTTCGATTGAGCTTTCTTGATCACCGGCAGCTAAGGACATTGTTGTCCCTTCAAGCTCTTTAAATTTGTCAAACAATTTCAAATTGTTGCAAAAATGTCTAGTTGCTGCCGTGTCAACAACCCAACCGAATTTGTCGGTCGATTCAGTGTTACAGTTTTCAATGCATGATTGAATCTCACTCAATTTAGCCTGATATAAGTTACGTTCAGATTTGAGATGACCATATGCCTTGCATACATGGCAAGGGCTTACTCGTTTATTATTACTATTCTTTGAATTCACACTTCTATTATTTACACTTTTAAAATTTAACATTTTAGAATTTTTAGAAACATTTTTAGAGTTACTATAACAGTTAGGTTTAGGCATACAGTAACCTAAAGTCTTACTTTCATTTTGGTGCTCATCATACTTTTGTTGGGCAATTCGGTCCTATTCCGCCATCAGTTCTGTTTCTATATGTTTCAGAGTAAACTGGTCATCAGGTAGTCTAGAGAGAGTCTGTACAATACCCTTGTATTCATCACT
This sequence comes from Amaurobius ferox, assembly GCA_951213105.1. Lineage (NCBI taxonomy): Eukaryota > Metazoa > Arthropoda > Arachnida > Araneae > Amaurobiidae > Amaurobius > Amaurobius ferox. The sequence continues at coordinate 143,620,547 of OX578147.1, read as the reverse complement.
CAGATGGCGTATGGTCTGGAACGAAACTAAGACCTTGGCCAATGGATAGCCAGCATCCTTCAACTTGGACACTAACTGTTTTATTCATGCAATAAAAAGTCCAATTGGTTCACCCAATATCGGCTTCTCGTTGAAAAAGTTGTCGAATAGTCGCATTAGTCCGGCCCTGGACTTGGGCTCGAACTGTTCCTTCAGTATTTCCCATGCAGTCAGTGGCTCATCTATTGAAGAAATTAAGTCGTGGTACTAGTATCAATACTGTAGAACAAGATCGACAAAGTCTTTTCTTTTCGCCTCTGGTAGTCCAATCTTTTTTTTCTTGTTGCATCCTCTCCTGTTTTTTCTTCCGTCCCCATAACGAAGCCATACAAGCCATCATTCATGAGCACGAACTTTATATCTAAGCTCCACGTAGAGAAATTGTCTCTCCATCTCAGCCATCGCCATAATTCTCGATTACTACGCAGTTACTTTCCTTCGCTGCGGCCCCCAGTCTCGGAGCTCGTTGGTTTCACACTTCAAAAAACACTTGATAAAAACAGCATTTTCAGTGGCCCATAACCATATGTTGGATTAAAAAAATTTATTTATTGCACATAGCCATTTGTTGCAGATGTAGCAGAGATAGGAGATTTTTATCAAGTCGTATATAGTTGAAGTGAAAAGACTTTACGTGAAATAAGTAATTTATTTTTCATGAAAGAAATATTAAAATACAACATAAATGGTACACATATCCAGAACTACGATACGGTACCTGTTCAAATTTAAAGTAACATTGTCTCGAAAATTTAAAACATTAGATAATAAATAGGCCTAAACAAACCAGCCACATACATTGCCAATTACCGGCAATCATGTTTTAGAAGCTTACATAACAATATGCATAGCATGAGCATAAACAAGTACAATCGGCATAACTTCCCAGAAGCAGAACAAAACAGAATAAACTCTACTGACATATCCACAAGTGCAAACAGTGCCACGTCATTGAAGTAGAAGTTAATGTTTCAGGAGTATGCCAATTTCTAATTGGATGAAGTAGAAATTAGCATATTCCGGATGCTGACATCTCAATTTGCAGGAATACGGAACATGGGTTAAAACTTATTGACAAGCGATCCTAATGTGATTTAGTCAATCAGAACAAAGTAACTTTTGGGATTTTGACCGTACGTCAACCGATGTACGTATTACTTGTTTACATTAAGTTTTCTAACACTGATGGCAGAAGACATGGTTAACAATGGAAGTCATAACTTAAAGTTAAATCTCACTGTGATAACTCCATCGTATTTCAGGATGTTAACTCCATTGAGTCTCAGAGTGACAACTCCATCGGGATTCGGTATGATAACTCCAAAAAATATGAAAGTTTGCAAATTTCTGCTGTAGGAGAGAAAACTCCTGTTTTCTTCCATCTGGACATTGGCTCATTTACTGAATCGTAACATCAGGTACGCGAATCAAATCAACTTCTGTTTATATATGAAGTGACGAGCTCACAAGTAGCCTAACCCACAACATTCTGAGATAATCAAGTTTGAAGTCTTTACAAAAAGTTCAATATTTTTTTTGTACCCTCGCACATTGTGCTCAAATTTTCAATAATTATTTATAAATAAGCTATCATTAAAAGAAAAGTAAAAAATGCAAGGACAACAGACGCCTACTGATTAAGTTTGATGGCTTTGCAATTTCACCTTTTTTTACTTTCTTATTTTTTAAACATAAAAATATATATATATATATATATATATATATATATATGTACATACCGGGTGATTCAAAAGTTCGGAGCAAAAGTAAAACGCTATAAAAAAAATATCTATGGGTCGGAGAGACATGTGGTTTGCATATTAATATTTTCACCGTGGGAGATTTTGTGTGGCATGAAAAAAAATTAGTTCAAACTCTTGACACTCAGGGGAAGGGGGGGGCTGCAGCAGATAAAGCCATGGAGGTGATTGCACACGACTGGCCTGCGAGATCCCCAGATCTCACACCCTGTGATTTCTCGTTATGAGGATACCTAAAATCACGGGTTTATAGAGGAAAGCCCCAGTCCTTACCAGCACTGAAAGGCGCCTTCCGGAAGGAGGTAGCAGCCATTCCCGTTAATACACTGTTTCATGCTGTATTAGCCGTAATACCGAGACTGCACTCAGTACTGGAATGTGGTGGTGGACACATTGAGCACTTGCAGCTGTAAATTATGCTGAAATAAAATATCTCATTTCACAATTACCTCGCATTGTATCCTTCACAGCAGCGCTCCCCTAGCATCGAGATTTTGAACTTTTTTTTTTCATGCCATACAAAATCCCCCACCACGGTGAATATTAATCTGCAAACCGCATGTCTCTCCGACCCATAGATATTTTTTGCGTTTTACTTTTGCTCCGAACTTTTGAATCACCCGGTATGTATATATATACATATATATATGTATATACACACTCTTTTGCAAAGAAAATGAAGCAACCCTAAAAAATAATTCAATCATCTCAAAATTTCGCATGCAAATTTCTTTATACCAAGTATGCAAATGATTAAATTTGTCAGGCCAATGAGTGTTAACTTCGGTCATAGCACGCATTTCTACTGCGCAACTAGCATCCTATAAAACAGGTTAAAAATGGGAGCAGTTTAACTTTGCTCGTTATCGGTGTTGCAGTTCCGTGGAAACACAACCAATAATGCCGCTACAATGTTGCCGAAGACCTTATAAGTAATTAGATGAGTTCGAACGTGCTCGTATAGTCGGGATGTATGAAGCTGACTAGTCATACCGAGCAATAGGTGGCCACCTGCACCGAACGGACACTGCTGTGCAAAGGTGTTGGCAGCAATGGTTGCTGCAAGGAACTCATCAGCGGAATGAAAGCTCTAAAAGGCCAAGGTGCAGGAATGCGTCCATACCACCCGTGGTACCTTCCACCATCTCACGGCGCTTAGCTGAGGTAGGGTTACACTCACAGCGGCCTTTAAGAAGTCTGCCCATAACCCCACAACATCGATAGAGTAGTTTGGAGTGGTGTCGAAGCCGAGCATCATGGCTGCCAGCAGCCTGATATCGCAGTGTTCAGCGATGAATCACACTGGTCTTTCAGCAGATGAACATTGGGTACGTGTGTGGAGATGCCAGGGTCAGCGGGCCCAACCAGCCTTTGTTTTACACTGACACACAACCATTACCCTGGTGTGATGGTGTTCTCTTACGACAGCAAATCACCCCTAGTTATCATGCATACAACTTGGAACATCTCAACGATATGCTGATGAAATCCTGAGGCCGTTTGCGTTACCCTTCATGGCACGTCTTTCTAACAAGATAATGCCACGCCACATAAAACTCGCATATCTGTGGACTGTCTCCGTGCTGTTGATACTGTTCCTTGGCCAGCAAGGTCACCAAAGCTTTCGCCAATCAAGCACGTATGGGACATGCTACGCCGCCAGATTCAGGCACCCCGAAATGTAGCAGATCTAGAGCAATAATTGAGAAATGCTTGGCAGAATGTATCGCAGGATGACATTAGGAAACTTTATCACTTCTTATCCAGTCCTATACAAGCAGGCATTTCCGCCAAAGGGGGTTTCACCAGTTACTGATTTGAAAATTCAATGTGCTATTGCTAAGCATTGATGGGCCTTGCGGCCTTGATTTTGTAATCATTTCATTACCTGTGTATGAACTGTAAGCATATTTAATTTCAATAAAAACTGTCACATTCTTCATGGTGTTTCATTTTTTTTTTTTTTTTGCAAAAAAGAGAGTGTGCATCTGTATGTATATATATATATGTATATATATGTATCTATATATATCACAACCTTCCCAAAATGTGGTGATGTTGGTCACGGTGAGTCAACCCCCCCCCCCCCCCTCCAAAACCGAAACCTAGGTGTGCCATTGGGTTAAGCTATGGATCTGCATGTTCTGGAATCCAATTCAGTCTCATGTTGTTTTATTTTAGGGCAGGAGATTGAAGAAAGAGAGTGCTGTCTCCCCAGGTTTTACAAATGGTTTTAGTTAAGTATCCTAAAAAAGGGGGGGTGGACACTATGAAATGAGATTTTGATTTTAATTTAAGTACTTCATCTCCTCCTAGAAAAGGATTACTGTGGTTATCAACGAATTACATCAGGTTTTATTTATTTTATAGCAAAACTAGCTTAATTAGGAACATGCTCCAAGAAAGTAACAGTGCTAACAATTCTCATCTCTGCAAATTGCTTTTGTAAATCATAAGCAAATTTCTACAGTTAGAAATATTTTATCATTTATTTATATTTTTTATTGAAAATTTATAATGTTGATGCAGGTGGGCCACAAAGTCAATTTGTATTGTGGAGCTGAGCTGCAGAGACTTTGCCAGACTTTACTGTAATAAAAAAAGTTTGAGAATGTTTGTTGCTCTAAGGGAATAAAAAAATTAACAATTAGGTTCTTTTATGTGTTTCTTAACTCACCTTTAAACATTAAAGCTGGTAAAAACTTGATAAAAATGACTTGAATGATTAAAATTTGAAAAAAGAAGTTTCAGCAGTTTGTAAAGTTGCCATAATTCCAATATATATATATATATATCAAGGTACAGTAATATGAGCAAACAGTAATACTTTTTAAGTCCAATCTATTGAAATGCAGAGAAGTGTCTACATTCTTTAGCAAATGATCAACATATCTGTGTTGGTTTAAATATATTTTAACATAGATGCAATATTGTATAGAAAAATAACAGATAATGTATAGAAAAATAACAGATAATGCTAATATATCAAGGGCTTTTGAACAGCAATATAAGCAATTAGTAATAATTTGTTATTTGTAAAAGTCCATCCAACCTACTGAAATGCAAAAAAAGTATCTACATTCTTTGATATATTAGCATATATGGCTTGTTTATTGCTATTTTTCTATGCAATAATGTATCTATGCTAGTCTAAGTATATTTTAACGTAGATGCATTGCTGCACAGGAAAATAGCAACCTATAAGTCATGTATGCTGCGGAGATTTTTTTTATTGTTGTAGTAGGCCACAGTCGAAAGCCTCTGCTCTATAATCCCATATTATAGATAAATAAAAATTGCAGGTGTATCACTTGCAATTTTTACTTTGAATCTTTTTTTCAACAGCTACAGCAATGAAAATTGAAATGTAAGTCAATCAAAAGTAACTAAGAATATTTCACTAACTCAACCACACTCCATTTTAACTTTGTCCTGGTTTGATAAAATATGCAGAATAATTTCCTTTTCATTATCTTGAGAAAATTAATATATCATTATTAAAAATGACACTTTCCATTATCACACTTTGTGCAGCTATATATCTCACCATTTTGTAAAAACATTAGATAGAATGTGTGTAAGAAGTAATGTCTGACATCATAATTTATTATGCACTAAGTATATCATCTAATTGTGTTGACCCAGTTATGGCTTTCATGGCTATTTATAACACAAGATAATTTTTGGCATGCCATGTCAGTGAAAACTCTCATCTAGTCCTGCATTAATGCATCTGAAGTATTAGAGCTGAAGTATGATAATATATCTACTCCTATTATATATTTCCCAGGAGTGACTCACTTTTCTTTTTTTAAAACAGCTCCTGGTCGGTTCTCATCATATGGTTAAAAGATCACTCGACACTTTTCACATATTCTTCTAAATAGCACTCTTTGTGATTAATTCTGCAAGAGATTTACGGTGTTATTACACAAAGCAATTCCTTATAGCAATTTTTCAGCAACACCATACATTTCAATGTGAAGAAATCTTGCCTTCGAATGGCCGCAATTCCTTCGTACTTGACAATAAAAATTGCTCAATTTCTAAGCGGCAAACCAATCAGAGGACAATAAGATTGGATGTCACTCTGCTCCATTTTTCCTCTCCTCATTTGTATTCAAGATGGTGACTGCAATGCAAGCACATCGAAGCAGCTCAACTAAACTACGTTAGAATCTGGAGATGGAACAAAAATAATAGAACTTTTACCAAATTACAGACAACTGTGGGATATAAAAAATTCAAATTATACGAAAAAAAAAGCACTAATGAATGCTTCTTGGAATGAAACCGGTGGCATTAGAGAGGAGGGTCATGTTAGAAAGGCGGGGGACTAAAGTATCATTACCGGGCAGAGTTGCTGACGTCTGTAAATGGTAAAATAATAACAGAACTTTTACCAAATTACAGACACCTTTGGGATATAAAAGATTCAAATTATGCGATAAACACACTAAAGAATGCTTTCTGGAATAAAATCGGTGGCATTAGAGAGGAGGGGCCTAAAGTATGATTGACGGGTGGAATTGCCAAAGTTTGGCAATAAAAATTGCCCTGTGTAATAACACCATTAGAGAAGTGTTTCCTAACCTTTTTATTTATGAACTAAAACTAACCAATGCTAACCAATTACTAACCTATTGAAATTATATTGAATATATAATATTGGTTGGGATATAAAAAAGCTCAAATTTGTTTTCATCCAAAACTGTTAATCTGAAGGGAAAGTCATGTGTTCAGATATTTTTCCAAATGCAGCTTCCTTTGATGGCGAAGTAGAGGCTATAAGATTAGCAGCCCAACTTGTAATATCAAGGGGGCAAGATTTGGAAAATACTTTCGGGCACCATGGTAGCATTCCAAGCAGTTACTTCCTGCACTTATGCAGACTCGGCTAGACTTAAAGGCCATGACATGGACAGGACAGGACTTGCATGATCTTAATTTTCTGAAATCTGGTGAAAGACTTTGTGCTTCAGTGGGTCCCTTTTCATTGTGCATATTTGGTAATGAGGTGGCCGATTCGCTGGCAAAGAAGGGAACGGGAGGGAATTCAGATATACAATACCTTATTCATTGATTGTGAAAATTATTAAAATTTTGATGGAAAAAACATTAAAACTAAAAAGTTGGAGTAAATTAAAGATCAGAATTCCCTCGATAAAATTCCCAATTTCCAAAGATGCAGCTTTTCGGCTGGAGATGGAGCATGACTGTATGGCTAAATTTTATTTAGATTTAATTCCCTCCCTAGCCCCGACTGTGTAGTATGCGGCACTGGCGTTGTTATAGACATTATTGCCCATCTTAAGAACTGTCTGGCTTTGATGAGACCATTTATGAAAAATATTGCCAAGCAAGAGAGATGATACTGGCCCTATAAACTGAGTTTACTTTTCATTTTTTCTCGCTTTTTAAATGTTATGCTCTTATTTCTTTTGTTGTTTCTACTGTGATGTTTGTGCTGTATGTTCCTTATATATATATATTACATGAGAGCCATTTCTAGTCATTCCAAAATATTATAAAGCATTCGAAGCATTGTCTGTCAAAATTTTAGGACATTTTTATTGTCTAGAATAGTTTTAGGAATAAAAAACGGGGGGGGGGGGGGGCATACTGTTCAAAAAAAGTTTTGGACTGAGTGATGATATTGTATAAAAATAAACTATAGCATTTTCTAGCAATCTTCCCATTGACACAAATGAATAGGAAGCAAATAAGCAACAAAAAATAAATAAATAAATAAACAAAATATAAATAAATGATAGATATGTTTGGGTGCCATGAAAGGTGTCCCATTTTCTGGAGTGTGTGTGCCTTCCATTTGAAAAGTAGAAAAGTATGTTTGAATATAATTTGAAAAGTATGTTTAATTGCAAAATTTTAAATAGATACTGGAGAAAATAAGGAAATATTTAAACTCTTAAATCTGGTTTTATTAAATAAAAAACATAATATAATTACATGTCAAAGAAACAACCAGAACAGAATTAAACTTTTACAAAAATTCAAAACAGAACAGTAGAACCCATATTGACCCATTAAAATATAATTAATGCATAACAAAATTGGCTCCACTTAAACAAATAAAATGGGACACCTGGACATAATTTTAGACTCACAAAAATCGGGGAAAGCATCTGATAAAATGAATATTTTTATTCTTACTCAATCTAAATTGACGAGAAGAGTTACTTGAATACCAAGTCACCTTGCTGGAAAGAGTTGATATTTTAATGAATATGAATAATTTTGTATCTAAGGCTGTTTGGATGCACAAAAAGAGGCGTTTATTGGAACAGATGTATAAAAATGAACTCTACCTAGCCTAGTATGAGATAAAAAAGAATAGAAGTTAAACAATGCTGTGGATGCAAGATTGAAGGTGTCCCATTTTGAAGGAGTCAAGTGTACATCTAATAACAATCTTGTATCGATTATAAAGCACAGTAAATAGTATCGATATATATTGCACAGTAAAATGGTAATATGTACACATTTCTAATTTATTCAAAAATATGTAAGAGAAAATGCAAAATTAGTGAGTATGATTAAAATAATTTTATGTACTATAATATTTAAAAAATGCTGGTTTTGATGAATAAATTGCACATGAATGACAACAGTGATATATTTTGCCAAACTAAATATTCAAGCCTCATTACCAATGATAATGCAACAGACACTTAATGATCCGATAATGTCAAAAAAAAGAAAAATTGGGGGTTGTAAATAGCAATCATGTGTTTTGAATGTTTAAAAATTAAATGACAGAAAATAATATAACATAACTATAAAATAATGGATATATTAAATATAATGTTTTGTTCAAAAAACTCTATGAATAGAAAGCTATAAATGCCTTCATAAGAATAAAATGTAGTCTTGAAACAAAAACTTTTTAAAGTAAAAAATAGATACATAATTAAATATATAAAATAATAGATATATTAAAAATAAAGTTTAGTTAAATAAACTATCTATATAAATAAAATTCAAAATCTGTCTATATGTGTGTTTGTCTCATCATCACAGGCGAATTTGATGAAATTTTGTGGGTAGCCTTAGAATAGCCGCACTTAAATTGAGCCCATGTTTCAAGTTTCAAGAACCAGGGGGTTGTCGAGATATTGATAAAAAAAATGCACAATTAAACCTTCCATAGAAGTAGCATTATGCACACGTTATTTTTTTACAAATTTATTTGAAGAAAAAATGTATCACTCTGCTTAGCAATGGAATTAAATCCAATGTATTTTATAAAGCAGAAGATTTTTCAATTAGGTCTCTCTTGAAAAATTATGTTTCTCTGGGGAAAATATTTAAATATATTAAAAAGGCGCCACTTAGGGATATAGCACTGGCCTAGCTAGAAAATTTTTCTGGAGGGAGTTAATTTTCCAAAGGTTTTACATGTAAGAAATGTCCAAGTTTAAATTTTAAAATGTTTAAATTTAAAATAAGTTTAAGGTGCTGACGTGGTGGCTGAGTAGTCAAGACAAGCGTTTCCTCCTGCTTACTCGACTGTCAGGTTGTGGGTTTGAGTCTCACCTGTGGGCATGTATGTTGCGTTGTTGGGTGTAGTATGGTGCACCAAGGCAAGGAGATGCAGTCTGGGTGTCCCCACTGGTGCACCGAGGCAATATCTTGTGATGGCTATATAGTTCACGATTCTGGGTGATGTATAGATGAATGATTGAATATATCAAGTGCCTGACCTTAGCAAATAAATAGTTTAAAGTTTTAAATATTTAGAAATTTGTAATATGAACATTTTTTATTTTAATTTTAAAACTTAATTCTAAGTTTTTAACTTTCATTTATCTCATGTAATTTGTACTCCCAAAAATAGTGATTCACGATGCAAAATTTGTTGGCAAGTCATAAAATTCTGTTAACTTTATAATATTTTTTTACAATTTATCTTTCGGATTGTCATCTACTTTACTGATCATCAACTGACTTTAATATATATGACCATATAAGCTGCAACATATCGATGGTTTATTTTTAAAAATATAAACATTTTCATATTATTTTTTTTGTAATATAGTGTTACGAATACATGAATTGCTTTTGTTGCATATTGCTAAGAAAAAACAACTTTTAAAGTAGCCATTCCAATTACATGGGAGTTGGATTGCCATAATATTTTGGGGGCATGGATGCCAGAAATTGGCAACTTGTCCCCCAATTAGTTTGGATTACAGGAGTTTTACTGTATATTACAGAATTTTACTTCCTCTGTATAGAGAGTGCAAAATCTCTCGAAAGAATAAAAATGTTTCATATGATATGAATAGATACGTAACTCATATGAAGGGAATACATACGAAAAATCACTGCACAACTGCCATTCATACGAAAAACTCTTCATTTTCTTTCAAAACTCTCTACTAAATACTTCTGACTACGTGTTGCCAACACCAAAAATCAACTCAATCGATCAGCCAAATAATCAAACGGCCTTATGGCACGTGAACTACTACACTTGCCTGAACTCAAGCAGACTTCATGAAAATGAGACTAGAGATGCATCCAGTAATCACAGTAACAAGAACACTATCAGGGTGGTCACAATCCCCCTCGAAGGATGTTTATCGAGGTCATTTCGCCTGTTGATAAAAACTCTCCCTGCAGCCTCTTGTTTAGAAGTATAATTAATGGTAATGGGTCTTATGGTGCGAGATGAAAAACATGACATCATGGAATGAACAAGCATTGTTCATTCAGCTAAAAGAAAACTGTAAGGTCGGAAAATGAAAAAAAGTCGTAGAAATTCACAAAAGTTTTCCCCAGCTTTCAACAGAATTCCCTGATTTTTTTAGAAGCATAAAATTCCCTGATAATTCCAAGTCTGTGGTTACCCTGATTATATGCAAATGATATTTTATCTGCAAATTTATTTGAAGAAAAATATATCTTGTTGCTTAGCAAAGAATTAAATCCTAGATGTTTTCTCCAGTCTGTTAAATCCAGATGTTTTCATCAAATTATTTTCTGATTTAAATAATAAAGAAATTCATACAAAAATACATTTTTTTATTACATTTTTGACGGGATTGTATCAATTACAGCTCTCGGATTTTAAGATTACGTGAATTATTAGTATTTTCAATTTTATACGTCATCTGTTTTATTTTGGCAAAGATTTTTCAAACTCGTATATTGTATTTAACCAATTAACCAGTTTTCTTCTTATATAACCCTATTGCACCCGCATACCGCGTTTCCTTCCATTCCAATGTAGATTTCCTGAAATTTTTACATAAACTGCAACTATGCTTAACTTTTGGACATGAGTGTATTGTATTTAGCCAATTATTAAAACAAAATAAAAGTAGCATAAGTATATCTTCTAATACACGCATACATTTTGGCATATATTTATCCAATTTCAATTTTTTGCAAATATTTTTTGCAAATTTGTATACAAATGGGACCAGAATGTTTTATTCTTCAGGTCTACCATGAAGATAATTTCGTATAGATAAAACAGAGATTTTTATCCTTCTTTTTTAGGAGAATTAAATATTTTAATAGAATGCTTTGAATAACAACGTAGGAATTGTAGGAATTCTGAACTTTAAGTTTTTTTATATTATATATCCCATAAGAAAAAATGGGTATACTGCTAGTTAGCAATAAAGCAACCAATTATTAAATATAACTAGAAGATCATCGAAGAAGAGATCATTGTTAAGATGAAATGACCGAAACAAGCAACTATGAGACTGGATTCAAGAAGTGACCATAATCAACCCAAAATATAAGTATCATGATGTGAGTAGCAGAAATAATTAAGGAGTGTTGCAATATTTTCAAAAAGTGAAATTTAAATACCGAACAACATAACCCTATCAAGGTTATGTAAAGTAATGAGATATTAAAGGTGTAATGAGTTATGATAGCGTATAGATTATAATTATCATTCTTAAAAAGTGGTTCGTAGTTTTAGCAATATTTAAGATAACAACAAGAACAGTAAAACAGAGTCACATGAAATTATTACAATATTTTTGATTTTTTTTTTCTTGAGGAAATGAAATAAAATCATTAGGAATTTTCCCTACATTGCTACATTATTTTTATCAACCCAGAATACAGGCACAAACTAGCTAGGATGTCAAAAGACTTGGCCCATTAGAGTTCAAACTAAGCACCATGTTCAAGTCCAGCCAGCTTTTAGTCAGATCCATGACAATCTGGATCTAGTCCAATCAGGAAACTATTATTATTATTTTATCTTTTTTTCACTTTAGTAGGTCTACAATTTCCCCTTTCATGTTATCCTAATAAAGAGGAGTGTGGCTGGTCCAATCTCTATTCTATGAATGGCAAAACTCTAAAGCAAGTTCTATGTGACAGTTCTATGTATTAGTCACTACCTAATTATGCGGAATGAAGAAAACACCTCTAAACAAAATATTAAAAGCTCAAAAATTATTTTTTTCAAAATAAATATTTAAAACACTTATACTTTTAACAGATAAATAAATGTGAATGCATATTGATGATAAAAAATAAAACTGTAAACAAAATTGGAAAATAGGATAAAAAAAATATAAAAAAGTAACATACATAAAATGTAAATAAAGCATAATACACTGATTAATACATTAGTCTTGTGTAAATATAAAAACTGAAAATAGCCTAAAATGCATCAGAGCTCATGCTTAATCGCAATTGTCATGTCAAACAGTACTTTTTAAACTAAATTGACTCGCTATTTAAAAACTGTGAGTCATCTCACAAAATTCACTCATGTTATTTATATTTTTCTTCTCTTCCACAACAGTTTTTGATATCTGGCTATGTCATATCCATGTTTAAAAAGAGCAATAGTTATAATACAAACTTATAGCTGCCAACTCTGAATGGCTGAAAATCTGTAGATTTTTTTCTCGCAGAAAAAATGAGCGACATTTTGAATAATTATCATAAAGTTAATTCACAGCATACTAAAAATGGGAAAAAAAATAAGCTAAAGTAGGGGAAAAGCAAAATATAAGCTAAAATAAGGAAAAAGGAACTTTATATCCAAGGCAATTTCAAATTCTACTTTATGGATTATTATTATTCTGTACTTATTTTTGTAAATACTATTGAACAAAATTTTACTTCTACAAGATTTTTATCAAAAACAATTTCAAAACATTTGCAGGATTTGTACACATTTTTCAAAATGAAATTGCCAGTGTTTTTCCTGTTGCTTTCAACAAGCTTCCTATGACAAAATATTAGGGATTTTTTGTAGAGGAATCAGGAAAAGTAGGGACTTTTGGTTTCTGGATGAAAAATTGGAAGAAATCGGTTTCCGATCGGAAGATCGAAAAGATGCTTGAAAATCAGAAACTTTACGAGTAAATCGGAAGGCTTGGCAGCTAGAAGTTAAAACTGTTCATCAATTCAAAAATTTAAATTTATATTACACTCTTGTTTTCAGTATAAATGTGTGTGGTACATAGAGTGAAACATATTTTTTTACAGACGTGCCAACTTTCCAAACAGAAAAAGCAGGAGACTATTTTGTCACAAATATATTGTTTACTTATGACACTTAATATTTGTTTAAAATTATATATGTTTCTTATAAATAAAACATTAAAATACTGTACCATTTAAGTACATTATGCTTTAAACTTATCTGAAAAAAAATTTCATTAACATCTTTTGAATTAAAATAGTGTTAGTAACAAATTATAAAAAAAATAACTTGATAATATTAATCTGTGATGTATTTATTAAATTTTAATGCTCCCCTCCCTCTCCCCCCCCCCCCCAAAAAAAAAGTACTGCATTAAATATTAGGGGTAGTACTGGTAGAATATGAAAATTCAGGACACCAATTTTACAAAATTTCAGGATAATAAATTATAAAACAAAAAATATATAAAGGTTTATCCCATGAAAATTACTTAATAATGAAAACAAATATTATGTTTGATAAAACACAGGTTTTCACTAAAGAGAGTAAAAAATATTGATCTTTAATAAAAAAAACAAAATATAGCAATGAATTATATTCCTGCCAAAATGGTTTCCTTCTTATTTGCTTAAATCATTGCTTTAATACCAGTTTTTGGAAAATATCCCTTCACAGAGTTCATACCCATTTTTCAAAATAGAAAAATTTGTATTATGCAAATATAATAAAAAAATTAATCTTAATAATTAGCCGTAATATGAAAATAAGCTAGTTTAGGCGATCTAATATGCAACATTTAAATGATGGAGATGGACGGCAAAAGATACTAACATACTCTCGGAAATTCACGGGAAGTAACTGAATTGCACAATCGCACTGTTTATGCAAAAATAATTAAGAAATTAATCATAATAATTAATCAGAATATGAAAATAAGCTTGTTTAGTCGATCTAATATGCAACATTTAAATGATGGAGATGGATGAAAAAAGATACTAACGTACTCTCGGCAATTCACGCGAAGTAACTAAATTGTGCAATCGCACTGTTTATGCGAAAATAATGAAGAAATTAACCGTAATAATTAATCAGAATATGAAAATAAGTGAGTTTAGTCAATCAAAAATGCAATATTTAGAAGATTGAGATGGATAGAAAAAGATACTGTTGTACTCTCGGTGATTCATGAGAATAAAGTGAATTGCACAATCGTACTGTTTATGCGTAATTAATGAAGAAAATAACGTTTTAGTGATTTATGCTGAATTAGACAACCTTTGAAAAAGTACATTTATTACTTTCATAAAATAAGCGATCGCGATCTTACATGCGATCGTAAATCTACGTTAATTTGAATGGTGCATTTTATTATGGATTTGCTATGATCCCAGGAATGGTAGAAATCAGTGCTAAAAAAGCAGAAAATTGGTGTTTCCGAGGCATTATACAATGTCTGGGTAATTGATAAATTTCAAACAAAAAAAGACGGAGAATTTAATTAGTAATCCGGAGGCAGGAGAATTAAAGAAAAATCCAGAGTCTCCGGCCCAAATCTAGAGAGTTGGCATGTCTGTTTTTACCATTTTAAAATTAAAATTGCTAGTGTTAAAAAATAGCAAAGAATAACTTTTACTTTTGAGTAGTAAGAGTCCATTTGACTTGCAACTTCACAAGGTAAGAGCAAGCTCTGTGCATTTGTTAATAGGCTCATATAGCATGCAAAAGTTGTACGTAAAATACATGCATAAATATAACAATGTGCAATGAACAAATATAACTTGAGCAATATTTCAAACAATATCCTATCCAGAGGTCATCCTAAAAAAATGCTTGCGGTATATTTTTACTGCTTTCCTAAAATTTAAGGGTGTCATTTTTTAGTAGGAAGTATATTAAAAAATGGGGGGTAATACAAAAACTGTTTATTTTTTTAAATATTTTTGCAAAAACTACAATATTAATTTTCAAAAATATTATTATTGAAAACAATATCCTTACAGATATTTTCCTGCTTTTCTTGAGCGACTTTTATTTCGTGCCAAAAAAAGTTCATTTTGCTTCGGAAACTTTCTAACACCTTTATATTTTTGTTTTGTGCTTTTTTACAGAGATTTTCTTACTTAATACTAGTTCTTTTTTTTAATAGAGAGAAAAGATATCTGTCTGTGTTCAGTCTGCATGTGTTTCATCCACAGCAGCGTTCAGTGTTTTAAACGAAGTTCATATCTAAACATTGTACGACCTTGAAATTTGGTACACAAGTACCTGACCTGGGAAGGTGCACCTTTGCATTCATTTTTTTAAATTCAAATTAGTTTTTTAATTATTTCATGATTTAGCCATATTTACCATGATTTTCAGCAATTTTCACACAAATCGGTCCCTTAGCAACCAAAAATATTATCAAAGTTTTAATGACACTACCAGAAAGATTGAAAAATTCTCTTTCAAATGACATTTGAATGGAATCCAAATATTAATAGACAAATTTTCACGAGTTTATAAAAATATATACTTTTTGTATGTTTAAAATGTCCCCTATTTTTATATTGTAATATAAACAAAGTGACTGGTAACCCGCTATTTATAATTTAACAGCAGCTCCTTTAAATATTACACACTGCTCCAAAATCCGTCTGTCCAAGCAGTTGTTCATGTCCTCTGACGAGTCGAACGGTCTGGGTCTTCAACACTGCTCCAAAGGAAAAAATCCCAAAGCCCTCCATTATAATTTTTATAAGGTATAAATATATGAATAATTTTTGGACTTCTGTAACAGTGAATAAAAAATTATGTCCCTCAAAAAGTCCATTTACACATATGCATAATGGATGTGTTCCTGAAATAAGGCAGGAAATATCCTGTGGATATCTACGTGTGTGATTATAGGAGGGCGGGGGACAATTTTATTCCTTTCACAGTTTCATGAGTGGTCAAAATGAAGTAATAGAAATATAAAAATTGTGTTATTTGCGGGTGGAAGATATGCCCAATATATAAATTGGTCTAATTGTGCTGAGATTGTTGAAATTAAGATTTAAATTGTGTCCGCTGGTAGATTTCAACATAGAAAAGAGTCTCCGCAAGATGTGGGTTTCGGTTTCGAGGTTTGAGGGGTTCTATCACGCCTGTTGCACTAATCTACACAGATTGCATGCAATTTTCACTGTTATTTATATGAATAAAATTTATTTGTTTTTTATTTTAAATAACCACCCTGATTTAACTTGCAGGCAACACCTGATACATTTTCTAGTTATCCACTAATACAAATATATTATATTTCTAAATAGTATATTTTTCTTACTATATTTATTGGCAAAATATTTATACTGTATCAAAAACAGTATAAATTAATTTTATTAATACAGCATGCTGAGGAAAAACAACTGCATAGAAACATTAAAATTTAAAAGAGGTGCGATTTGAGAAAAATGAACCTGCCTTTTTTGGGGAAATGGCCCACAAAAATCATCAAAATCTAAAATAAAACTATGCCCACATATATCCATTAAATGCTTGTTTTACACGTAATTTTTGATGAAGAAAAGAATAAGACCAATCTTATTACTCTAGGACTAGCCATTCTCGAAATATTTTAGTTTTTTCATGATTTTGCTACACCACCTTTGAGAATGTGTCCAGTTACCCAATGAAAACGAAAATAAATTAAAAATGCAAATTCAGTGTCATTTCAAATAATTATTGTGTGTAATATTGTGTCAAATAATAAAAGTGTTATTTCGAGCAATTAAACTCAAATTAATAAATTATTAAAGAAATAAAAATAAAAAGAATTTGAGTTCGTAGTGAAAGTCATGTGGTATCTACATCGGATTTCTTACAATTGCAAATATTTTTATTTATTATTGAGAATGTAATGTTGATTTTAAGCAAGTGCAGCATTTCCCATTCACATGTGCCTCGCGTGCTTATTTAGGAAATATTACACCCATGCAAAGAGGCAAAGACATATTTAGGGAATATTACATGGTTGCATTAGGGAATAGCGGTTGATATGCTCTACTTCCGCACAGCAGGCAAAGTGTATTTAGGCACTTATACAGGGCATAGTATGCAATCGAGAGCTATTGTAAGTTCTGAACTTTATTTACAAAGTGACTAAACTGGTCACTGAAAGTGGCTAGTATGAGAATAAAATGTAATAGAGCAAAACCTGTAGACTCTAGCTCCCAGACTTCACCAAAATGTGTAATTATACATCTGGTACAGACCGAAATATATTTTTAAACCTCTAATCTTTATCAATGTGTAAAAATACACTGTAAAGTTTAAAGTTTAGATTTAGGTTATAATTGCTTAGAGTACAGTTTAGAGTTTAGATTAAGATTGCTAACACTAAAATGTAAATTTTTCTGCTTATTTTAAAATGTATTTTTATTTTCACTTTTCCGCATGCTATTTCATTATTAAAAGTTTGCTACAATAAAACTTCCAATTAGTAAACTTCTTTTTTAATGTATCAATTATATATTTTTAAATTTTATTATGCAGTTCTTTTAACTTAGCATGCTTATGTCATACATTTTAGAATGCTAAATAATGCATATGCAATTTTACAGTTACTATTTATAAATGAAATACATTTGTTATAGAGTTTTTAAGCAGCATAAATATATTTTATTGATAAAAAGTTACAATAAAATTACTATTTAAAAATAAAATATATTTCTTTTTCTACAAAAATATTCGTTAGTGAAACAGCATAAAATAAACATGCGAGAGTATCAACCAGTTTCAGAGGCAAAATGAGCCTCTTTTAGAACAATAGAGACAAATCAGTCACTCCACAGCAAAGCACAGAAATACTTGTAGACAGACATTTTAAAACAATTGAATAAGAGAGAGATATTAAAACGGGGAACGTTTTGTAAATAAGTATGGCAGTTTTTATAAAAATATCAGAAAATAATTTATATTACTCATTGTTTTTATAAAATACTCTCTGTATTGGAAAATAACTTTCCAAACTGTACGAAGTAGAAATATCCCTGAAAAATGATCTGCTATCTGGTTGTATTCACAGGCCCGCCTCCTATTGAACAGCCCTTTCCTCTGGCAAGGGGGATCCACCCGACTGACATAATTACTTGCTCTAAGCAACTACTGTCTCAGACAAAACTTGAATAGATCCCAAGCCTCACCAAAAGAACCTTGTCCAGGCTAAAATGCAGTTTTCACAGGCCGTAAAGTAAAGTTATCTACCTAAAAAGTTTATAACTTTTACATAGAGACTGAAATTTATAACTATGCTTCATACATTCTCTATTAAATCCTAACAGACTTCATGGAATTTAGTTTGATACTCTCTTTGATAAACAGCTTAGTTCAGTGTTTTTTAAGTATAACCTGCCTTGAAAAATTCAGATCTACCTAGCCTCGGGGATGGAGCTGGGATCGAATTTTTAACTATTTAATTTGTATCGGTGTTGGATAGCTTTGTCAGGTACAATTTTAACAGACTCGTATAGATATTAAAAACATATGTCATGTATAAAAATATACCATTAATAAAAATATACCATTAATCTGCAATGTAAAAAAAAAAAAAAGCTACCATTCCTTTTTCTAACTGTATTTGTTCACAGAATTACGGTGCAAAGAGAGAAATGATGCTCGACATGAGCAACTCTAAAGCAATAGACAAACAAATGCAGGGATTACTAGATGCATTATCGGAAGAGTCAGAAGACATTTTATAGTTAATGAGAATGCTGTTAATGCTTCCATGCACGGTTAGTGGTGAAGACACCAAGCAACTGTCTAGACTGCCATAAATAGAGCTCTTACTTCCGAGGCCAAATCCAGGGTAGCCGAGGTTATTCAGGCTAAAAATGGATTCAGAGTTGACACGCTGGTCCAGTTCTTTTTTCAGAGCATACTTTTGTTCACGCTCAGACTGTAAAGCCTCCAAAGCTTCTTCGAGCTGCTTCTCAGCTATTCTCTTCAAAGACATCAACTCCTCAATTTGCCCCTTAGCTGCTTCAATTTCCTCTTGTAAACGCCGAACCTCATGCTTTGCACCTTCAAACTCCACCTAGAGGTTCAAATAACTCATAAATGGCAATGAAATTAAGATTATTTATAATCCCATTTTAAATCATTTTTATTATGACACAATTCCATTTTGAAAATGAGTAAAATATATAACATAATAAAAGAAATGTTTTAAACATCTTAATGACCTCTGGGCTGTGTAGATTAATATATTTTGTACAAAATGAAGTATAATTTTCTAGATCAGATGAGGGTGGTTCCCAAACTTTATTCTTTTGAGGATCTCCTGCCTGCCCATTTCCCAGCCTTTTTATTTGCATTATAACTACAGTGACCCTATTTTCTAGAAGAAAATAAAGGACAAATTTTGGCATTTGTTCCAACACATTTTCAAATGATTTTGTGATGGAGGAAAGGCCAGACTTAAAATGGCAATTAAAAAATAAATGTTTACTTAAGATGCTCACTAAGTACATAATTATGTTTTGTACTAACACTACTGAGTGGGACTTTTTCTTTAGTCTTAATAGTACATTTTTTACGACTTGATACACTTCATCCATGGGTTCCTGGGGGAGGGGGATGCTGCATGGTATATATACATATATATATATCAGTGTTAGAAATTAAAGGTTTGAATTAGGTGTCATTTGCTGCCTATAGTTTTGACTCTAGGTGCCAAATAGACATGGCTAGTTGCCATTTTTACATCTCTAACAATAACAACTATTTTTTAAATGTCCATTTTTGTTAAAGAAAGATATAAACAAAGAATAATTCAGATTTCTGAATTAAAAATTGTTTTAAATTTTCTTAAAATTTAAGATAAACTGATAAAGAAATCCAAGAGAAAATAAATAGAAAAATTTGCTAATTTGTTTTTACTTGGCAAAAAGGACATAAAAACAACAAATAGAAAAAAAACTTCTATTTAACAATTTTCAATTATGGTCATCTTGTACAATCATTACCACAATACCCCTTCATTTCATGCTTGACAATTAATTTTCCTGCGTTAAAATAGCAATTAATATAAACGTTTTAGTTGATGAAAACAAATTGCAAAAATGGAAAATATATAATAAAACGTGATAAACCGATAATCACATATAAATGCACATTTTAGTGACATTTCCATATAATCTTTCTCATATTACTTACAAATATAAGAACTAAACACATTTAAAATTAAAATATTATAAGGGTTGAGCGAAATTTAGTCACTTTTGTGGCCAATTTCGTCAAAGTATGGAATTTCATTTTAAAATCTGTTTACTATATTCATCTTAAAAGTTTAAAAAAAAGGGGGGGGGGGAGGGGGAATTTGATTATTTGTCTGGATATCGGCAGTCAATGCAAATATCGGAGCTTCACGAAGAAATGCAGAGTTGTCAGCTAGGGTTCAGTATTTGCAAGTCAATAATAAGGTTTTGTTTTATAGTTGCTACTCTTTTTCTTGTCACTTTGACAAAATATAAATCATACCCTTGAAGCTCATCTACACCCTTTGGGTGAGCTAAACAGCCTGGGTAATAATAAAAAAAAGTATGAATCACATTAATTTCAGGGATTGATATAAAAAATGCATAGATGCCAATCTACCAGAAAGAAAGATAGGAACATATTATAAGAGGAAAAATCGGATACTAATACCGTTTATCCCCATACTGCTGCAAAATAGCTTTCTATTTCATTAATAATATGTTTGAAAAATAGTTTTTCTATATCATCATCATCAAGGTACTACAGCCCATGTAGGGCCAAGACCTCCTTTAAGATTTCGTAATAAAAAAAATTTCCGGGGTGGAGTTGTTAGCCCCACGCCCAACCCCCAACCTGGAGGACCAGTCCCTGATATAATCCCCAGGGGCAGGGTACCTGGCTATCCCCCCAGGCACTGGGGCCCCATTTTTCGCCTTCTACGAAACACAGGGGGGTGGTAGGGTTATTCTACAACCCGCCCCTACACGGGGAAGTATTTCTATATAATATACAAAATAATTAAAAATGTTTTAAACGATGCAAACAAATTGTAACAGTGGAAAAATACTTCAAAATAAAACGAAATATAGAGGATCGCACACAAATGCCTTTTATTGTGATACTGCTGCAAAATAGCCTTTCATGCCATTAAAAATACGCTTCTCCCCCAGCATTGCTTATTGCCCCCATAAACTTGTCTTAATGCTACAAGGTTTTCTTCTGTTTGGTTGTCAATAATGCATTCTGCATTAATGGAAAATCCCCTTTCAAGAAATGAATTACCATGTGATAAAATGGAAAGTAATTTTATAAAACAGGTCAAATCATTAGAAGCTTGTTTTAGGTGCAGTATACTAATCCAATGATCATCAAGCCTAGTATCACTTCTTTTGTAAGATTTCATCATGTTTACTACTGAAGGCTCATTGAATAATTTTTGGAACTCTTGATGAATGTTGTCAGCTTTTAATCCTGATATCCATTTTTTAGAAACCAATATTTCTAGACATGCTGACAAATGCTCAATCGCCAAATCAGTTTGAAGAAAAACTGTAGGATCAAGAAACTATATTGCTTTAGTCAATGGAAATCGTACAGGTGAACGCTCAAAAAGTTTATGCACAAATCTTTGATATGCTTTAAGACATGATTGTCACATTTTCAAAATGTCTATATTCTCTTTATTCTTTATCTTTCTCAATTCATCTTTTACAGTAAAACTAAGTGCCACTTAAGAGGCTGGGATCAAGTTATCTTTTTCAAGAACATCAATTTTGTAAAGGCATGAAGCATTTTTTTCTAAAACACAAGGCTTTACAAATCTCTGCAAAATTGACTGTGCTACAGTTGTCACAGATACAGTTGTCACAGATAAAGAAATGGTGCAAGTGGTTCATCAGACTGAAACTCAGTCAAAAATGGTTCTATATGTGTAGCTAGTGACTCAAAAAATGCCAATTTTGCACCAAATAAGTTTTCGTTTAAACATTCGGAGACAATTTTAAAATTGCTACAGTTACAATACTTCTTTTTATCCCAGATAGCACATTCAACAAATTTAATCATATGAGGTAAAATTGCTAAAGCCCTCTTAGCTACATCCGAATTCTCAATCCACCTTATGCAACAAAACTTCTTAGGAAATACTGTAGATCCAGTGTAGTGAGTATAGTCAGCTCTTCTAGCTGGAATGTCTTTAAGTAGTAGGCAGCTTTAAGAAATTGCACTACTTGCCAACCAGTCACTAGATGACCACTGAGATATCACGCAGCGCTATAAGCAGATATAGGTATATATTTAACCCTGCCTCTGCCAATTACAGTGCCAACCAGTCACTGTAATTGCAGACTTGATTGTGTGTAGCCCATTGTGCAATTGATTGTATGTAGTCCACAAGTACCCAAATCTAAAAGCTGAGGATGAGTAGGTGAAGTAGAAAGTTCATCATTCAAATCTCTCAGAAATTTCAAATTTACGTTAGGTCCATCCATAACAACCTGAACCAGTTTATCTATTCTAACAGAAGAAAGAGCGGTCTTAAAGGAATCCACCAAATCTTTTGAACATGTATGGCCTAAAAATTCTGAAGTTAGATATCGAGTCAATACCTGATATTTTTCAGGGTGACAAAACCTAACTGAAATGTCCATTTGCTGTTTTTGTGCCACTTTATTAAGGCTTTCATCAAACCCAACAACTATATGCGAACACTCTTTTAATGTATTTAAAAGGTTCGATTAAAAATAAGGTGCAAGACCATGAACCACTGTATAAGACAGTTTTTTTCTTTGCAAAGACATCTTTTTTGCTATGTCGCTATCGAGGAACATTAAAGGAAAAAGTTTGACGCCTTTTGATGAAGCATTAACTGAAGCATGTTGAGCTATAGTGTAAAGAGACCACAGAATCTCAGCTTTAGCTACATATTCTCCTGAAAGGAATGATGACAAATCTCCTTTATATCCTTTAGCACTGACTGTCATAACTTCAGTTGGTGTAGTTTGTCCAGCTTCTGCAGTGGTTGTAGTGGAAAGATTTATGTTTGGAGTGGTTGTTTTCAATGAAGATTTTAAAGTATGGAACATATGTTGGCTCTTTATAGCACCTTGCTTGATGCTTCTTTGATTTCATACGGCTTGCAAGAGCCTGCTTGCCCATGTTACTCAGGTAAATGACACTATTGCAGAACACACACATTGCAGAAAACCTATCATTTGCAATTTCTCTTAATTATGGACTGAAAGCTGACATAACTGTCCATTCTTTTCAAAACACTGTCTTCCTTGACATAGTGAAACTACAAGGAAAAAAAATATAAATATATATATAATTTGAAGTTGTGCAGAACTGATTTAAAAAAATAAAATAAAATATAAAAAAAAACACTTACTTTTCAGGAAAATAATATGTTCGATGACTTTCCTGTTTTCTCCGGCTAATCACATGCCCAGCTTAGTACGTGTGAAAAATCCAGTCTTCTGATCTAAGCCCAAATCCGGTGCAATCGAATCACTTATGCCACGCCCCATTCATGAATGAACGAGAACCAAATCCAATGATGACTCCGAAGCCAGCAAAATGTAAGGTACTAAGCAGGCTCCATGCCATGCCGGCGCCGTCAAAAGTTGGATGGTTGGTATATTGGGATGAAATATACGTTCCGCATAGCCTAGACGGCGGCGGGCGGCCAGAAATGTTTGCGTTCGTCGAGCTAATAACTGGTTTTTCCGATCCTTGATCTTTTGAACAACCGTTCTTAGCAAACATCGTGAATTTTATTTACATTATTTAAATTTTAAAAAAATTCCAGGTTTCCCGCGAAATTCGCTGACTTTTCACAGTTTTCCCTGACTGTTTTCAAATTCCCTGACATTTCCCGGTTGAGTGGCAACCCTGTCATATAGTGTGGGGTAAAATGAACTCTAATGAGCCCAAATTGCTGCTCTCAGTCTTCGGATGAGTCGGTCGGCCTGGGCTTTCGACCCCTTCTATTATATGCCAACGGCCGTACCGTGTGCTGATAACACCGGTTCTTGTTAGATCACCGAAGTCAAGCAGCATCGGGCGCGGTTAGTACTTGGGTGGGTGACCACCTGCGAACACCGCGTGCTGTTGGCACATTTCGGGCGCGGTAGTCCGGTGGTTTGCACGCTGGATTTGCATGCTGCCACAACTGTCGCCGTGTTCATGCGGAGTACAATCACGTTAAACATGTGGGTTCGTAAGTCCTTCTGAGAGGTTGGTGGTAGGGGAAGGAGGGTACGGTCCCTGTGGATGCCTCCCCCACTGGGTTCCGGTCTAAACTGGGTGGCACTTCCCGGCCGTCCAAACAGTTACCTTACACCTTTCTGGTAGGTCAGACGGTCTGGGTCTCAACAACAACAACCCCTTCTATTATATTACACCTTTACCTTACCATTTACACCGTTACTTTCACCTTTCTGGTAGGTCGGGCGGTCTGGGATTCAACAACAACAATCCCTTCTATTATATAGATCTTCTGCAGATTGATGTTACAATCTTTTGGATTGGAATGATAAATTCAAAGAATGTTATTAAATGTTTCCTCAAGAGTCGCCACATCGGCTTTTCCCTGATATAATTATACCATCTCCATAATATTCTATAAGCTTCCTTTTCATGTACTTACAATCATGTGCCTGTATGTTACATCCTTGCAAATATTCCTTCATCTTGTATATTAGGTCTGCAATGCACATTTGTTCTTCATCATTTGAGTCTAGTCACACGTCTTCAGAAAAACTCTTCATTATTTGGGCGGCCTACTTTCAACTTTTTCGATTGCTGTTCAATAGTTGAACATTCTTTGGGAATGTTTCTTTTGCTTCGAAAGTTTACACTACAAGATTGATGTTAAACGTAATCTACGGCAAGAAGAACCCCAAAAAAATATTCAGTATGGCCTCATACTTCAAACAACCATTCATCAGCATGACTTTCACAGCACTTTTTTATATTTTTAGAGAATTAATATGTCTGTAACAGCCACGTGTTCTGTTCTCGGCTTGTGCTTGCATAAAAGTTCACATGAGTTCCGTAAAACAAACAGTCAGTCACACTGAAAAATGCCTCAATATCTAATCGGGCACTTATCTTTGCAATACATGCCATATTTGGCTCTTGATATTTGTTGTACTTGACACTTGACTCTCTATTCAGCAATCTACTTCCGACATGAAACATGAACTCTGGTTCAGAAGTTACGAAGGCATAATTTCCACAGTTTCGACAGACAGTGTTGATGCCCTCAGCTCTTTTTTCAGCCAACATTACAATCTTCTATAAAGAAAACTTGAGCAACTTTTATTTGTATAAGTACAAATAAAAATGATATGAATGAGAAAGAGAACCAACAAACCCAAAGTCCAAAAGAGGAATGGGTCTACCACACCCATTCCTCTTTTGGACTTTGGGTTTGTTGGTTCTCTTGCACTGACGAAGGGGATCCAACGTATCCCTGAAACAGTTGTATGCTGCATTATCATTTCATTTGTGCTTATACACATTGCTCAAATTTTCTTATCCTTTTGAATAAACTGTATTTTACTTTACAATCTTCTGTCCATCATCCAACCTCACTTTACAAATACGACACTGTTGTGCAAGGATAGTCATAAGACAGAAAAGATGAGGTAAAGGAATAAAAAATAAGTTAATATGCAATGATATATCTACTATATAAGTATATCAGCATATTTAAAAGTTGCATTTGTTTCATTAATTCTCTACATAAAACATCCTACTATGAGTCATTCTTTATTTACAAGCTGCCAGTTTGAAATGGGATTTTCGGGACTTTCCCGTGACCCGATTTTGTCTGATTTTGGATATGTCAAACAGTACCTGAATAGAAACATACTTACAAAGCTTCTGTTGCAATTCTGCCAACATCTTACACTAATTTGACTGGACTATCAATATTTAAAAGTTTTAAATTAGAGTTATTTCTCTAGAACTTTAAAAAATCGGAAGACATACCAAAAGATCAACAGAAAATTCAAAAATGATATTTTCTTGATAAAATTACACAAATGAATAGTTAAGGTATGTCGTATTTAAAGAAGTCAATAATAAATTGGTCGTAAATAATGCTTTATATACTGTATTTTGGTAAAGGGTATCTCAATTTCAGAGATTAATTAAAAATGGCTATTTTTAATGTTGCATAGCAAAATTTTAATGTTATAAATTAATGTCTTGTAGATGCAGGCATAGCTTCAAATAGGGGGGTTTAGTCAATCAGGAGTTGGTCTATTATAGCCCTTTTTTTTTTTTTTTTTTTTTTTTGAAAGAATAAAAATTTAATTAATTGATATTAATTTTAGAGATTGGTTAAAAAATGTTAATTTTAATGTTTGGTAACAAGATTTTAGTGAAAAGAATTCACATCCTGCCAATACATGGATTTTTCTTTGTAAAGCTCTCTAAAAAAAGTGCACAAATTATGCTGCAATACAGCACATCTAGTTCATGTTGTCTCTCATGAGCTTTAAACTAATATTGAGCAAGCTTATGTGGTGTATCAATATGATGTATTGATACATATCGTTTGATGATGTATTGATACTGTATCAATATTGTACCTTATTGCATTGATACTGTATTATATTGTATTGACCTAGAAAATAATATTTTGACCTAGAAAATTACATTTTCCTTATCTTGTGTTTAACAATTTAAACAGTGAAAACTACAAAAATTAAATTAAAAACTAATTTATAATTTTTCTTTGAATAAATCAAATGAAAATTAAATAAAATAATATATTTATTTGGAATACACTTCTCAACAAGCAGAAGCCTATTATAAGACTAATCCAAAGTATACTGATTATAACATATAAGACATTTTTTTAAATGCAGTAGAATCCCATTTATTGGTAACAGATGTGACTAGGTATGATCTGAATAAACAAAAATTCCCAATAATTCATTAATGCAATAATCTACAGAGTGCATAATCAACAGAACTCTTACAGAAATTTAAAATATTAATATATTTAAAATAAACAAACAATCTATATTTATTAGTTATTTTAAACATATTTTTTTAAGGTACAGTTATTATAAGAAATTTAATCATTTTCGGCGTGTTTAGAACAAGTTAAATAATTTTCAAGAATACATTTTAACAAATGAGATAATTTGTTGAACTATTTTTATCATTAACACAAAATCCCTTAAAAAATATTTAAAGAAAAATAGAATCCCAAATTGAGGAAAATTGTTAATACAATACATATTGAAAGCTTTTTATCAATACACAGTAAAATGCAAGCGTATATATTTTAAAATATCCTCGTGATTTGGAAGTGATTAAATTTTTTAAATAAACTAAAAATGTTGTTTTTTCAATCAGGACGGGAGGACTGGACCCAAAAAAGTGGATTTTTAAGTACTTTTAAGAACTTTAAAATAGTAAATAAGTACTTTCCTAATTTTCAAGCACCAATATGCATATTCTAATTTATAAAAATTTTTTTTTACTTTTTTTGTACTTACCTGGGAAGATCGTAACGAGGATATTTGCTTTTGAAGTGATATATTTTCCTCTTCCAGCTCATTATTATCAGACAGCAACCGAGCTTCGCGCAGTTTCAACTCTTTTAATTCTGCTTTAAAATTTCTTTTCTCCCATTCACTCAGGTCACAATTTTTAAGAAGGTCGACATTCTCTTGCTGAATACGCTCTTTTTCATTTCCTACACGAGATACTTCAAGTCTAGCCTAAAAATAAAACCAGAAATATTAGACAGGCTGAACTAGAAAATATTGACCTAATGAACTCCTTAAGAGTTTCATTTTGGCGGGCATCTCAATTTTCATAAACATTAAAATAACACACTTCTATGCATAAATGCTGATCAAGTGCCTAAAAATGGCATCAATGCTTGACCAAGAAATTAACTGACTCGACATACATGCACATCATTGCGACCACAGTTCTATAGCAGCAATATTTGCAAATGAAACTCATTTTCTGGATAATCTTCAAGTGTATGCATGTATATACACATATATATGTATATAAATACACAGAGATCATTCTAGAATTTTTCCAAAGGCTTATATACAAATCCGAGTCAAAATATTAGAATAAGGCATTTCATTTGCAATTTGAATTGCATTTAGTTTCATTTCAGCATAGTAAATTTGAAAATGAACAATGTTTGATGTTTTAATAAATTTACATGTTATTAAAGTAAATTAAAACTAAAAGATTTAATTTCGAACAAATATTGTAGTTTTTAACAATGGTTTTCATTATTCAAAATATTAGAATACTAAAATAGGTGGTTCAAAAAATCAGAAAACTTATGAATTTTCCTGAATGGTTCAGAAAGTTGCATACATTATGCATAAAATTAGCTTCAGCGAGACTTTCATGTTTTTGTTCATTTTGTGTGAAACATAGGTAATTCGTCTGACATATCGGCGTTTACAAAGAATTGTATTATTGACTTGCATAAACAAGGCCGTAATCAGCAATATATATCGCCAGTTACTTAAATTGTTCTCAGTTAAGAGTTAGTAGAGCAATAAAGCAGTATTTCAACGATTCATATTTTGAAAATTGTCTGAATAGTGGCCGAAAGCCAAAAACTACTCCGAGAGATGATAGAAAGCTAAAGAATATTGCTAAGAAAAATCGTTTCAGAAGTGTAAGGTATTTGCATCGGAAGTGGAAAGAACATAGTGTTGATGTGTGTAAATCTACAACAGTGAGATGTCTCCATAAACTTGGATTTTATTCTCATGTACCAAAGATAAAGCCTCTCATGATTAGTAAACAGAAAAGGGGCAGACTGAAGTGGTGCAAAAAAAAGCTTTTATGGGGCGTGGATGATTGGAAAAAGGTATTGTTCAGTGATGAGAGTATGTCCTGTGTATCATATGGGGATCAAGGTGTTCGTGTATGACGAATGAAGCAAGAAGCATATTACATGGAATGCATGAAGCCATCAGTGAAATTTGCAGCCAGCATAATGGTATAGGGTTGCATGACTGCAAATGGTCCTGGAAGGCTATTGTGTCACTTACGAAAAAATTAACTCTCAGATATATCAAGAAATCGTTGAGACTTTCATGATACGATCGTCGGAAGATTTGTGTGATAACGATTTTTTTTTCAACATGATTTAGCATCTTGCCACAGGTCATTTTCCACTACGAACTGGCTTACACAACACCAAATTTAACGTACTTCCCTGGGTGGTGAATTCGCCGGATTTCAATTCAATCGAGAACTTGTGGAGAATAATGAAGAAAAGCAAGAAATTACACCAAAAAACAAAGTTGATTTTATTTCCAGCATAAAATCGATATGGTCATGCCTGGGTTGAAAACATTGTGAGCCACTTGTAACTACTTGCCAAATAGAGTTTATGCTGTTATAAAATGTAAAGGTGATGCTATAAAATATTAAACAATCACTGTTTTTGATTTTTTTTTTTTTAAATAAGGTGATTTACAAAGCATTATTCTAACATTTTGAACCAGGTAAATGTTATTCTACTATTTTGATTTTTTCCAAGTGTGAATAATCATTTTCATTTTTGTATTATTTCATTAATTTTTATGCTAAAATATTCAACAAATTATGTAGATTCTAACATTATAAAGTTTTCTCCTGTATTACTTTTTGTATAAGCGATGCATAAAAAGCCCTTTTTCAAAATTCATTTTTTTCGATTATTCTAATTTTTTGACTCGGAGTTGTATATAATCAACTGTTTTTGAAGGAGTAATTTTTAATGAATGAACAATTATCCTCAGATTTCCATATGTTTATTAAGTTTATTGTATTTTATATTTCAATTTCAGGGTTCCCACTCAATAGTAGAAAATTTTCTGTCCTTTCTGCACTAAAAAAAATATACAATTTGAGAATTGCTCTCTTTATTGGTACTTGTCCAGAAAGAGGCAAAATACATTATACATTTAACAGAGTTCAAAAATTTTTGTAATTTTTATTATTTTACCAATTTGCATAATTTCTTTTATAAACAAAGGGTTTCAACTAGCAAATTTGCTCAATATATTTGATGCGCTCAAATTTGAATCATTACCATTTGTTGGATTTATAACAGTTCCCAGCATTTTCTCAGATTCTACTTAGCCCATTTTCATGATATTATTTTTTAACAAAAAGCCTTAATATGCAGATCTGCCTAATATTTTGCCCTAAATGGAACTATGATCATTTATTGAATTCATATGTATCCAGTGTTTTTGGAATCCAGCTGATTTTTGGTTATTCAAAAAAAAAAATTAGTGACCTGCAGAATATCTACAAACTTTTGCCATTAGGCAAAAATTATTCATTCATTTTTGAGTTAGAACTCAAAAATGAATTCAAATTTAAATCAACCATTTATTAAATCTATCTGTCCAAAATGTGTTTTCAGAATCTACAGGGTCAATTTTCATGATGTTATTTCTAAAGACAAAAAATGTTTATAATAAAGTGGGTCTATTTTTACCACAGTCTGTGTTTAGTTATATGCTAGGCCTTTTCTACATTTAAAAACTGAAATAGTGGTTAACAGAAAACGAACACTGAATGTTGAACATAAAAGACATTGGATGAATGACTGACTCACTCTTTGTTGTGAAATTGGTACTTCCTTATTATAGCGACCCCATGGATAAATCGCCAAGCAACCTAGATGTATCGCCAAGGTAGGTTGTAAAATCTTGTCAAACGTTTGCAGTCTTAAGGAAACAGTATGTGTTTATATTATCGTTATATTGCTTTTTCGTTAATGTTCCCAATTTCTGTGACTTTGGTGTAATCATAATTGCGACGCTATAATAAGGAAGCACCGGGAAATTTTAGTAGTGACTTTATCTAGTTATTGAAGACCTGAAAAGCAATTGTACTAATACAAAGAGGAAAAATTAATGTGTCAAATAAAAGTAAAAAACAGTTTTATAAGAACCATTCTATAATCTTACTGACAATTTTGCAATAAAAGTATTACTTTTTTATATCCCATTATATAAGCAAAGTTTCAAAAATAATATGTATATGATTAGGAACAAAATTTGCCTTAAACTTTGCATAACAATTAAACAAAAAAACATGCATGAATTAATAAATATTTAATTGAGTATTATAGATTTTAAATATGACATGATAAGTCTGTTATATATCATAAATTTAACAATGAAAATATTTGTTTTGTCAAAAATAATTCTATTTTCAAAATACAATTTTCATATCGTTGTTAGAAATGAAAGTTATACCCCATTTTAAATTCATTCTTACTTGCTTAAGCTCCTTCTCCAATTCTAAAACAGTTGACGTAAAGGAGGCTTCTTTGCTGGCTGTTTCAAGGAGTAAGCTCTCTTCTTGTTCAATACCACTAGATGCGGTTGCTTTCTGGCTGTTCTGATACTTTGCTAATGCCTAAAAGTAAAAAATGCATTTAGAATAAGATGAAAATGCAAACTAGAATATTCTTGGAGTTTTGCAAGTAAAATCCAGAAAAACTTTCATTGTTTTAGAAAAAACTGAAGCAATTTGAATTTACTTTCTTAAGTTTCTTTTTGACCTGTTATAATTACATTTTAAATACCACAGTAAAAATTATAATATAAAACATAAGAGTATAAAAGCACTTTAGCTATTTTTTTAAAACTTTAAAAATTGCATTCATTAAAAATTATAAAAATTCAAAGTTGTATACAAAATTTAATGTACTAAATATTTTCCATCTCTATCTGTATTACAGTAAAGCATCATCTATATATTTTTGAATGGACCGCTAGAAAAAGGGTAGTGTTTGAAGTTATGACAATGTCATTAAATTGTACACTTGATAAGTTATTTTGATTTCTCATTTTGTTATTCATCAGAAAACAGTAATATATACATTTTTATTGAGATTTATAACAAAGTTAAAATAGTATAGTCATTTTTATTGTGGCTTAAAACAGTCATTGATTTTGTCAAGATGCTTTAACTTGAATTCCTTTAATACATCATCTAACTGATTTTCACATCTGTTTGATAAAAATTTTCAAATTAATGAGGAGCAGAAAAAGAACAAATGATGTTTTCTAGAACTTAATTAAAAAAAGAATTCTTTGATATACAGAAATAAAGATGTGTTGCTGAATGGCAGAACATGCTATTTTAACCAATGCTTCCTGTCATAGTGAATATGACATTTTACTTTAAATGAATTAATGTGAATCTATTTTAAAACCTTTTAATTTTTTTTAGTAAATTTTAATTCTGATTAGATCTTTAACTCAAAATTTCATTTATTCACATTTTCTTTTTTAAAATACATCTATAAGGCAGTGACCATGGTCAATGAGCCATTTTCCAAATTTCTTTCTCATGCTTAAGGAACATCTGCAGGATGAGATAACCACAACTGCGCAACTTCACGAGAATAGTCCCCCCAGACACACACACACTAAAGAAACCCATGCAAGGATTTACATGCTCACAATATGCTCCCATAATGCTCACAAATTCATTCGCATACAGAAATCACACTTTCTCACGAGCACTCAACACCTAGAATTCTACACCCCATCAGGATAGTATGGGCAGTTATCTGATGAAGCCAATTATTTCTGTCAACTGGCAAAAATAAAGTGCAAAAGTTATTCCCACAAAACAATGCAGCTTGAACAGAACTCGCATATGGGCCCAAGTTGCTAGAAAGGGGGTAATCAATACTACATCCTACTATTTTAGCATGACTAAAGGCTACAACCAACAACATTGACTGGAAGTCCACGTGTAGTCAATGAGGTGGTCCTTTAGAACAGCGCCACCGCAAAATAGATGACGTAGCGCGAAGTTTAGTAAAAATAAATCTAAGAATGTGCTTACAAAGGTGGCAGGCCCTGGTGCCGTACCACTATGGTCCTGTCTCTTTTCAAAACAGGTTGACAACTTTTTGTCCAGATAGACATCGAAATGATGGTTACCCTTTAAGCTAACTTTCATTTTTTAGGACAATGGTTCCTACTCCTAACTTGTTTTGAGCCATAACTTGCCGGCATAGTCATTCCATTGTAAAACGATGCAACGAAATTTTTAATCAAAGCCTGGTTGAGGACATGGGTCCCAGCTCAATACGAAGATTTCAACTCTTTATGATGGATCACCAAATTCTCAACTTTTAACGTATCCAGTTTATTACGGACATGGTACTAAACAGTAACACTTCTTTCAACTTTTTAAACGAAAACTGCTTTCACTGCCTTTAAATTATAAGCTGATGCAAATAAAATATGCGAAGAGAATAAGGAAAGCTTTGCAAACATGCCACGTTTCCTCTACTTACCCAGTTGACTGATTATACAAGAGGCAGAGACCGGCTACTCTTCATGCACTCAAATGTAAGACTATTACTCCATTATATTGAATTTTAACAACCTCATCTGAAAGATAGCTTTTCAAATGCAGAAGCAAGAATAATAATTTTAGTTTTACCTAATATGAACGAAAGAAATCTTGACTAAAAACTTTGATACTATCTCAACGATGAGAAACTATTTTTTTTTTAATTATAATGTATTCAATTCTAATTGATAGCAAAATTCAACCTAATTTTTTTAACTTAAATTCTCCAGCTCCACCTACCTACCTTGGAAGAATATAGTTTTTCTGATATTTTAATCATGTAATAACTTGAATATGAAACTTCCATTGTAACTTCCATTGAATATGAACCATTGTAAAGGATTTTAATAATAGCATAGCATTATGATTATTCCAATAATATGTTGGTACAATACATGTTAAAGATAATGAATTACATTTCTATTATTTCGTGCTTTTACATATATATATATATATATTCACTTAATAAATAATTATTTTGGGCCACATTTGTCTCTTGATTGCCTCGAACCTTTTGGAATGCTTTCATCATAATTATGTTTTTATTACAGCAAACATATGAATTCTGCAAATCAAATTTTTATAAAACCACTAGATACTTTTTTTAGAGTGATAGACCATGTTTATTAATTCTTCGATGAAATACAGGGTTTGTATAAAAAGTATCGGGAAAAATTTCGGAAAAATAGATTTATTACAGATATTGCTACAATACCTCAAAAGTCTTCAAAATACATCCCTTAAGCGTCGACACACTTTTGCCAACGGCTTTTCCACGACTCGGAGGCTCCCTGGTAGGCGGATTCCGGAAGGTCCTTAAGGGCACACGTGCAAGCTTCTTTGACGGCACTTAGAGTCCCATGGTGATGTCTTTTGAGGGAGGACTTTTGGGAAAAGGAAAAAGTCTGCTGGTGCCAAGTCGGAACTGTAAGGGGTTGGGGAACCGTCGTGATGCCATTTATCATCAGGAACTCGGTCACCTTGGAGCAGGTGTGGCTGGTTGCATTGTCATGATGCAATTTCCAATTACCGGCGATGGCTGCCCTCACCCGGTTGACCCTTCTCTTCAGTCTTCTTAGTACTTCAAGGTAAAAAGCACCATTCACTGTCTGCCCCTTAGGAACAAATTTGTAGTGGAAGACCCCTTTGTGTCGAAGAAAATGATCAGCATGGCTTTCACTCTGGATTTGCTCATTCGAGCCTTTTTTTGACGAGATGATCCTGCAGTGTGCCATTCCGAACTTTGCCGCTTTGTTTCCGGGTCGTATTCAAATATCCAAGTCTCGTCTCCTGTGATGAAGATGTCCAAAAAGCCGGGGTCTTCTTCAATGCGTTACAGAAGGTCTTCGCAAGCAGACACTCGCCTCAGCTTTTGCTCATCCGTCAAGACCTTCTGGACGAGTTTAGCGCAGATCTTTCGCATCGCCAAATTTTCAGTGATAATGCTGTGCACTGTCATCTTATCAATGCCAATTTCATCTGTGACCATTCGCACACTTAAATGATGGTCTGAATTCCGCACTTCACACACACGTTGCCATCGACGGCCGTCCAGTGCGAGGCTCGTCCTGCACACTTTCTCGGCCATCTTTGAAGAGCTTGTGCCACTTAAAAACTGCGGTTTGTGACATGCTTTCATCCTTGAACACTTGGCAAATCATGGCCAATGTCTCCGTACCCGATTTCCCCAATCCAACACAAAATTTGATCGCGTACCGCTGTTCAATCATTCGCTGCATTGTGCGCTTGCACCGAGTCACTCGACAGAGGTCCACTAAAAACACGATGTAGCCTGAACGAACGCTCGAAGACGACTGTTGCTTGGCGCGTCTTGAAGGTCATATTCCCCACTACCAAGCATGCACGCTGAGAGCGCACTACGACGTACACTCACATCAGGAAAAAAAATTTCCCAATTCTTTTTATACAGACCCTGTATATGGTAATTATTGATTGGTCTAGAAACTTTCATGTCAAGCGTACTAACGGCCAGTACATCTTGATATTTTGGTGCCACGACTTTAGGAATTAAACCTGGCCTTTGATCAATTTAACTTTGCACCCTTTTGATATTAATTGGTGTATTTTAACCAGGCGAACCTAATGTAACCAAGGTTGTAAGAGAATGAGGGAAGCATTTTAAAAATGAAACTTAAAACAATAAAATAATTATAGTGTAAAGAATAATATAATGCAATAAATGATAATGAAACAAAATTAATAATTTAAGCCTGCAATAAGGGTGTAGAAGACCCAGACCGTCCGACTCGTCCAGGGGACTAAGAGCACCTATTTGGACGGCCGGGAAGGAAAGTTAGCAGAAGCCAACTTCCATGCAATAAGGGTGTGGACCAATAGATAACACAAATTTTAATTTTTTTTTTTTTTTTGCAAATGACAAAACATTTACAATTTAAGGATTAAGAGTGAAATAATGACAAAAAATTTACAATTTAAGGATTAAAAGTGAAATAAATAGCATGATAAATGAATTGCACAGAGCAGATTTTCTTTGATTTGCCTAATAAAAACCTTGATTTAAAATTTTTAGAACTAAGCACTTATCAAGTAAATATAGTAATTTTATTTATTTGCTCTACAGAATTAAATATAAGAAGTGCTTCAAATATGATTTTATCTGTGACATTTTACAATTTTGAAATTTTGAAATACTACTGTGTATATTTGTGTAAATTCATTTTGGGGGATACAAGAGTCAGATAAGCATTAAATAGTGATTTCTTACCACTAACCAAACCATACATATGCAGATGAAAGTAGAACAATAATATATAATATTGTAATATTGGCAATTCAGCTCAGAAAAGCATTTCCTCATCCCCAAAGTTGATGAACTTTATTCGGGCAGGATGCCCAGATATAAGTTCGCTCACGCAGGTACTAGGTCACAGCTAATTCTCGAAACTCTTTCATATAGATTAATTCTTTTAATTTATCATGATGAAAAATATGTTATAGTGAATATTTAACCAATAAGTAAATTCACAAGCTGAAAATAGATAGAGTGAGTCTTATGCACCTATCTTATTTTAGCAAATGATTTTAATTCTGTTTGCACATTCGCTTTCAAGAATCCATCAAAATTTGAGGCAGATGTAAAAATAATGAAAGATCTATTAGTACAATTAAATATAATAGTCAATTAATTAGATAGATATAAAAGATGCCAAATTTGGGTCAATGGCTAGAGTGCAGCACACGGACATGTCTCAAAACACATCGGTGATTACGAAGAGGTTGAAGATAGGAATCTGTTAGAACTCATTTTCGGCTGCAAATAGAATAAATTATGATTGGTTAGTAGGAGAGAACTTCAGAGGAGTCTTAGCAGTATCGTACCGATTCTTGATAGATTTTTCTCATTCCACAGGAGGGATTGTTTAGGGAGAAGAGTCATTCTTGGTTATCAACGAATTTGGCTGGCAATCTGGATTTTCTTAATCACCAGTTTTACAAGTTTAATCGCCATGTGGTGACTGGCAAGTGAGAATTTTGAGCTTAAATAAACACCTCTAGGCACATTATAAAGAATACCTATTCCCCCCCCCCCCCAAAGCAGAGGCATCTAGCATAGTTTTATAACTACTCTTGTTACATTGATTAAAACTTCTAACTATATCCCTAACCTTCCTGGCATTTAGGAATCTGCTAACCGTGACAACTTTCTAACCTCCCCACCCCCTATCCTTCACACTTACACCAAGGTTAGCAATTTACTTGGAAAAACTAGTAAAAACCAGGAAAAACTAATATTTTCCCCGGGAAAAAACGGAGCTAATCCGGAGATTAGGTCACCTTGGTTAAATCGGAGAAGACGCCACGCACTTTGTGAGGTTAAATCGGAGAAGACGCCATGCACTTTGTGAGCGCTTTATGTTGCAATCTGGTAACCTCTTGTATCGGATGTTTTCGGCGGAAATTGTGTAACATCCAATAAGAATACGTTTTTGTGTTTGCTACAGTTTTTTGATGTAAAAGAACATTTCTATCAATATTTTTGGCCATTGTTGTGCGTGTTTGCTTGTTCTTTCGTTATATGATTTATTTTGGAGAAAGTGATTTTGCTACGTGCGATATGCACAGATAAAATTGTAGCATATTCTGTGTCTGGGCGCCGCAGGCGACCGTTCCTAATAAACCGGAGATCACTGGGGGCCCCGTTCCGGTGTAGAACGACCTTTAGGTCGAACCCCTGCCCTTGTACGGACCACTGGTACATACGGACCACCGATACATCCGTTCCACAATTTTCGATCTTTAGATCGAATCCCTGCCCTTACACGGACCTGTAGGTCGAACCCCTTCCTTTATATGGATCCTCAGTTAGATGGAGAAAGCGATCTTGATACGTGCGATATGCACAGATAAAATTGTAGCATAAAAATATTAAATTTTACAAAAATCTGATTTTGGAACATTTACATGAGTATTATTAATTTTTTTATTCTGCAGTTTTATAAAGTTATTTAATTTTCTTAAAATACACAAAAATCTGATTTTGTAACGTTTTTTTGAGTATTATTCACTGTTATTTAAGTTAAATTAAATTATCATTTATATTAGAAAATCTTGTTTAGAACAAACACAATAGTCTGTCTTTAGAAATAGGGTTCTTCTACCAAAACATCATTTTGGTAGGAGGAGCCTATTTCTAATGACGGTAAATGACATCACTGAGGATGGGTGGAGCCAATTTCAAAACACGGAAGAAAGCGCCAACCACAGGCCAACTTGGCCCGATTTTGTACTTAGAAAAAAATTTGCGGTGACCTGATCTCCGGATTTACCAAAAACGGTTTTTACCGTGGTATTTACAGGGGCTGGGGAAAACATTGCCAATCCTGATTTACACGGCCCTCGTGGGCATGTCTACACATTTTATCTTTCTCTAACTCTACTACGTACATGCTTGGGCCCTGTAGTTTCTGAAGTTTTGAAGATGTGCACAACAATAGACATCTCCCCACTATATCATTTTATAAAACTCCTTTTACTATGACCTTTTTCTCTTCGATGGAAGTTTGGATTATTTATCCTCACCTGAGCACTTATCGAACCCCTGCCCTTGAATCAACAGTAATCATTTATATCCCTGAGGGGAATTATAAACCAACATTCATTTCTTGAAATTTTGTTTCCTGTATCATTTTAAAACATAACTAATATATAATATTAATAGATAATATTCATAAGAAAAACTGAAACTTTGTAGAAATTTTTGAAGCCTCTGATTTGATAAATAAGTAAGTGAAAGCAAAACTCAAATGATCCCAATCAGCATGCAATATCAATAGAACATCACTAAAATAACTTTCATTGCTTAGAAAAGTGTGTGTTACTCCCTTTTAAGTAGTTCATATAATTAAGAATGCTATTAAATGAATATTACTTTTCTGCTGGTTAATTGAATCATAATCACCTTGTACCAACGTGATTCAATTAAGTGGCCGCCACTGTACTGGTGAAAATATAACAGGGTAGCAGAAATGTTTAACATTTCCCTCTTTCTCTATCAATCATATAATTAATGGAATATCAATTCCCACAAAACCTAGTTTTTGTAACACTGAATGAAAAATTGCAATATATACACAATAAAGTCGTCATATAATTAATATGCAGAATTGATATGCTCGACGAAAAACAATTTTTCAAAAACACAAGTGACGGACAAGCAAAGTAATAAAAGGACAACCCAAGAATACATAAAATTATAATAAATGCTCCATTACTTCTCTGAGCAATTCTAGTTCTGTTCTGGCTGCATCGTAATATGATTCTAATTCTTCACATCTTAATTGCAATGATTTTTTCTCTTCCAGCAAAGCAAGTCCGTATTCAGCAGATAAATTTTTATCATGAGTAGTTTGTTCGAGTTCACAACTCAATCTTTCTAATTCCTGCTTTAAAAATTCCCGCTCCTGCTGCAAACTATCTATTAGTTCAAAACTCATAATCTTAAAATAAATGTATAAGGATCATTTCGACTTTTGAGTGACTTATAAACACCGACATCAAAACAAATGATTGTTCGACTCCACAGTCAACATCAAATGAAATTATTTGTATTCTTTTTTATCAAATCATAAACAAAATGAGAAATCTTTTTTTTTTTTTAATTGTGGATAAAAAATAATTTAAATTATTAAATAAAATCTAGCTACTCAGTACAATAAACTTGTCAGACTCTTTTTAATGATTTATTAGTTACAGTTAATTCATACGAGATTGGTTAGCAAAAATCAAGGAGATAATTAACCAATGAGGCATGAAGGGTAAAGACTTCGTTATATAGGGAGGGGTATTTTCTGAATAGCTGCATTGGTCGAGTCACAGGCAGATAAATAGCAAAATTC
The DNA here is from genome assembly GCA_951213105.1 of Amaurobius ferox. Lineage (NCBI taxonomy): Eukaryota > Metazoa > Arthropoda > Arachnida > Araneae > Amaurobiidae > Amaurobius > Amaurobius ferox. Next base: position 143,580,546 of record OX578147.1, on the reverse strand, counting down.
CCACTCCAACAAAACAGTTTTTGCGACCAATAGGAGCTTCAGAGAGCTACGCCTGCGCAGGAAGTTTCAGTTTATATTACGATCTCGGCATCATCGCATTAACTTGTTCGATCCAGTAAGTTATTAGTGTTTAGAATAATAAATTCTAAGTTTAATCCATCTAATGCCATAATCAACTGCCCATAATTGCAATGGTAGAAAGAAAATTTAATTCCTATAGTGGTGTCATCTGTTGTGAATTTGTGAAAGTACTTATACTTTTGTAAGTGGTGCCAATTTTGTACTTAGTAAAATGTCACTTTGTGAAATATCCGTATTTTGCTAATAAGAATGTTAGTAAAATCATGTATATATATATATATATATAGAAGCTCCTATTGGTCGCAAGATAGCTCCTATTAGTCGCTCTGAAGCTCGTATTGTGTCAAAAGCAGCATTATGATGCTACGATTTTTCCCTCATTGTTTTCCCCCCCCTCAGAACAGAGTCTAAAATGTTTATATCTATGGTTGCACATTATCGTTTGTTTTTATTTTTCTTTAATGAAGTGAGTGAAAACAGCGGGATTTGTTATTTATAGAACTTAGAAAAGGATAGAATCTTATAAAAATGCTGTTTCCGTTAGCTAATGATCTCAGTTCAGTTTAAATAATGATCTCAGTTATTTAAATAAACGGAGAAAGACATAATAATTTTCTGGGAGATTCTCACAACATTTGGCGACCCGGACGTGATAAGATACGATATTTTGAATTTGAACAGTTTTGTTTTCAATAAGTATGAATAAAATTCAGAAGCAACGGAAAGTAGTACGGAGTTCTTTTACTCGGTTGTACAATCAGATTATAGCAGGTATTGATTCCGACGAAACAGATAGAGTTTTGGAATTAAAAGCAAAGTTTGAAACTTTGAAATTGAAATAAAGAGCTTCAGAATTTGGATCGCGAATTCGTGGAACTCATGTTAGAAGCTGACGATACAATGGATGAAAGATTCGAACAAGAAAGTAAGTCAGCCGAGGAGTATAATAACAATTTCTTTAAAGTAAAGGCTCTTTTCAATGAAAGATAACTGATAAAATAAATTCAATAGTTAGTGATCGGGAAATGCATAACAGAAAGTTTAAACTCCCGAAAATTAAACTTGAGAAATATGATGGTAATATAAAAGGCTGGTTAACCTTTTGGTCAATGTTTAAAAAAATAGAAGATTCGGGAGTTGATTCAGGATATAAATTCCAGTATCTCATACAGTGTACAGTTCGAAATTCTCGCGCTAGAGAACTTGTACAAAGCTACCCAACGACGGCTGAAAACTATCCAAAAGTGATAGAAAGTTTCAAAGCTAGATTTGGAAAAGACGATGTTTTAGTGGAACTCTACATAAGGGATCTTCTAGCATTAGTGATAGAGAACACAAAGTCGCAATTGACGCTTTCGCTTTCGTCATTGTATGATAAACTTGAATCGCAACTTAGAGCATTAGATTCATTGGGCGTTGCTACAAATAAGTATGATGCAATTCTTTTCCCGCTAGTGGAGTCGTGTATTCCCGAGGAGTTACCAAGAGTCTGGCAGAGACAATCAAAAGTTGGAGAATCTCCAAAGGATAGACTCGACGATTTGATGACCTTTATTAGAAATGAAGTGGAGAATGAGCAACGGATATCTATGGCTATTGGTGGCTTTGAAGTCAAGAAGTCAAAGCCGACGAAAATAAAGCGATCGATTCAAAATATCGAGGAAGAGTTCGTGCCAACTGCAGATGATTTATTCTCCGGTGAAAAGAAGAAAGAAAAATTAAGCAGTTGTATTTTTTGCAATAAACCACATTTAAGTAAAGAATGTTTTCAAGCACAGAAACTGTCAGTTGAGGAAAACAAAACAAGATTAAAGATAAAAAAGGCTTGCTTTTCTTGTTTGAAAACAGGACACAGTTTTAAGGCTTGTAAAACAAATGTATAATCTGTGGGCGAAAACACTGGGTTGTAATGTGCCCAGAAATTCCAGCTAATCGAAAGAAAATAGATGCATACGACATAGAGAAAGAAGAAAAGCAAAATACTTCCTTGGCAAACCATAGCTGTTCACAAGAAGTGCTCCTACAAACTTTACAAGTAAAACTGAAATCAATAAAAGGAAGTCGTACTGTACGTGTATTAATTGATAGTGGTTCACAACAGTCATATACTCTGAAGAATACAGTGAATGAAAAGGGTTACGAACCAGTCGGTTCCGAAGATTTAGTTCATGTTTTATTTGGAGGTAAAACACTTGGAAAAGAGTGTCATCAGTGTTATAACAAGTTTGAGCAGCTCGAGTAGCAAGTTCAAACTTGTGATTTTCAAAAGTGACTAATTAATACGTTCAATAAACTCCCACAAAACTCGGAGATTTAATTGACTTTCACGTTAAAACCAGCGATTTCCAACCAGCGACGTTCTCCCGTGATGATGTTTCCATTTAATTTCCATTTAAGTTCATATTTCAAACCTGTGATTTTCAAAAGTGACTAATACGTTCAATAAACTCCGACAAAACTCATTTAATTGACTTTCACGTTAAAACGAGCGATTTTCAACCAGAGACGTTCTCCCGTGATGATGTTTCCATTTAAGTTCATATTTCAAACCTGTGATTTTCAAAAGTGACTAATACGTTCAATAAACTCCGACAAAACTCATTTAATTGACTTTCACGTTAAAACGAGCGATTTTCAACCAGCGACGTTCTCCCGTGATGATGTTTCCATTTAGTTTCCATTTAAGTTCATATTTCAAACCTGTGATTTTCAATAGTGACTAATACGTTCAATAAACTCCCACAAAACTCAGACATTTAATTGACTTTCACGTTAAAACCAGCGATTTCCAACCAGAGACGTTCTTTCCAACTAGCGACGACGTTAAGGCCCCGCTAACCGTTCAATCGAACTCAAATCCGCAACAATCTGCTCCCTAGATGTCGCTTGTAAAAATGGTATGGTTGCAAGAATTCAGCTTTTAGCTCTGTTTTCACAGTCCCTTTTCCTAATTGAGCTGCCCATCATCGAAATGACTTTCCCACCAAAAAGTAAGCCTCTCTTTGTATCCTATTTCAGGACGCACTAAAGCCATAAATTCCCGTACCCTTATCCCAGGTGAGGGAGTGTCACGATACAAAGCCTGTGGGCACAGGACATTGCATTGAATAAACCAGTTCAGTTTCAGCCCTCCGAACAGAAAGAAAGAGTTTTGAGCAGTTCTTGTCTGATGCCATATCGTACTGATGATTAGATTATTTTATTGGAAATTTGCGTAAATTTTCAAATAAAGTTTAGTTGAAAGTTGGAGCCAGCAGCAGAATTACGTTAACATTTATGATTAACACCAAATTGGGAAATTTGATGTGAAAGACAATGTAAGATTCCTGTTTATTAAATTGTGATTGCATACATCGTTCTATAAGAAAAAAGAAATCTTTCACTTCAAAAATTAACGAATTCTCGTATCTGAATTTTAGGCCATGTCACAGTACTTCGGAAATAATTTGGTACGATTATCACACTCGATGATTAGTGGAAACCTATTGATTTAGCTGTTAGGAAGACCCCCCCCCCCCTCAATATGATTCCCTGTGTATTATATATTATGTATATAGAGAAAGTAAAAATATAGTGTGATGAACTAAAAAGGAAAATAATGCACACTTGCTACGGCTACGGTGGGCTGAAAGTCTCAAACCTCCTTTTGTAGACAGTCTATATATTCTATAGACTAATTATGTAATGCTTTCAACAAGAAATACTGCAATATTGATAGAAAAAAGGGAAAGGGAAAGACAAATATTTCTCTCAAAAATGAAAACAGTTTTGCATCGGCAGCAGAAGCGCATGAACGGAAATAAGCTAGAATCCTGTCCAAAACTAGTTTGGAATCTTTTACCAATTCTTGGAAAAACTGTATTCCTTCTGGAACGTCACCCCCGAAAACCGCAAAAGCAAAGAGCTGTTGCTCCCCAAAGTGGGGAACTATAGAGGGCTGTGCCTTTCTTGATAAATAGCTGTCAAACAATCACTTTCTCCCCCTAGTTGTTGACTGCATATAAAGATCTATTGCTGACCGACAGAGATTGTATGACCCACAAGCACGCGACTTACAGGGTTGCCGTAAACTTAACTTCATTCTGCTTCACATATTTGTATTTAAAATAGTTTATAGATTATTATAAATCGATCTTATAATGATAAAATTATAATATTTGCTGATATCGATAGAGAAATGTATTACTGTTTTATTTACGTATGCAAAATATTCAAAAAAATTTTTTAATTTGTTACAGAAGCCCTTAATGGAAACTTCCGTTGGGATGTTAACTTTTAAATTCATTTTTGAAACACTTTAAATTTAAATATTTAAAAAAGTCGTATGATAGATTAAATATATGTGTTTATCCTTTAATATCGCGAAGACAGTTAACATTTACGGGCAAAATTCACGGAGGAATCTTCTAAACAAATTTTCCCATTGGTTAACATGGAAGCAGCTCATAAGGTCTAGTGAGGTATGAGTCCCCTTAAAACCAACGATTTCCAACCAGCGACGTTCTCCCGTGATGATGTTTCCATTTAGTTTCAAAACTCAGAGATTTAATTGACTTTCACGTTAAAACCAGCGATTTCCAACCTTTCTCGTTGGGAATCATGGAGTTAGAGAGTAGAACTCCTAGAAAAAATGTTTCGTTTTCCATCAATATCTCGACAACCCCTGGTTTTAGAAACTCGAAACTTGGACTCAATTTATGGGGAGCTATTTCAAAGCCATCCACCCAATTTCATTAAATTCAAATCAGCCGTTCTCCCGTGGTGATGAGATAAACGAAAGTGTCGTTTTTCACTCATCTCGAGAACCACTAGTTGTAGAAACTCGAAACATGGACTCCATTTTAAGTGGGGCGATTTCAAGGCAACCCACCCAATTTCATTAAATTCGGTTCAGCCGTTCTCCCGTGATGTTGGATCATACATACATACATACTTTTCTTTTTTATATATTATATAGATAGGCTTCCACTCAGTGTTTCTTACAGGACTTTTTGGCCAGGGAGGGGGGGGGGGGGCAAGTTTTCTATTTGCTGTATATAAATATATCAAATGCTGTGTCATATAAATGGAAACTAGGTTTCATAAAATGTCTCCGCCCCCCCCCCCCCCTCCCAGAGGTATAACGCCTGAAAGAAACGCTGGTTGATTGCTATTGATTGATTCTGAGAATCGTATCCAATTTTCTTCGAAGGAATTCGTTCTTTCCGCGAGATATGGACACACATTTGGAATCCAGGGACGCTCAAATCGAGTCAACTGTCGAAAACTCGTTTCCCTATACCATCTATGCTGCATGGAGGGAAAGTAAAAATAGTAAATACATAATTTTTCATGTATCAATCCTCATCGCTCCATCCACAAAAGTCGGCGGTGGCTTCTGTCCGATGTAGCCCAAATCGTTTTGGGTGAATAACATGCTGGAAAATAAAACTTGCAAATCGGATGCCATACACTTATGTTTGCTTATTGTTTATAACTATTACTTTTAATATTTTAAGATAAAAACATTATACAAACTTGAGAACCGGAGCATTTTCAATCCTCTTCCACTTGACAAGACGATGGCTCGAAAACGATAAGAGATAAATAATAAAGGCAGATTTCATGACTCCATTTTCTAGTGCCCATTTTTATCGTTTACTATTTATATCTATATTTTATAGCTTACTATACAATTCGATTAAAAGTTGGGAAAATGAGAAAAACACTCGTTCGGAGAACTTTTTAAAGTTTTTTTCGAAAAGAAAAGTTCAAAATATTAAAACATTGAAATTATTTCTATATATTCATAATCTTGACCCCATTTCCGACAAAAGAAGTGAAATCCTTACCAAATTTATCTACTGGTTCGCGGGGTATAAGCCTCCGAAATGTTGCCATGTTTCGGAACGCTCCGTTTTCCCGCCACAGAAACTTCAACCGTAGAAGTTATTCACAGCCAAATGTTCAGTCCAGTGGTTAGTGCGCGGGAATGGCACTCTGTAGGTCCGGGTTCGATTCCCGCCATTGCCAAAACTGCCGCCGTGTTCACGCGGAGTACGATCACGTTAAACATGTGAATCCGTAAGTCCGTCCGAGAGGAGGGTACGGTCCCTGTGGATGCTTCCCCCACTGGGTTCCGATCTAAATTGGGTGGCACTTCTCGACCGTCCAAACAGTTACCTCACACCTGTCTGGGTCTCAACAACATCCAGATGTTCTCTATCGCCCGTTGAGAGAGAGAGAGGGCGACATTTCATGACACTATCAATTTTGAACAAGGTTCGAAACTTCCCTAGTTGAGTCTCCACCTATTTTGAAGACAGCGCGTGATCCACTCGCTTCGTCCAACTGACCCGTTTCGTTTTTTTTTATATCTTTTGAATCGCTCCTGTCACTCGTTTTCTTTTTCGGTTTTTGTTTTCTTTCCCCAAACCTGTCTCCTACGTTTTCTGTCGTTCGGCTGCCAGAACGGACGATTCATCGCTCTCGCAGTTTCTCTACCCTCCACTCACATTTCGATCTTTTTATTATCCATTATTCGGTTTGGTAATAAAAATAAATTATATATATATATATATATATATACTTTTCTCTAGTTATAAATTAAGTGCTTAAATTTGGCTTTATACGTAGGTATCTTATATTTTTTAAGTTATGGTTTTATGAGTTACAACTTATTTCTAATCTAGCATTGGAATTTTATATAATATTTTTATTATATATATATGTATAATAAAAATAGTTTATAATCTGTCTGTCTGTGTGTGTGTTTGTCTCATCATCACGGGAGAACGGCTGCACTGATTTTCATGAAATTTTGTGAGTAGTTTAGGAATAGCTCTCCTCCACTTAAAATTGAGTCTATGTTTACAGTTTCTAGAACCAGGGGTTGTCTAGATATTAATAAAAAACGCACGATTAAATATATTCCAGCATTATGCAGACGATTTTTCCCCCCGCAAATTCATTGGATAAAAATGATATGTTACTAAGCAACGTCATTAAATCCAATGACATTATATAGTAGACGATTTTTATTAAATATTTCCCGATTTAAATAACAAAGAAATGCATATAAAAATAATTTTAATCGGAATTCCATTTTTTACCGGATTGCATCCATTACGGTTTTCGGGCTGAAAGGTTATGAAGATATAAGATATTTTCTATTTCTGAAGTCATCTGCTGTATTTTGGTAAATATTTTTCGAACTATATTGTGTTTAACCAATTGTTGCAACAGAATAAAGATCGTATGTGTATATCTTCCAATATCATTTTAACGCTTTCATTTCGGCATAGGTTGATCCAGTTTCATAGCGGCATATATTGATCCAATTTTATATTTTTTATAAATTTATTTACAAACGGGACATGGGTGTTTCATTCTTCAGATCTGCCCGTGAAGATAAATTTGTATAGCGAGAACAGAGATTCTTCTATTTCTTTTTAGGAGAATTAAATAAAAAAATTTAATAGAATGTTTTGAATAGGAATTTGCACATAATTGGGAATTTTAGTTTATTTATATTATATATCCTATACGAAGAACGGGTATACTACTAATATATATATATATATATATATATATATATATTATTTATAATGTTTTATTTATAATGTTCTCTTTATCATCTTCACAAGCTTGTGATATAGACACTATTGATATCAAATAATCACTTCAGACCATCTTATTTTCATTTTTGCTATACAGAACATTTCAATAAATGATCCATCTCTGGTACATATATTAGAAGTAAATTAAAATTCTTCAATTATATATATATATATATATATATAATCAAATTTAAAAATATCATAAAATGAAGACAATTTAGTTGTTAAATACTAAGCATGCATTACATGTTAGATTAACAATACATTATCTTCAGTAATATAACTATACATTAAAATTACACCTATTTATTGCTGTATATAAATAAGATGAAATCCAGGGACGTAGCTAAGGGGGTTCACCTCTCCGCCCTCGAAATTGAACAGTTTTAAAATACTTCTTAACACACATGATAAAAAAAAAATTCTACTGAATCCCTATTCAGTGTTGAAGTCCCAGACCACACAGCCAACCCTAAGGCTTACGGCAGTTTGGTGTGTGGCCGGCAGAAATCCCCATTCAGTTTTGTTGTTGTTGTTGTTGAAACCCAGACCGTCCGACCTACCAGAAAGGTGTAAGGTAACTGTTTGGACGGTCGGGAAGTGCCACCCAATTTAGACCGGAACCCAGTGGGGGAGGCATCCACAGGGACCGTACCCTCCTTCCCCTACCACCAACCTCTCGGAAGGACTTTCGGACCCACATGTTTAACGTGATCGTACTCCGCATGAACACGGCGGCAGTTTTGGCAGTGGCTGGAATCGAACCCGGGCCTACCGAGTAACCAATGGGCTACCAATGGGCTACCGCGCCCCCTCCCCATTCAGTGTTGTTGTTGTTGAAACCCAGACCGTCCGACCTACCAGAAAGGTGTAAGGTAACTGTTTGGACGGTCGGGAAGTGCCACCCAATTTAGACCGGAACCCAGTGGGGGAGGCATCCACAGGGACCGAACCCTCCTTCCCCTACCACCAACCTCTCGGAAGGACTTTAGGACCCACATGTTTAACGTGATCGTACTCCGCATGAACACGGCGGCAGTTTTGGCAGTGGCTGGAATCGAACCCGGGCCTACCGAGTAACCAATGGGCTACCAATGGGCTACCGCGCCCCCTCCCCATTCAGTGTTGTTGTTGTTGAAACCCAGACCGTCCGACCTACCAGAAAGGTGTAAGGTAACTGTTTGGACGGTCGGGAAGTGCCACCCAATTTAGACCGGAACCCAGTGGGGGAGGCATCCACAGGGACCGAACCCTCCTTCCCCTACCACCAACCTCTCGGAAGGACTTTAGGACCCACATGTTTAACGTGATCGTACTCCGCATGAACACGGCGGCAGTTTTGGCAGTGGCTGGAATCGAACCCGGGCCTATCGAGTGCAACTCCAGCGCGCTAACCAATGGGCTACCGCGCCCTCCCCATTCAGTGTTGTTGTTGTTGAGACCCAGACCGTCCGACCTACCAGAAAGGTGTAAGGTAACTGTATGTGTCGTTCTGAAGTATTTGAACTAGAAAAACAATCCGTTAACCTCCAATAAATAAAATAAATAAATAATAATAATAATAAAGGAATAATAAAGAAGGAAGATTTTAGAAACTAAAAATTAAACAAAAGTGGTTCGGCTGCTGCGTCACTGCAATAGAGGGGAAATTCTCCGTATACAGTAACAAGAAAGATCAATCATGTTTAAAGCATTGATTATGAAACACTTTCCAACTTCAATGCAATTTTATTTAAAAAATTCTAAAATGCAATACATTCCTCGGTAATATTTTAAAACTTATCACAATACTACATTAATTTATTATATTTGATAACTTAAACCTTCATTGAGAAAAATGAACTTCATTCAAATGACGGCATTGAAATATAAATTGCCTGGTTTAAACATCTCTAAAATGCGTTACATTCCACGGTAATATTTTTAAAACTATCATAATACTACGATAATTTATTATATTTGAAAACTTCATCGAAAACAACTGAAATTCATTCAAATGACGTCATAGAAAAAATAACACGCCTGGATCTCTCTATAAAAACAGCATTTCATTCATAACTTTCTCCCATTCATTTCATTCATCACAATACTATAATAATTTATTGTATTTAAAAATTGAGATCATGGAGCTACAAGTAATTAAACTCTATGCTTAAAACTTCATCGAAAAAAATCGTCCTTCTCTTTATAAAACCAATTAATATTTCATTCATATCAGCCATGCAGACTCCATGGGCTAAATTATTTTGTGTTAAAGAAGTACAGCAATTCTAATACAACTCATTCTACATATTTTGCTGTTTACATTTTACATAAGTGAAAAATAGGCTTCGTTGAAGAAATAATCAAATTTGGATAATCATTTAAACTCAAATATATTGTATTTGCGCTGTTTCAGTATGTAGATGCACAGAATTTAAGCAAAAATAAAGTAATTTTAGGACGGATACAACACTCAATATGAATTAAAAAGAACTTAAAAAATCACGATTTTGAAACAAGATGGATGCCATATATCATTTTGAAGTGGGTCGTGTGATCTTTTCATTTCATGGTCACGTGATCGTTTCATATAAGAGGTGTAATTATTATTTTAATTTTTATTTAAAAACTACTGAATATATTTCGCTGAATTTTTTTTTTTTATATATTTCATGGAACAATTTGAATATTGCCTAAAATTTTCGAAGCAATTTGTGAATTTTAAATCCGCTTAAAAAATGTTTGAAAAATTAGGTCCCATAGGGCTCAATGTATTTCATTTTTTCAACCCGGGTTCCATCCAAAACTAATTGGGTGATATTATTCATTTATATTCCCATAGGTCCTACGGACCGTCTGAACAACATACTAAAATTTCATTTCGATTAAGTCATTTTTACGGCAGTTATCGTGCTAACGGACAGACAGACAGAATGAACAATGTGATAAACACTTTTCAACTTTGTTGTAGAGTGTTAAAATCCGGGTTCTTCACTGAGATTTGTAAAGAGCCTTGCTGCCCCAACCGGGAATCTCGGAACTGGCCAGCCGACGTTCTACCGTTGAGCTACTGGGATGAAATGGCAAGTTCTTATCAGCGAAGTGGACTCTGCAGATTATGTTTAAAAAATGTTTTATTCACCCATTTAAGTTATCAGTAAACAATGCAATGCTCCTCCTCATCAGTACAAAATAGTCTTGATTGCAGTGGTAGCAAAAACAAACATGTCATATGCCACAATTGTTAGGGTTTTTAAAGCATTTCAATGCGATCCAACTTTCTATATAAATATGCATAGATATTATTTTCTTCGATTATGACATAGTTATAAATATTTTTAAAATTGAATCATTTTAAATTAAAAGTATAAGATCTTTAGAATACAAATAGAAATAAATCCAAGGACAGGGCCATAATCCATATTAATTTTAAATGATAACAGTTGCTTGATTTAAATGTTCAATATCACAGTACAAAAGCGATTCAATTTTTTTGACGATCCATTTAAAAATATAACTCATTGAAACTTGCATTTGTCTCATGCTCATTTCCTCCAAAAATTAAAATTGGAATGTATTTCTTCCCTATTCAATGTATAGATCACATGATGTTAAGAACCACGTGATCGGGTACATCGGCGTCGTCTGTTTATTTGGCTGCATCCAGGATAGAACCTATTTTTTGTTACTGTAGCTTCAAACAACTGGAATGCTACGAAGACCCATCCATGTTTTATTTTTACTTCGGAATGTCGTCCAATAAGTCTTCCATTTTTTTATCTGAAATTATAATTTTTCTGTATCCGGTTCCAATGAACCCATCTGCGTTCTCCGTACAGAGCAAATTTTTATGACTTTATGGGACAAGACTATAAATTTTTATGACTATATGGGACAAGAAAATGTTGTTTCATATGTCATTTCAATTAGCGGAATTTGCCAAACATTTTGATCTATTTTTGGCTTTTTTATTTATTTTGACTCCGCCCAACCCGACCCGAAATTAATAAAACATGGCCAGGTCCGTGTTGACCTGTTACTTAACTTCCTTGAGATGGACACTTAAAACGGATCCCCTAATTGAATTTCAAAATGATGAAATCAATAAGTTAACTGCAAGAGTTAAAACTGAACTTAAAGAGACATAATATAGTACCTAAAACGAATTAAAAGAATCTTATTGAAGACTGGATTTAATGGAATACAAACAAGTCAGTCAAACGAAAATGAGCCGGGCCAACTGAAAAGCAATCCGTATGAATCCGTACTAATTAAAAATAGAATGAATAAATCATCATGAGGAGTATACAAAAGAAGCCTTCTGGAAAGAGTTCTCTCCAATACATAATATTCCTTTTTGTTCCTTGTTACATGGAACAAAAAGGTTATTTTACACCTCAAAGAACTGTGAAAAAAAAAAGCCCCTAGAATAATAGGGAAAGGAAGTGATTTCTTGAAAAATAATTTTTAGCCTACTCTATATAATATATAGTATATAATAATAGGATGCACTCCAGAACCCTATTCTTCCTCATTTCTATCATTATCCATATCAGACAAAAAACATTTCTTTTACATTTCGTTATTCTTAAAAATTCTCCAAAATAAAAAATAAAAATGTTCTTAAAGTTGGCAACAGTCTTATCATGTCGACGCATTTGTCTGATCTAGGCTGCTTATAAAGCTCCTTTTCCCACATAAAGTGCAACTTCTTTCTTGCTTTATTTCGCTTTTATGGAATGCAATGTAAAATTTTAAATTTCGAACTGTTTTCTTTCCAGAAGAGGTCCCGTTCTTAGTTAATAATAAAATTTCCTCACACACAAAAAGTCCAGAATCATGAGGTGCGCATTTCCTTCAGCATCGCCCATTCGGGAAATTCTTTTCGATAATAGGAACAAAATGAAGAAAATTCCTGAACGTGGTAGTTTGAATTCTTAGAATGACATCTCGTTAAATACAAGATTCTTGGAACGCATCCAAAGCCTCAAATCTCGATAGCATTTCATTTTCGACGGCACCGTACCACTCCCTATCATTCGAAATTTTGGGTCGCCGATTGGCCTATGGTAATAGGTCGAATTAACCTGCGAGATTGACTGTATTTAAAAGATGTAGTGGACTTTGGCACATGCATGCCTCTGATGAAGGGCGTCTCTATGCTCGAAAGCGAGAAATTTGGGAGTCATTTTACGTCCGATATTGAGTCAATAAATTTTTATTTGGAAGTTTTTATTAGCATTTTTACATGTTTTAATTTTTAGGGAAGAAAAGAAAAAAGAATTAAATTCTTAAAAACTTCGGCGAATCATCCTACCCAATAAACAATCGTTTTAAACATAATGTTTAGTAAGAAATCGAATGAATCAGAAAGGAACCATTCGCTAGATATCGAACGCCTTTCGGATAAATGTATTTGAAAAGTGGCGCAAAAATAAATAAACAAGTAAATAGTTGAAAATAAATAAGTCAATAGTTGAGTTGAATTTTCATGTCAATATCATTCCATCCTTGTAGTGTGACAATAACAGTAGCGAATGCCTTTCTCGTCCCTCTCCCGCAAATAAGACGCGTTTTTTGGAGACGGGTTTAGGTCGACGCTTTATGAGGGGTTCCACCTAAGGCTCCTATATATAGGAGCTATATATAGGAGTACTAGATATATTTTGTCTATATAGGAGCCTTAGTTCCACCTGAACAACAAATGCGCAAATGTAGTGAAACGTCACGCATCCGAAGATAGGTCATCTGAAAAGACTGTTTATGTACGTTCTTCTTTAAGTTTCGGAATAAATACGGATGCATTACGTTAGTCTTCTCACTGACATAGAATACCCCCTCCCCTGGGTCAACAGTACTTTGGGCTTAGTATATGGTATGAAAATATCCCCGTGCCCGAAATAATTCCAATAGATAATCCGACCCTGGTTATAGTTTTTCTATCTAATACATAAAGATCCTCTACTAGTAGCTCAGGCAGGAAGAAGGAATAATGATTATGCAAATTCTTTTAAGCCATTAAGTTGTCCTGAAATCCCCAAATGCCGAAATTCTTCGAAACTGAAACAGAGGCGAAATGCCACAGAGCCTCCATTAAAAGCACCCAAGCGCAAAGGGAGTACGCGCAGAATAGTATCGTGATGCTCAACTGCCATTCTATGAAAAGGCCGTAGCCAAAACTTTGTAAAAAGAACTTTACACTGATATGCAAATGACTCACGATAAAATATCACGATGTATCAGCTATAATGCACTCGTCAGTCTTTTAAAAAAAAATCTGATGTGGGCAACACATGACTTTTCTTATATAATGCAATGAATTTACTACTTTTACAGTAAAAAATAGGTTTTTCTTATAGTAGATATTTATATTCTTTCCAAGATATTCAATTTTCGACAATTAGTCGTCATTTTTATGGATTGAGCGTCATTTTTATCCATTGGGTGAGATTTTCGGTCATTGGGCAACATTTAAAAAAGTCGCCAAATTGGCGACATTCCGACAAAATCTCGTCAAGCATTATGGATGGAAAAATAAGTTATTCTTATAGCAGATAAATGACTATTGGCGTTCCAATACAAAAGTATGACTCAAAGTATCTTTTCTCATGAATGGAACGAGCTAGATCCACGAGAATGATGTCAGCCAATGTATCACATGATATTACATATGAAAAGTGAACATGTTTCTCAACAGTTAATATTTTTTTTTAATTTATGGGATTTTTTTTGATAAATTTGTTTGAAAAATGTACACTATCTCGAGAATGGTTCATGCTAGCGTTCTAAAGTTTATGTCCATCGTTTTCTAAGGAAAAATTGCATAAAAAATGTCTATTTCCGTAACTTTATTAAAGGTTTTGATTTTTTGATGGATTTTTTTCAAAATTTCACTCGAAAATTTAAGTGAGTTCTGAGCATTCGATTACGTTTAAAAACAATAGGCTTCCAGTATTCACGAATTGTGATTTTTGTACCCAATTTCATTTGAATCGCTCCATTCGTTCGTGAGATATTGTCTCCACAGACTCACTGACACACACACACACACACACACACACAGACATCACTTTAAAAATGTTTGATTCGTGATCAGGGATGCTTGAAACGTGCTCTCCCGTCGAAAACTCGAATTCGAATGTTCGACCCCGTGACAATACTTTCGTTATACATTATGTATATATAAGAAAGTAAAAATGCAAGAAGAATCCAATAAAAATAATGTACAAAATGTGAGGCCCTCTGCAAACACGAAGCCCTGCTTGGCCCTCTTGACGCATATGCCTATACGTTAGTAAATTCACTTTAGTTTCTGGCATAGAACTTTTGGTCCCAGGTCAACGGTCCTTTGTTTATGATATAAAAATATTCCCTGGCCCTAAACTCCGAAACTAAGTATACACATACATGTGTTAGTCTGGCAGAAAAAGCTGCAAACAATTTTCCAAAAATTATTTTTGAAATCATGCGATTCTTTAGACTGCAAAATCCTTAAACAGCAACCATTGTATAACAAACGATTTAATAAATTTAATTTGAATGTTTATTTGCCAGACCATGTGTCGTCGGTAACCATGATCGTAATCGAAGCCATAAAAATAAATAAATAAATTTGAGGTTTAAAGAACATTCCATCTACAGTATTGTGTGCGACATATTCTTTCAGCGTGGGAATACCGACCCTAACTGTAACTGGGTATAAATGCATTGGGATCTAAATGGATTATTTCCTATGCATGCTGTATTTTTTTTTTTATAAAATATTCATTCCAACTGTTGTTTTCATTCTGCAGTTTTAATTTCACATGTGAATTTTAAATTAGAATGATTATTAGATCCTATGAAAAAAAAAACTATTTTACAGTGCCATTCCATTGTGAAAGTTCTGTTGGTGAATATAAAATAATTGTTATAGAAATTTTCATGTTACATTTTATATTTTAACCTTTTTTATGGGATAGCATGCAGATCATTTTTATTTCGCGAATTTTCAGAATGAGATTTTATGCTTGTATAGAATCCGATTTGCTATATATATATGATACAGAAATATATAGCCTTTCCCAATAACGCGCCCTTTTCTTTCACAATTATTATTCCAAATTCCTATTTCATGTCCAGCATATATTGCAACTACATTAAATGATATCCCCTGCAGACACTTCCACTTTTCCTCGATCATACCATGTAGGGTCACTCATCTTAACCTCTGTCTGAACGTTCTCATACGAAACTGCTTTCCCAATCACATCTTTCCCATACCACCACATCCCTCCCCCCTCTGCTGTAACTGTACATTGTGTAAAACGGCACAGACTGCACTGAGATTTGGTGAGAGTTGGTCGACGATCAGGAGTCGTCCAGGATATGTAATTATATCGCTATTTCTAGTGTCATCTAATAAACTAGATTTGTGACATCGAGAAAGGTATCTTCCTTGGACTATCCCATTACATATATATATATATATATATATATATATATATATATATATGTAATGGGATATATATATATATATATATATATATATATATAAACAGGCTGTCCCAAAAACATTGACCTCGGTTTTTATTCTTCAGACATTGATCTTAGACCTACCTATATAATAAATTACAAAGTTGCGTAAAAAAAGGTATAGAATTTTATGAAATCGATAAAAATTTTCAGGTGATTAAATTTGAAGATATACAAAATTTAAATTTTTATACGGCCCCCGTACAAAAGCATTTCCAATGAGTAAACTGTGCCCCATACACTAATAAGGTGATGTACAAAATTTCAGCATTTTATCATAAAAAGTCCCAGGATATGTTTAAACAAATTGGGTGAGGGATTAATCACACATTAAAATGTAAATGTTTACAACAAGAGTGCAAATGACGCAATGCAGAAATACATCATAGGCAAATAATATCTGCCTCTTATCTTTAATGGATCTTTGGCGTGGATGGAAAACATTTTGAACAAGCTTTGTAATCTTTGTGTAAAGTTATTATTTCTACATACTGTAGATACTTTTGTACCAATAAATAGCAAAATTATTATTTATTTATGTAATCATTGTTTTCTTCAGTAATTTGTGTATGACCCCTGAAACGTGATCTGCCGACATGATTTTTCCCCTCTGAGAACCCACGTCGATGCATCGAAAAGTGGTTTAAGTCAGCACTTTTGTGTTTTCATATCTCTGGGACTTTTTATGATAAAGTGCTGAAATTTTATACATCACCTTATTTTTATTCCCGGCCACTCAAATTGCTGCTCGTGCCCTAGGGTGAGTCGGGTGGTCTGGGTTTTCGACATCACCTTATTAGTGTATGGGGCACATTTTACTCATTGGAAATGTTTTTGTACGGGGGCCGTATAAAAATTTAAATTTTGTTTTTCTTCAAATTTAATCCCCTAAAAAATTTTATCGATTTCATAAAATTCAGTCCCTTTTTTTACGCAACTTTGTAATTTATTATATATGTCTAAGATCAATATTTAAGGAATAAAAGCCGAGGTCAGTGTTTTTGGGACACCCTGTATATGTATATATATATAATATACAAGGTAGGATTAAAAAATTTGGAGACTGTGTTGATATCTCCAACCCTGATTGGAGGAGAGGGGAACTATTTTACCCTGGAGTAGAGGTACATGTGACGCAAGATGTGAAAAGGAAAGAAGCAGGTCCGCAGTGCAGGGTTTTTCCAGACAATGCGTGTCAGTGAACTGTAGTCGTTCGCGTCCGTCGAAAACGGAAATGACTTTTGAAGAACAACGTGCGAATATCAAATTCTGCCAGCGTTTGGAGAAATCGCCGACAGAAACATTGCACATGTCGCAGCAGGGGCAAGGTGAGAGAGCAACGTGTCGTGTGAGACCCACAAACGAAACGGCAGTCCTCACAGTGGAAGTCACTCTCGTCGTCCAAGTCAAAAAAGTTCCGTTTGGACCGTTCAAAGGGGAAGGTAATGCTGGAGGTGTTTATTGACCAAAAGGGCGTGGTGTATTCATAGTATCTTATATTGTTTGTGTTTGCTATACATTGTTTGTGTTTGCTTCGACAAAACACTTGGACTCGATGAAGAGTTTTGACGAAGTGAACCATTCCATTTTTTAAGGCCTAGCTCTTGTCCACGTGTATAGCAGTAATGCTTGGATTTTTTATGTTTTTCTATTATCGTTTCCATACCATTGAAATTTGTTGATTTTCTTTAACTTGATGACTCGAAATTTGTATTTTTTCCATTTGATTGAAGATTTGCTATTTTATACTTTTATTTTGTAGGTTTATTAGAAAGTTAGGTTTTTCAAGTTGCAGCTTCTCACTTTTCTATCATTGGGCTTTCAAACTATTATATATATATATATATATATATATATATATATATATATATATATATATATATATATATATATATATATATATATATATATATATATTACAAACACTGATTAATTAATAATACCAAGTAATTAATGGTATTACGAAGTAAGCCTTCCTTACTCCTCTAAAGTTTCATTCAACCCTTCCCGACCCAAAAGTTCTGGAATAAACACTGGGAGCGCGATTCTATCTCTTAAAAGTTTGAGATGCGAACTGATTTTGCAACTGAAATTTCTCGATGCAACAAAGAAATTTTAAAGTAAATAAATCAATAACTCATAGTGAAACAGCCACTCCAGTTTGTATTTATCTGCGAGGGAGTTTGCTTGTTTACTCCAATTATGCAATCGAGACCTTTTACCACTCGCATCCATCGTCGGTTTGTCGCCAACGTTGGCGAACCTTTCAGAACTCGGCAGCCCCGCTTGCGAAAAACCCAACTTCGTCTCGAATCAGAAGCGGTGTTACCTGCGGGATTCTGTGTACTGTCTGTGATGACGTTGCTGGGATAATTCGCCTGTTTTAACTAATTCCCGACAAAAGAGCGCGCGAGGGTCGTGCTGCCAGCGGCGATCGACTCCTCCGTCATGTGGGATCTGTTCTTGCCAGTGTGATCTGCTCGGGATACCCCCTGTTGTGGAATTATGAGTGGGAAAAGGTGCAATTGTTTTCGACTCATGGTCTGCATGAGCTTTGGCGTCTCCCAAGGTAAGACGGTCCTCTCTTATTCAATTTTTGTAACGCAGTCCACAACGAATACAAATAGCCCCACACCTTGCCTGAAGGCCTTCTAAGTTGAAATTTTTTTTTTCAGTGGTGACGTTAGCAATGTTCCTTTCAGGCAAACATTTTATGTTAACCTAGTTTCTATTTATTTTACAGTATATATTTAGATATATTTATAGAGGGAAAATAGAAAATTTCATTCGCCCTCCTCCTCCCCGACCAAAAAGTCCTGAAAGAAACACTGGACGTTATGTAGTTCCACGACATCGTGGACTTTTTTTATCGGACGTTTCTGTTAAGCTTCACACATTCGCATCCAAATGATACACCAGGCCCTCTCCCACCGGCCGCCCACCTTGCTGCTCCATGTCCTCGGACGAGTCGGACGGTCTGGGCTTTCGACGCCAGACCCTCTCCGGCCACTCAACTACCTGCTACAAGCCCTAGGGCCATCCGAGTGGCCTGGGTCCTCAACACCAGACCCTCTTTATTCCCGATATAACTCGACAGACTTCGACTCTTGACCCGTGGCGTCACGAGTCCCTTGAGCCAATTATTTTCGTACGCCCTTTCCGATAGTAGAGTATTGGCTGAGCTTGATCAAGACAAAGTGGGGCCCAGGGCCTGCTGTTCATTCGGGGCCCCCATACGCATACCAAGCACATGCAAAACATCAATACATAACACATTTGGGGACTCGCAATCCCAAATTTTGTATATGTAGAAAACTTTATTTCAAAGTCATTTTAAAGGATATATAATATTTGAAACTATTAACCTATTTTAGAATTTAAAATAAAAACTGATATTACCAGTTGGAAATGAATTAAAAAATGACGTCTGCTTACATTTTTTATCACATATAAAATGGAGGGGCCCCCTTGAAATGGGGGCGTTAAGCAGACCCTGAGGATTGACTCTCCATCCAAACAGCCTCATTCACACGCTTCTGGATGACATGCTGACGGCATGCTAGCACTTCGTTCATAAATGGCTCCAAAAGTCCCCTTTTATTGCAGATTCGAACGGAAAGGTTTCGCAATAGAAATGAATATTTTGACTGCATCCTGAGCCCGATTTCCGGAAAGGGAGGGTAAGCACATGCTTCCCTTCAAAAAATTGAAAGGGCATCCCCGATGGACACTTCTTTAAAAATGTATGTTAAATAATTAGATTGACACTTTTTTTAATGCAAGTCGTTTGTCAAATAGATAAGTTAAATAATATCTTGCCCGTACAGGCAAGCGCACAAATATGTGGGTTGTCTGAGCCCATATTGTTTTACATTGAAATATTAAACTGTTAACGGCACAAGTAGGATGGCGGTTAACATTTAAGTTGAAACTCATTGCAATAGTAAACACGGATCACCTGGGATTCAATAATAAAATAGACTATGGTTTAGGTATTTGGGCGAACAGTGTAAAAAAATCCGAACTGTTATAGTTGACCGGGGCAATGCAGTCATAGAATTTTTTGAGCACGGAAGAGTGCATGGGGAATTTCTTGGGCCACGCTCACCCGATCAAAAGGGGATTGTGCTTCCCTTAAATGGGTGGGTTAATCAGGCCCTGACTGCAGCCAAATGTCAGCTATCCGAGTGCCGTTAGAATGAATCGGTTCTTCGAACAATCCTCTTGAGTTCCGAGGCTTGAGAGCCAGCTCATCTGTCACCCAAATGAGAGGGAAAGACCTCCCTCCAAGACGGATTCCTCGAGTTCTTCACCCGAATACCGATCAGTAGCGTCGACAGAGAAATATGTTTTTTCCCATTTCTATAAATAATATTTCTTCGAATTTGAAGGGTCTTCTGGGGGCAGGGCCGGCTCAAGGATATTTTCGTGTGTGGCCAAGACAGTTTGGAGCCGTCTTTCATATATATATATATATATATATATATATATATATATATATATATATATATATAAATATATATATATAATTATATATATATATATATATATATATATATATAATTATATATATATATATATATATATATATATATTGAGCTACAGCTACGAAACTGGGCATGCAAATTTCGTTTTAAGAGGTATGCAAATGATCAAACTGTCAACGCCAATGACGTTATAGGGCTCATGCAACACGCATGGGAATGACGTATAGTGCAGCATTTATAACGTCTAATGTTCTTACTTACGAGCAACTGAAACTGGATTTTCTGCTTTGATACTGAAAATTGTGTACAAAGATGCCTTTGAGACATACTCGACAGCACTACGAACAATTGTCGGATTTAGAGAGAAGTCGCATCAATGGCCCAAGGGAAACTGGTCCAACAGACGTATCAGTCGCTATCTTGGCCAGAACGATATGGTAGTTGCTCGGTGATGGAAATAGTGAATCAATGAAGACCAATGTAACCGTCGCAGAGGCTTAGAATGCCCCAGACAGACAACTGCTGGAGTGGATCGTGCAGTCAAGAGAGGAGTTACATCTACACCAATAGCATGGTTATCAGACATTCGATTCTTATCAGCCATCACCCGTGAATCCTGTATCAATGTATATTATTCGGAGACGACTGATGGGATCAGCTGTCGACGTCCATTAACGCGCCTACCACTGATCCCTTAACATAGGCAGAGACGTCTGAATTGGTGTTTAGCTCGGTCAAACTAGACAGTGTACGATTGGAGGCATGTTTAGAGACAAATTCCGCTTCGTCAGTACTGATGACCGACGCATAGGTATGTGGATGAAGACTGGACTTTTTTCGTGATTATACGAGAAAGCAATTAAGAGCAAAGCATCTTAGATAGGCAAAAGCAGGAGAGAATAATCTCCCTTAGAAACAGAATCGCCATCACCTTACGCAAATTATTTTATTTCATTGACCTATCAAATTTTATTCTCATCTAAATTTCGAGCTTTAATTAGCGGTTTAGAAAATGTAATGCCTTACATTTCTTTCTACATGCATACATGCATAATTTATAATACATAACTGAATTTTGGACTTTATTTGCAATTTCCCTGCACACAAATGATGTATAGGAAAATATAATGGTGGGGTCGTAAACTCGAATTTTCGACGGATGAATATACGTTTTGGGCATCCTTTAACCCACATCAATTATTTTAAAGGGATGTCTGGTCTGTGCGTGAGTGTAATGTATATATGGATGTGTATAGGAGTCTAGAGAGACAAAATTTCTAGAATGAATGGAGTGAAGTGAACAAAATTTATGATTAAAGGAAAATGAACACGCGGAAGGTCGCAAATTTTCAAACTTCTTTTAAATCATAAAAAAAAAACGGCATTCAAAAATATTAAATAAACAATCATATTAAATGTAAGTTTACGTGAATAACATCTATGTTTGGGGTTTCTGTGTAGGGGAAACAAAGCGTTACGAAAAATGTAAGCCTTTTGGGCGCTTATTATAATAATTTCAATATTTTAATATTCAGAACTTTTTTTTAGAAAACAAAAAGTGTCTGGCCGAGCGAGTGTTTTTATTATTCTTGTTTTCATTTTAAACTATCAAATAAAGATATAAATAGTAAATGGCAAAAATACGTACTAGGAAATTTAGTATCAAAATTTATATTTATTATTAAGAAAAGCTTTTATAGTTCTCGAGTAATCGTCTTGCCAAATTGAAAAAGATTGAAATTTTTCCATTTTTCAAGTTAATAACATCTCAAAAACCTAAAAAACTAGCTTTAAACAATAAGCATGAATTTGTAGCTCTGTGAAAGCCCTACAGGTATATATAATTGGATTTTGGATAGAACTCTATTTTTTTTTCGGTAGTGAGGGGAGGCTTAAACTTTGAAACATAAAAATGAGGTTTTTTCCATGTTTCATACTTTCACTCGAAATATCTACGAAAGTATAAACGATCGATAAAATTATTAAGTGATAAAAATATGTATAAGGAAAGTTTTAGTTTCTGAATTTATATGTATATTTAAAAAAACTTTTATGGTTTTCGAGTAATCATCTTGTCAAGTGGAAGAAGTTTGAAAATTTGAAGTACTTCAAGGTTGTAATGCTTATAGCTTAAAAACTAAAAGTGATAACTATAAACAATTAGTATGAATTTATTGCTCTTTAGAAATCCTACAAGTGTATATAATTGGATTTTGGGTCACTTTCTTGGTTTTTGAAGTATAGTGGTTATAATTTCGATATTTTAACATATCGAAATTATAACCACTATACTTCAAAAACCAAGTTTTCCAATGGGTGGGAAAGCTTTAATATTTGAAATGCCACGATTGTTGCAACTCAGTTTGGTTACTTACTCTTTTGTGAAATATTGGTGCACAAGTACGACATATTTTGTTTTGTTTAAAAAAAATTAGGATGTCAAATGAATATGGGGATTCTAAGGATGCTTATTGATTGGTGAGGTTTGAACAAAATAGGTAGAAATATACATACGAAAATATACGTGGAAATATACATACGGAAATATACATAATAATGGAATACTATCCAAATTACAACAAAATTTTACACTTTGACTAATTTAACATTTGTTTTATTGTATCACTGGAACGAATTACCCGGTGTTGACCGGGAAGAAAATAAACCCCCGTTACTTAATACATTTATAAAAAATCTGATATGGGCAACACATGACTTTCTTTAAGTAATGCAATGAATTTATTACATTCACAATTTAAAAAAATGTTATTCTTATAGTAGATACCTATATTACTTTCCAAGACATTGAATTTTCTTCAATTAGTCGTTATTTTCATTGATTTAGCGTCATTTTTATCCATTTGGCGAGATTTTCGTTAATTTGGCAACATTTAAAAGTGTCGCCAAGTTGGCGACATTCCGCTAAATTCGTTGCCAAAATCTCGCCAAGCGTTATAGATGGAAAAATAAGTTATTCTTACAGCAGATAAATGACTATTGGCGTTCAAATACAAAAGTATTACTCAAAGTATCTTTTCTCGTGAATAGAACGACTTAGATCCATGAGAATGATGTCATCAAATTTATCGCATGATATTACATATTAAAAGTAAACATGTTTCTCAACAGTTAATATTTATTTTTAATTTATGGGATTTTTTTGATAAATTTATTTCAAAAATGTGCAATATCTCGAGAACGGTTCATACTAGCGTTCTAAAGTTTATGTCAATCGTTTTCTAAGGAAAAATTACATAAGAAATCTCTATTTGCGTAACTTTATTAAAGGTTTTGCTTTTTTAATGATTTTTTCAAAATTTCACTCGAATATTTAGGCAGGTTCTGAACATTCGATTGTGTTTTAAAACAATAGGCTTCCAGTATTCACGGATTGTGATTTTTGTACCAAATTTCATTCGAATCGCTCCATTCGTTCGTGAGATATCGTCTCCAAAGGCTCACTGACACACACACACAGACATCACCTCAAAAATGTTCGATTCGTGATCAGGGTTGCTTGAAACGTGCTCTCCCGTCGAAAACTCGAATTCAAATTTTCGATCCCGTCACAATACTTTCCTTATACATTATGTATATAAGGAAAGTAATAACACTACTCAATTTTCTTCAAATCCTGAACCGACGCCAAATTACCAGTACGCTATCCGCAAAGCGAAAAGAAAGTAAACTCTCTCCGTAATGCAGAATATAAATGAATGATAGATTAATAACCTCTAGGAGATGAACGTGGCATTAGATCGTTACGAAGCTGCTAGGTCATATCGGTAGCTGAAGATTATCTGATTTTGGAATTTACAAATTCGTTAAAATTCGAATGTAAATTTTGGTAAAAGGCCTTCGAGATGCATTAGTTCAGATATAGATGCGACTGTGTTGTTGTTGAGACTCTGACCGTCCGACCTACCAGAAAGATGTAAGGTAACTGTTTGGACGGCCGGGAAGTGCCACCCAATTTAGACCGGAACCCAGTGGGGGAGGCATCCACAGGGACCGTACCCTCCTTCCCCTACCACCAACCTCTTGGAAGGACTTACGGACCCACATGTTTAACGTGATCGTACTCCGCGTGAACACGGCGACAGTTTTTGGCAGTGGCTGGAATCGAACCCGGGCCTACCGAGTGCAACTCCAGCGCGCTAACCAATGGGCTACCGCGCCCCCAGATGCGACTGTGTGAAAAAATTCAATGAGATAGATATCGGTCGGCATTGTTTACCCCAATAGTTAGAACTTAAAAGACAGCCATAGTTGTCGATGGATTTGTGAATGTCGCACAACAGCATAACACAACACTTTGAACACTAAGAAGTAGATTTTTACTTCTAGTCACTGTGTTTGTTATCTGCATGGCCTCCATCCAGCTAGGCTGAATACCTAAATGATCTAAAACGGTAGACGATCAAAAGAATGACCATCTGGACTAATCTCCTCCCTCCCTTCCTTTTAGAAGTGCGATCACAGAGACCGCATCCATGTGTTTGCAATTTGAATTTGAAACCAGGAAAAAATTCTGAGAATCGCTCCTTGGGTTTTTCCTAGGATTTGGGGAAAGCAAAGTCCCCTAAGGGATTGCAGGCTGCACCCAGCTGCAAGTTGTTTAAAATCTAGTAATCTCTCAAGTGTTTGAGCGTACGTACTTTCAAGTAGATCTGTACATTGCTTCAAAAAAGATATAATTATGGGAGAAAAACGAGTTTATCCTTTTTATATTTTAATACTATCTGAAAAAATAAATTCGTTTATATTAAAGTGGCACAAAATTGGTTCAAAAATTTTTTAATACGACCACAAAAGTAATTCTTACTACACCTAATTTCACTTCCGAATGGCCGCCCCTAATTCGGCCGCTGTGGGCAATTGCCCACGCCTGGCTATACTCAAACATATATTATAAGAATAAATACTTTTGAATCTAAATAGAATCATACCCACGCCTTAAACCGGGCCTGTCTGGGGGAGGTAGGACCCATGAAGACGCCACTGACCAGGATAGGTGGATACTGAAATTGGAATTTTCCACCACTCCGGATAACCCATGTTTCTTTCAGGCATACCTCCGCGAAGACGAGTATTCGTCTCCCCTCCCCCGGGGACATTTTATGTTGACCTAGTTTCTATTTATGTGACACATCCTTTAAATATATTTATATAGGGCAAATGGAAAACTTGCTCCCCCTAAAATCCCATCCCCCAGGCCATAAAGTCCTGAAAGAAACACTGCCCACGAGACCCCAGCAGGCGTCACCACGGAAAATTGAAAAAAATATTAAAACTATATTCCATTCTACTTGAAGATGTTAAATCTGCTTTGGCATTGGACTCCTGGCTTCTTTGTTGTGTATGGAGTGGTGCAACGACATAATAATAATAAGAAATAAATGAAGTTGTGCCGATGACTTTAGCCGACTGTTTTGTCCATTAAAAGTGGCCTTACGAAGAAGGGGGGGGGGAGTGAGAGTGAGTTAAGACTCAGAAAAATCACTAAAAACGAGATTTCTACGTTTCCTCATAGTTCTATTGATCCCTATTAAGAGAACAGTGGACGTTCAAGTGAGCAAGAATCCACAAAGATAGGCGTCCTAAGTTCTTTGGATGGGAATCAGTAACGTCCCCAGAGGCTCCAAGCGAACTTTTACAAAAAGCCTCATCTGGAAGTCCACTTCGACAATAAGAGCTTGTCATTTCGTCCCAGTATCTCGACGGTAGAGCGTCGGCTGACCAGTTCGAAAATCTAGGGTTCGATTCCCGGTTGGAGCAGCAAGGGTTCTTTACAAAATGCTGTAAAACGTCGCATATTCGAAAATGGGTAGTCCGAACAATCGATTTAAGTATGTTATTTTTACAAGTTCAATAATAATAATATGGATTCATTAAAAGTCTAACATATACGTTAGTCTTTTCAATATAGGTTATGGAATAGAATTTTAGGGACCAACACTATTTTGGAGGTCTTTGTATGACTGAAAATACGTCCGGGTTGTCCACTCATGGATAATCCGATTCTGGTTATATAACAAAGAGCACCATGGGAATTATGATGCTCAACTCTAATTCGATAAATAGGTTGTAGCCAAAACGCTGTAAAGAGCATTATAGACTGATGCCTAATAATAAAATGTAAAATTATATAAAATGTTGGATTAGGTATAATGAACTAATGAGTCTTTAAAAAATGCAAGATAAATCCAATAAAAATAATGCACAAAATTATGAGGCCCTCGGGGCGCCGCTGATGGAAATCCAAGCATAACGAAAGGGAATTGAACGAATCGCCTCCAGTGAGACCCTTGAGACTTCTGTTACGTCCGATTGTGCGATGATCGCTCGCAGATCTATACAGTGGCTAGAGTGGATATAGCAGATATATGTAGTGGATATAGCAGATATATGTAGTGTCAAAGACTAATGGACCCAATTTCATAACATTGGGTCACTTGTGTGTGACCCTGGTGCTGATTCGTTTTGGGTACGATTCGGGATAAAAGAACCCGCCTTTTTTGCAGAGTGGTCCGCAAACAAAAATGACCAGTATCCACTCTAGTTGAAAAACGAATAGATCCAATTTCACAAAATTGGGTAGATGAGTCACTTGTGGGTAACCCTGGTGCTGATTCGATTTTGGTACGATTCGGAAGAAATTACCCTGCCTTTCTTTGCGAAATGGCTCCCAAAAAACGTTAAAATCTAAAATAAAAAAATTCTTATGCTCAAATATATCCATTCAACGCTTGTCACGTCATTTTTAACGACGAAAAGAATAAGATCCACTCCATTCCACTAGGACTAGCCGTTCTCGAGATATTTTAGTATTACGCCCCCTTTGAAAATAAGTCCAGAAGAAGAACGAAAAGTGAATCAAAAGTGCCCATTGAGTATCATTTTAAATAATGATGGGTGTTATTGTGTGTCATTCAACTCAATATAATGAATTATTGAAGAAATAAAGAGAGTCTGCGGGGAAAAGTCATGCGCTGGCCACAACCCATTTTTTAACATTTTAAAATAGAGTACCCTATCCTCATTAATAAGATCGCGACAACACTCTAAAAACCGTGTTTGCTTTAAATACGAAATAAAATTAAGAAAGGATAACATATTTGTCTTATTCTTTGAAAATCCATCTCGCTGTCAATTGTTTTGTCTTCCCGGCTCTCGACAGACTCCGATTCTTCCTTAATTCACTTGAATGGAAACTTTCATTCGCTTGCGGCAGTCATCCTTTTCAACATTTCATTCATTCTTATAGACACAGTATTCGTCACACTATTTTCATATGTACAAGGAAAGTACTGAAGGGTCGTTATGAAGTCGAAAAAACAACCTCCAATAAATAGAAAAATAAATTAAAAGAAAAGAATAAGTAAGGATTATTTAGAAACTAAGCATTTAAAAAGAAGTGCAATATTGGGAACATTTTGCTACTGCGGTAAACCCCCTCCGAATTTGGGAAAATCCCAGTTCGTGGAGCCGGCAGAAGAAACGAAGATCAAAAACCAGTTATTTGGAGATTAAAGTCTAATAAAAAAAATGGACCCGCTCCGAAAATAGTGAGATTGGATTCGACCCAAATTTTTTTTTGAAATCATTCGCCCGAGCCTGACCCGTCCCTCAAAGCCAGTCCCAACTCGGCCCGAGTTTTTTCTTTTTTTTTGCAATACATTTTTGCCTGTTGCCTACCTCGTAGGATGATCCAGATTTGCCATTTAAGGAATTAAACACGTTGCATATAGTAATGAATGCAAAAGAGCCCCCATTTGAAAAATCTGTACACATCGAGATGAGCATTACTATAAAGCGATCTATCACTTTGGTTTGATAATATCAGAGATTCAAATTTAATCATTTTAAATTAGACGTGTAAGATATTTAGAATACAAATATAAAAAATAGGATGTGAGCAGCACATGACTTCCCTTATATAATGCAATGTATTGACTACTTTTATATAGTAAAAACAAAATAGGTTATTCTTATAGTAGATACTTATATTTTTCCAAGATATTGAATTTTCGTCAAATAGTTGTCATTTTCATGGATTGAACGTCATTTTTATCCATTAGGTGAGAGTTTCTTTCATTGGGTAACATTTAAAAAAGTCGCCCAGTTGGCGACATTCCGCCCAATTCGTCGTCAAAATTTCGTCAAGCCTTATAAACGGAGAAATAATTTATTCCTATAGCAAATAAATGACTATTGGCGTTCAAATATGAAAGTATGACTCAAAGTATCTTTTTTCATGAATGGAACGAGCTAGATCCACGAGAATGATGTCACCCAATGGATCGCATGATATTACATATGAAAAGTGAACATGTTTCTAATTAGGAAATATTTTTTTTTATTTTATGTAATTTTTCAATAATTTTTTTTAAAAATGTGCAATATCTTGAGAACAGTTCATGCTAGCATTCTAAAATTTATGTTAATCATTTTCTAATGAAAAATTACATAAGAAATGTCTATTTGCGCAACTTTATGAGAGGTTTTGATTTTTTCAAAATTTCACTCGAAAATTTAGGTGGGGGGGGGGGGGTTCTGAACATTCGATTGCGTATAAAAATAATAGGCTTCCAGTATTCACAAATTGTACCAAATTTCATTCGAATCGGTCCAGTCGTTCGTCAGTTATCGTCTCCACAGAGTCACTCACACACACACACATACTTTCACACACACATACAGACATCACCTCAGAAATGTTCGATTCGTGATCAGGAATGCTTGAAACGTGCTCTCCCGTCGAAAACTCGAATTCGAATGTTCGACCCCCGTCACAATACTTTCCTTATACATTATTGTATATAAGGAAAGTAATAAATTCAATGACAATAATTCGTCTTATTCATACATTAATTTTAAATTATAACAGTTTGCTCAAGCAAATTTTCATTCGATGTTTGTTATCGAAAAGAAATCGACGGCACTGTGTTTTAATTTAAGAATAGGATTTATCTGATTTGGATCATTTAGAAACACTCGAAATCTAGTCATTGAAATTAAAATCACAGAAGAAATTGAAGTAAAATATCAGTGTTCAATTTTAAAGTAAACAGTACCTATTGGATTTCATATTTTCATCACCACTCGAGCACTCACGGTACGAAAGCGATGGAACGTTTGGCGATCCATTAAAATATCGGATGTGGGCAGCACGTGACTTTCCCTGCACACTCATATTCACGTTCTCTCTTTTTTCTTTCAATAATGAGTTAAATAGAGTTTCATGGCACAAAATAACGCCCAAAATTATTTTATATGACATTAAATTGACATTTTTACTTCCATTTTCGTTTTCATTGGGTAACTGAACCTATTTTCAAAAGGAGCTGGTGAACATGCGTAAAAAATAAAATGTCTCGAGAACAACCCGTGCTGTAATGAGGTTGGTCTTATGTCTTATTCTTTCATCGTCAAAAAGTGACGTTTAAAACAAGCATTGAATGGATATATTTGAGCTTACGTAGTTTTTTATTTTCGATTTTGAAGATTTTTGCTAACCATTTCGCAAAAAACGGCAGATTATTTTTTTCCAAATCGTACTAAAATCTAATCAATACCAGGGTGACCCACACGTGACTTAGCTACACAATTTTGTAAATTTGATCAATTAGTTTTTTCGCTAGAGTGGATACAGGCCATTTTTGCGGGCCATTTCGCAAAAAAAGGCGGATTCTTTTATCCCGAATCGTACCCAAAACTCATCTGCACACACGTGACTTATCTACCCAATTTTATGAAATTCGGTCTATTCGTTTTCGAGTTAGAGTGGATACATACATTGCACAGACAGACAAACAGACGTCACACTAAAAGTAGTTTTTCCGTGTTCTAGAGGTCCCAAAACGTATAGATCCGCCGAAAACTCGAGTTGCGATTTTCGGCATGATTCCAATACTTTTCCTATATATTATCATGTATTGCAGGGAAAGTAAAAATCTGATGTGGGCAGCACATGACTTTCACTGCAGACTTATATCCACGTTCTCTTTATTTTAATAAAATTTAATTTCAATTTTCGTTCTCATTTGGTAACTGGACTTATTTTTAAAGATGGCGTAGAGAAAATACGAAAAGACTAATATATTTCGAGAACGGCTAGTATAATGGGGTAGTCTTATTCTTTTTTTCGTTAAAAATGACGTATAAAACAAGCATTTAATGAATATATTTGAGCATACGTAGTTTTTTATTCTAGATTTCGACGATTTTTGCGAGCCATTTTGCAAAAAAAGACAGGTTATTTTTTGCCTAATCAGCACTAGGGGTCACCCACACGTGACTTATCTACCCAATTTTGTAAAATGCGATCTATTCGTTTTTCAGCTGGAGGTGGATGCAGGCCATTTCGCAAGAACAGGCGGGTTCTTTTAACCCGAATCGTATACCCCAAACTAATCAGCACCAGAGTCACTTGCAAGTGACTTACCCAATTTTATGAAATTCGGTTCATTCGTTTTTGAATTACATACATTGCACAGACAGATAGACACACACAGAGACGTCACGCTAAAAATCGTTTTTTCGAATTCTAGAGGTCCCGAAACGTGTCGATCCGTCGAAAACTCGAGTTTCGATTTTCGGCACGATTCCAATCATTTCTCTATACTCCCATGTATTGCAGGGAAAGTGAAAATGTAACACATTGCAACTCGCACTGGAGCGGTGATAATGACGGAACGATCGTTTCCTCAAAAATTGAATTTGGAATGTATTTCTTCTCTTAAATTTATAGATCACACGATATTACGAAGCATGACATCTGGTATATCGCCATTTTGTCGCCCTTTCGTCGCAACATTCTATTCTGGCTACTTTTTTCGTGTCTATTGTCCTCTTTTGTCGCCAAGGTAAAAATCAGAAAACTTTCTGATTTTTATGGTGTGCTCCATGAGCCACAGAACAACTGTTGCTACGTGCGACCTCCGACAGCCAGCGGGGGGGACCAGATTCTGTGATGTTTTTTAGCGGGATTAGGCCCACGTTTGAATTGTTATGGATCAAAAGTTGCACAAACGACGACAAAAGAACGATTTTTACGTTGGCGACAGTAAACGACAAAAAATCGACAAAAAACGTTGTCAGAATGGAATGTTGCGATTTTTATCTGAGCGACAAAGGACGACAAAAGAAGCCAAAAAGGTGACAAAAACTTGGAAAGGGTTGCCAGAATGGAATATTTTCCAAATCGTAGCAGAAATTGCCAGAATTTCACTTGAAATCGCCAAAAATGAAAAAGGGACATTATACTACATCTGTTCCCAATGAGTCGAACATAGTCTTTAAACGCTAAAAGGTTCTTGTCACCGTCCGAAGTAGACTACGCGAAAACAATAGTTCAGACTCCAAAGCGTGACTCCATTGCTGCCCCAAACAGCCATCGAACCCTGGATCTTCGGAATCTGCAGTCGACGCTCTAACGTTGAGCTATTGGGACGGAATGAATTGCAAACTCTAATGGACTCTAAATCGAAGCTCTAATTGCTCGACTCTAATTGCAAACTCTAAATCGAAGTGGACTCAGTCTGACATTCTCCACCCTCTCATGTCACCGACCACACATCTTGCTACCGTAAATCCTTGGGTTGGTCGTGTGGTCTGGGTCTTCAACCCTCTCGTGTCAGATGGGCGTGCCAAGGTCAATCTGCTGTTTTCACCCTCAAGATAGCCCTCTTGCTACTACTAGGTTAGTGTTCCGTAGGTGGAATCTGGTCCCCCACATCCAATTTTGGACCCGGGGACCAAGTCGAGCCGCGGGCCCTAGATAAAAAAATAAAAGGGGGAGAGTACCCTCTTTTTTCTGTATTATTTAGGGGTAGAGTTGAATTGCATAAAAATATCAAGTACAAGGTTTTACACAATATAACACTGGGGCGCGGTAGCCCATTGGTTAGCGCGCTGGAGTTGCACTCGGTTGGCCCGGGTTCGATTCCAGCCACTGCCAAAACTGCCGCCGTGTTCATGCGGAGTACGATCACGTTAAACATGTGGGTCCGAAAGTCCTTCCGAGAGGTTGGTGGTAGGGGAAGGAGGGTACGGTCCCTGTGGATGCCTCCCCCACTGGGTTCCGGTCTAAATTGGGTGGCACTTCCCGACCGTCCAAACGGTTACCTTACACCTTTCTGGTAGGTCGGACGGTCTGGGTTTCAACAACAACAATATAACACTGGCCAATGGCCTTACCGTGCAGAAAACACCGGTTCTCGTTAGATCACCGAACTCAAGCAGCATCGGACGCGGTTAGTACTTGGGTGGGTGACCACCTGGGAAACACCGCGTGCTGTTGGCACATTTCGGGCGCGGTAGTCCGGTGGTTTGCGCGCTGGATTTGCACGCTGCCACAACTGCCGCCGTGTTCATGCGGAGTACGATCACGTTAAACATGTGGGTCCGTAAGTTCTTCCGAGAGGTTGGTGGTAGGGGAAGGAGGGTACGGTCTCTGTGGATGCCTTCCCCACTGGGTTCCGGTCTAAATTGGGTGGCACTTCCGGCCGTCCAAACGGTTACCTTACACCTTTCTGGAATAATAAATTTCTAGTATAATTTTTTTATTGAACTCCTTCTCCCCTCTCACCCTCCCTTAAATGTGGCTAGTATCTATTTCCCTCCCCATGATCATCTACCTTCTTTATTTAGTGAAATTGAAAATTTTAATTTCTTCAACTCTAACTTCCTCCTCCTCGGAGATTTTAACGCCAGAGCTCGGTTGTGGGGATATGGTTTCACTGACCAGAGGGGATTGGACATGATAGATTTTTGCTTAAATAACAATTTAATCATCTGTAACGATGTTAACTGCGGTCCAACATTCGTTTCTCATTTAGGTAATGGTTTTCCCGACTTATCCCTTATTAACTTTCCTCTTTTCGACTCTATTCAGTGCTGGGAGGTCCTCTCGAGTGAGACCCTCAGCGACCACAAATATATTAAAATTGCTTAAATAACAATTTAATCATCTGTAACGATGTTAACTGCGGTCCAACATTCGTTTCTCATTTAGGTAATGGTTTTCCCGACTTATCCCTTATTAACTTTCCTCTTTTCGACTCTATTCAGTGCTGGGAGGTCCTCTCGAGTGAGACCCTCAGCGACCACAAATATATTAAAATTGCTTAAATAACAATTTAATCATCTGTAACGATGTTAACTGCGGTCCAACATTCGTTTCTCATTTAGGTAATGGTTTTCCCGACTTATCCCTTATTAACTTTCCTCTTTTCGACTCTATTCAGTGCTGGGAGGTCCTCTCGAGTGAGACCCTCAGCGACCACAAATATATTAAAATTGCTTAAATAACAATTTAATCATCTGTAACGATGTTAACTGCGGTCCAACATTCGTTTCTCATTTAGGTAATGGTTTTCCCGACTTATCCCTTATTAACTTTCCTCTTTTCGACTCTATTCAGTGCTGGGAGGTCCTCTCGAGTGAGACCCTCAGCGACCACAAATATATTAAAATTGCTTAAATAACAATTTAATCATCTGTAACGATGTTAACTGCGGTCCAACATTCGTTTCTCATTTAGGTAATGGTTTTCCCGACTTATCCCTTATTAACTTTCCTCTTTTCGACTCTATTCAGTGCTGGGAGGTCCTCTCGAGTGAGACCCTCAGCGACCACAAATATATTAAAATTGCTTAAATAACAATTTAATCATCTGTAACGATGTTAACTGCGGTCCAACATTCGTTTCTCATTTAGGTAATGGTTTTCCCGACTTATCCCTTATTAACTTTCCTCTTTTCGACTCTATTCAGTGCTGGGAGGTCCTCTCGAGTGAGACCCTCAGCGACCACAAATATATTAAAATTGCTTAAATAACAATTTAATCATCTGTAACGATGTTAACTGCGGTCCAACATTCGTTTCTCATTTAGGTAATGGTTTTCCCGACTTATCCCTTATTAACTTTCCTCTTTTCGACTCTATTCAGTGCTGGGAGGTCCTCTCGAGTGAGACCCTCAGCGACCACAAATATATTAAAATTGCTTAAATAACAATTTAATCATCTGTAACGATGTTAACTGCGGTCCAACATTCGTTTCTCATTTAGGTAATGGTTTTCCCGACTTATCCCTTATTAACTTTCCTCTTTTCGACTCTATTCAGTGCTGGGAGGTCCTCTCGAGTGAGACCCTCAGCGACCACAAATATATTAAAATTGCTTAAATAACAATTTAATCATCTGTAACGATGTTAACTGCGGTCCAACATTCGTTTCTCATTTAGGTAATGGTTTTCCCGACTTATCCCTTATTAACTTTCCTCTTTTCGACTCTATTCAGTGCTGGGAGGTCCTCTCGAGTGAGACCCTCAGCGACCACAAATATATTAAAATTGCTTAAATAACAATTTAATCATCTGTAACGATGTTAACTGCGGTCCAACATTCGTTTCTCATTTAGGTAATGGTTTTCCCGACTTATCCCTTATTAACTTTCCTCTTTTCGACTCTATTCAGTGCTGGGAGGTCCTCTCGAGTGAGACCCTCAGCGACCACAAATATATTAAAATTGCTTAAATAACAATTTAATCATCTGTAACGATGTTAACTGCGGTCCAACATTCGTTTCTCATTTAGGTAATGGTTTTCCCGACTTATCCCTTATTAACTTTCCTCTTTTCGACTCTATTCAGTGCTGGGAGGTCCTCTCGAGTGAGACCCTCAGCGACCACAAATATATTAAAATTGCTTAAATAACAATTTAATCATCTGTAACGATGTTAACTGCGGTCCAACATTCGTTTCTCATTTAGGTAATGGTTTTCCCGACTTATCCCTTATTAACTTTCCTCTTTTCGACTCTATTCAGTGCTGGGAGGTCCTCTCGAGTGAGACCCTCAGCGACCACAAATATATTAAAATTGCTTAAATAACAATTTAATCATCTGTAACGATGTTAACTGCGGTCCAACATTCGTTTCTCATTTAGGTAATGGTTTTCCCGACTTATCCCTTATTAACTTTCCTCTTTTCGACTCTATTCAGTGCTGGGAGGTCCTCTCGAGTGAGACCCTCAGCGACCACAAATATATTAAAATTGCTTAAATAACAATTTAATCATCTGTAACGATGTTAACTGCGGTCCAACATTCGTTTCTCATTTAGGTAATGGTTTTCCCGACTTATCCCTTATTAACTTTCCTCTTTTCGACTGTATTCAGTGCTGGGAGGTCCTCTCGAGTGAGACCCTCAGCGACCACAAATATATTAAAATTGCTTAAATAACAATTTAATCATCTGTAACGATGTTAACTGCGGTCCAACATTCGTTTCTCATTTAGGTAATGGTTTTCCCGACTTATCCCTTATTAACTTTCCTCTTTTCGACTCTATTCAGTGCTGGGAGGTCCTCTCGAGTGAGACCCTCAGCGACCACAAATATATTAAAATTGCTTAAATAACAATTTAATCATCTGTAACGATGTTAACTGCGGTCCAACATTCGTTTCTCATTTAGGTAATGGTTTTCCCGACTTATCCCTTATTAACTTTCCTCTTTTCGACTCTATTCAGTGCTGGGAGGTCCTCTCGAGTGAGACCCTCAGCGACCACAAATATATTAAAATTGCTTAAATAACAATTTAATCATCTGTAACGATGTTAACTGCGGTCCAACATTCGTTTCTCATTTAGGTAATGGTTTTCCCGACTTATCCCTTATTAACTTTCCTCTTTTCGACTCTATTCAGTGCTGGGAGGTCCTCTCGAGTGAGACCCTCAGCGACCACAAATATATTAAAATTGCTTAAATAACAATTTAATCATCTGTAACGATGTTAACTGCGGTCCAACATTCGTTTCTCATTTAGGTAATGGTTTTCCCGACTTATCCCTTATTAACTTTCCTCTTTTCGACTCTATTCAGTGCTGGGAGGTCCTCTCGAGTGAGACCCTCAGCGACCACAAATATATTAAAATTGCTTAAATAACAATTTAATCATCTGTAACGATGTTAACTGCGGTCCAACATTCGTTTCTCATTTAGGTAATGGTTTTCCCGACTTATCCCTTATTAACTTTCCTCTTTTCGACTCTATTCAGTGCTGGGAGGTCCTCTCGAGTGAGACCCTCAGCGACCACAAATATATTAAAATTGCTTAAATAACAATTTAATCATCTGTAACGATGTTAACTGCGGTCCAACATTCGTTTCTCATTTAGGTAATGGTTTTCCCGACTTATCCCTTATTAACTTTCCTCTTTTCGACTCTATTCAGTGCTGGGAGGTCCTCTCGAGTGAGACCCTCAGCGACCACAAATATATTAAAATTGCTTAAATAACAATTTAATCATCTGTAACGATGTTAACTGCGGTCCAACATTCGTTTCTCATTTAGGTAATGGTTTTCCCGACTTATCCCTTATTAACTTTCCTCTTTTCGACTCTATTCAGTGCTGGGAGGTCCTCTCGAGTGAGACCCTCAGCGACCACAAATATATTAAAATTGCTTAAATAACAATTTAATCATCTGTAACGATGTTAACTGCGGTCCAACATTCGTTTCTCATTTAGGTAATGGTTTTCCCGACTTATCCCTTATTAACTTTCCTCTTTTCGACTCTATTCAGTGCTGGGAGGTCCTCTCGAGTGAGACCCTCAGCGACCACAAATATATTAAAATTGCTTAAATAACAATTTAATCATCTGTAACGATGTTAACTGCGGTCCAACATTCGTTTCTCATTTAGGTAATGGTTTTCCCGACTTATCCCTTATTAACTTTCCTCTTTTCGACTCTATTCAGTGCTGGGAGGTCCTCTCGAGTGAGACCCTCAGCGACCACAAATATATTAAAATTGCTTAAATAACAATTTAATCATCTGTAACGATGTTAACTGCGGTCCAACATTCGTTTCTCATTTAGGTAATGGTTTTCCCGACTTATCCCTTATTAACTTTCCTCTTTTCGACTCTATTCAGTGCTGGGAGGTCCTCTCGAGTGAGACCCTCAGCGACCACAAATATATTAAAATTGCTTAAATAACAATTTAATCATCTGTAACGATGTTAACTGCGGTCCAACATTCGTTTCTCATTTAGGTAATGGTTTTCCCGACTTATCCCTTATTAACTTTCCTCTTTTCGACTCTATTCAGTGCTGGGAGGTCCTCTCGAGTGAGACCCTCAGCGACCACAAATATATTAAAATTGCTTAAATAACAATTTAATCATCTGTAACGATGTTAACTGCGGTCCAACATTCGTTTCTCATTTAGGTAATGGTTTTCCCGACTTATCCCTTATTAACTTTCCTCTTTTCGACTCTATTCAGTGCTGGGAGGTCCTCTCGAGTGAGACCCTCAGCGACCACAAATATATTAAAATTGCTTAAATAACAATTTAATCATCTGTAACGATGTTAACTGCGGTCCAACATTCGTTTCTCATTTAGGTAATGGTTTTCCCGACTTATCCCTTATTAACTTTCCTCTTTTCGACTCTATTCAGTGCTGGGAGGTCCTCTCGAGTGAGACCCTCAGCGACCACAAATATATTAAAATTGCTTAAATAACAATTTAATCATCTGTAACGATGTTAACTGCGGTCCAACATTCGTTTCTCATTTAGGTAATGGTTTTCCCGACTTATCCCTTATTAACTTTCCTCTTTTCGACTCTATTCAGTGCTGGGAGGTCCTCTCGAGTGAGACCCTCAGCGACCACAAATATATTAAAATTGCTTAAATAACAATTTAATCATCTGTAACGATGTTAACTGCGGTCCAACATTCGTTTCTCATTTAGGTAATGGTTTTCCCGACTTATCCCTTATTAACTTTCCTCTTTTCGACTCTATTCAGTGCTGGGAGGTCCTCTCGAGTGAGACCCTCAGCGACCACAAATATATTAAAATTGCTTAAATAACAATTTAATCATCTGTAACGATGTTAACTGCGGTCCAACATTCGTTTCTCATTTAGGTAATGGTTTTCCCGACTTATCCCTTATTAACTTTCCTCTTTTCGACTCTATTCAGTGCTGGGAGGTCCTCTCGAGTGAGACCCTCAGCGACCACAAATATATTAAAATTGCTTAAATAACAATTTAATCATCTGTAACGATGTTAACTGCGGTCCAACATTCGTTTCTCATTTAGGTAATGGTTTTCCCGACTTATCCCTTATTAACTTTCCTCTTTTCGACTCTATTCAGTGCTGGGAGGTCCTCTCGAGTGAGACCCTCAGCGACCACAAATATATTAAAATTGCTTAAATAACAATTTAATCATCTGTAACGATGTTAACTGCGGTCCAACATTCGTTTCTCATTTAGGTAATGGTTTTCCCGACTTATCCCTTATTAACTTTCCTCTTTTCGACTCTATTCAGTGCTGGGAGGTCCTCTCGAGTGAGACCCTCAGCGACCACAAATATATTAAAATTGCTTAAATAACAATTTAATCATCTGTAACGATGTTAACTGCGGTCCAACATTCGTTTCTCATTTAGGTAATGGTTTTCCCGACTTATCCCTTATTAACTTTCCTCTTTTCGACTCTATTCAGTGCTGGGAGGTCCTCTCGAGTGAGACCCTCAGCGACCACAAATATATTAAAATTGCTTAAATAACAATTTAATCATCTGTAACGATGTTAACTGCGGTCCAACATTCGTTTCTCATTTAGGTAATGGTTTTCCCGACTTATCCCTTATTAACTTTCCTCTTTTCGACTCTATTCAGTGCTGGGAGGTCCTCTCGAGTGAGACCCTCAGCGACCACAAATATATTAAAATTGCTTAAATAACAATTTAATCATCTGTAACGATGTTAACTGCGGTCCAACATTCGTTTCTCATTTAGGTAATGGTTTTCCCGACTTATCCCTTATTAACTTTCCTCTTTTCGACTCTATTCAGTGCTGGGAGGTCCTCTCGAGTGAGACCCTCAGCGACCACAAATATATTAAAATTGCTTAAATAACAATTTAATCATCTGTAACGATGTTAACTGCGGTCCAACATTCGTTTCTCATTTAGGTAATGGTTTTCCCGACTTATCCCTTATTAACTTTCCTCTTTTCGACTCTATTCAGTGCTGGGAGGTCCTCTCGAGTGAGACCCTCAGCGACCACAAATATATTAAAATTGCTTAAATAACAATTTAATCATCTGTAACGATGTTAACTGCGGTCCAACATTCGTTTCTCATTTAGGTAATGGTTTTCCCGACTTATCCCTTATTAACTTTCCTCTTTTCGA
This sequence comes from Amaurobius ferox, assembly GCA_951213105.1. NCBI lineage: Eukaryota > Metazoa > Arthropoda > Arachnida > Araneae > Amaurobiidae > Amaurobius > Amaurobius ferox. The sequence goes on along the minus strand of OX578147.1, from coordinate 143,540,660 downwards.
CTCTATTCAGTGCTGGGAGGTCCTCTCGAGTGAGACCCTCAGCGACCACAAATATATTAAAATTGCTTAAATAACAATTTAATCATCTGTAACGATGTTAACTGCGGTCCAACATTCGTTTCTCATTTAGGTAATGGTTTTCCCGACTTATCCCTTATTAACTTTCCTCTTTTCGACTCTATTCAGTGCTGGGAGGTCCTCTCGAGTGAGACCCTCAGCGACCACAAATATATTAAAATTGCTTAAATAACAATTTAATCATCTGTAACGATGTTAACTGCGGTCCAACATTCGTTTCTCATTTAGGTAATGGTTTTCCCGACTTATCCCTTATTAACTTTCCTCTTTTCGACTCTATTCAGTGCTGGGAGGTCCTCTCGAGTGAGACCCTCAGCGACCACAAATATATTAAAATTGCTTAAATAACAATTTAATCATCTGTAACGATGTTAACTGCGGTCCAACATTCGTTTCTCATTTAGGTAATGGTTTTCCCGACTTATCCCTTATTAACTTTCCTCTTTTCGACTCTATTCAGTGCTGGGAGGTCCTCTCGAGTGAGACCCTCAGCGACCACAAATATATTAAAATTGCTTAAATAACAATTTAATCATCTGTAACGATGTTAACTGCGGTCCAACATTCGTTTCTCATTTAGGTAATGGTTTTCCCGACTTATCCCTTATTAACTTTCCTCTTTTCGACTCTATTCAGTGCTGGGAGGTCCTCTCGAGTGAGACCCTCAGCGACCACAAATATATTAAAATTGCTTAAATAACAATTTAATCATCTGTAACGATGTTAACTGCGGTCCAACATTCGTTTCTCATTTAGGTAATGGTTTTCCCGACTTATCCCTTATTAACTTTCCTCTTTTCGACTCTATTCAGTGCTGGGAGGTCCTCTCGAGTGAGACCCTCAGCGACCACAAATATATTAAAATTGCTTAAATAACAATTTAATCATCTGTAACGATGTTAACTGCGGTCCAACATTCGTTTCTCATTTAGGTAATGGTTTTCCCGACTTATCCCTTATTAACTTTCCTCTTTTCGACTCTATTCAGTGCTGGGAGGTCCTCTCGAGTGAGACCCTCAGCGACCACAAATATATTAAAATTGCTTAAATAACAATTTAATCATCTGTAACGATGTTAACTGCGGTCCAACATTCGTTTCTCATTTAGGTAATGGTTTTCCCGACTTATCCCTTATTAACTTTCCTCTTTTCGACTCTATTCAGTGCTGGGAGGTCCTCTCGAGTGAGACCCTCAGCGACCACAAATATATTAAAATTGCTTAAATAACAATTTAATCATCTGTAACGATGTTAACTGCGGTCCAACATTCGTTTCTCATTTAGGTAATGGTTTTCCCGACTTATCCCTTATTAACTTTCCTCTTTTCGACTCTATTCAGTGCTGGGAGGTCCTCTCGAGTGAGACCCTCAGCGACCACAAATATATTAAAATTGCTTAAATAACAATTTAATCATCTGTAACGATGTTAACTGCGGTCCAACATTCGTTTCTCATTTAGGTAATGGTTTTCCCGACTTATCCCTTATTAACTTTCCTCTTTTCGACTCTATTCAGTGCTGGGAGGTCCTCTCGAGTGAGACCCTCAGCGACCACAAATATATTAAAATTGCTTAAATAACAATTTAATCATCTGTAACGATGTTAACTGCGGTCCAACATTCGTTTCTCATTTAGGTAATGGTTTTCCCGACTTATCCCTTATTAACTTTCCTCTTTTCGACTCTATTCAGTGCTGGGAGGTCCTCTCGAGTGAGACCCTCAGCGACCACAAATATATTAAAATTGCTTAAATAACAATTTAATCATCTGTAACGATGTTAACTGCGGTCCAACATTCGTTTCTCATTTAGGTAATGGTTTTCCCGACTTATCCCTTATTAACTTTCCTCTTTTCGACTCTATTCAGTGCTGGGAGGTCCTCTCGAGTGAGACCCTCAGCGACCACAAATATATTAAAATTGCTTAAATAACAATTTAATCATCTGTAACGATGTTAACTGCGGTCCAACATTCGTTTCTCATTTAGGTAATGGTTTTCCCGACTTATCCCTTATTAACTTTCCTCTTTTCGACTCTATTCAGTGCTGGGAGGTCCTCTCGAGTGAGACCCTCAGCGACCACAAATATATTAAAATTGCTTAAATAACAATTTAATCATCTGTAACGATGTTAACTGCGGTCCAACATTCGTTTCTCATTTAGGTAATGGTTTTCCCGACTTATCCCTTATTAACTTTCCTCTTTTCGACTCTATTCAGTGCTGGGAGGTCCTCTCGAGTGAGACCCTCAGCGACCACAAATATATTAAAATTGCTTAAATAACAATTTAATCATCTGTAACGATGTTAACTGCGGTCCAACATTCGTTTCTCATTTAGGTAATGGTTTTCCCGACTTATCCCTTATTAACTTTCCTCTTTTCGACTCTATTCAGTGCTGGGAGGTCCTCTCGAGTGAGACCCTCAGCGACCACAAATATATTAAAATTGCTTAAATAACAATTTAATCATCTGTAACGATGTTAACTGCGGTCCAACATTCGTTTCTCATTTAGGTAATGGTTTTCCCGACTTATCCCTTATTAACTTTCCTCTTTTCGACTGTATTCAGTGCTGGGAGGTCCTCTCGAGTGAGACCCTCAGCGACCACAAATATATTAAAATTGCTTAAATAACAATTTAATCATCTGTAACGATGTTAACTGCGGTCCAACATTCGTTTCTCATTTAGGTAATGGTTTTCCCGACTTATCCCTTATTAACTTTCCTCTTTTCGACTCTATTCAGTGCTGGGAGGTCCTCTCGAGTGAGACCCTCAGCGACCACAAATATATTAAAATTGCTTAAATAACAATTTAATCATCTGTAACGATGTTAACTGCGGTCCAACATTCGTTTCTCATTTAGGTAATGGTTTTCCCGACTTATCCCTTATTAACTTTCCTCTTTTCGACTCTATTCAGTGCTGGGAGGTCCTCTCGAGTGAGACCCTCAGCGACCACAAATATATTAAAATTGCTTAAATAACAATTTAATCATCTGTAACGATGTTAACTGCGGTCCAACATTCGTTTCTCATTTAGGTAATGGTTTTCCCGACTTATCCCTTATTAACTTTCCTCTTTTCGACTCTATTCAGTGCTGGGAGGTCCTCTCGAGTGAGACCCTCAGCGACCACAAATATATTAAAATTGCTTAAATAACAATTTAATCATCTGTAACGATGTTAACTGCGGTCCAACATTCGTTTCTCATTTAGGTAATGGTTTTCCCGACTTATCCCTTATTAACTTTCCTCTTTTCGACTCTATTCAGTGCTGGGAGGTCCTCTCGAGTGAGACCCTCAGCGACCACAAATATATTAAAATTGCTTAAATAACAATTTAATCATCTGTAACGATGTTAACTGCGGTCCAACATTCGTTTCTCATTTAGGTAATGGTTTTCCCGACTTATCCCTTATTAACTTTCCTCTTTTCGACTCTATTCAGTGCTGGGAGGTCCTCTCGAGTGAGACCCTCAGCGACCACAAATATATTAAAATTGCTTAAATAACAATTTAATCATCTGTAACGATGTTAACTGCGGTCCAACATTCGTTTCTCATTTAGGTAATGGTTTTCCCGACTTATCCCTTATTAACTTTCCTCTTTTCGACTCTATTCAGTGCTGGGAGGTCCTCTCGAGTGAGACCCTCAGCGACCACAAATATATTAAAATTGCTTAAATAACAATTTAATCATCTGTAACGATGTTAACTGCGGTCCAACATTCGTTTCTCATTTAGGTAATGGTTTTCCCGACTTATCCCTTATTAACTTTCCTCTTTTCGACTCTATTCAGTGCTGGGAGGTCCTCTCGAGTGAGACCCTCAGCGACCACAAATATATTAAAATTGCTTAAATAACAATTTAATCATCTGTAACGATGTTAACTGCGGTCCAACATTCGTTTCTCATTTAGGTAATGGTTTTCCCGACTTATCCCTTATTAACTTTCCTCTTTTCGACTCTATTCAGTGCTGGGAGGTCCTCTCGAGTGAGACCCTCAGCGACCACAAATATATTAAAATTGCTTAAATAACAATTTAATCATCTGTAACGATGTTAACTGCGGTCCAACATTCGTTTCTCATTTAGGTAATGGTTTTCCCGACTTATCCCTTATTAACTTTCCTCTTTTCGACTCTATTCAGTGCTGGGAGGTCCTCTCGAGTGAGACCCTCAGCGACCACAAATATATTAAAATTGCTTAAATAACAATTTAATCATCTGTAACGATGTTAACTGCGGTCCAACATTCGTTTCTCATTTAGGTAATGGTTTTCCCGACTTATCCCTTATTAACTTTCCTCTTTTCGACTCTATTCAGTGCTGGGAGGTCCTCTCGAGTGAGACCCTCAGCGACCACAAATATATTAAAATTGCTTAAATAACAATTTAATCATCTGTAACGATGTTAACTGCGGTCCAACATTCGTTTCTCATTTAGGTAATGGTTTTCCCGACTTATCCCTTATTAACTTTCCTCTTTTCGACTCTATTCAGTGCTGGGAGGTCCTCTCGAGTGAGACCCTCAGCGACCACAAATATATTAAAATTGCTTAAATAACAATTTAATCATCTGTAACGATGTTAACTGCGGTCCAACATTCGTTTCTCATTTAGGTAATGGTTTTCCCGACTTATCCCTTATTAACTTTCCTCTTTTCGACTCTATTCAGTGCTGGGAGGTCCTCTCGAGTGAGACCCTCAGCGACCACAAATATATTAAAATTGCTTAAATAACAATTTAATCATCTGTAACGATGTTAACTGCGGTCCAACATTCGTTTCTCATTTAGGTAATGGTTTTCCCGACTTATCCCTTATTAACTTTCCTCTTTTCGACTCTATTCAGTGCTGGGAGGTCCTCTCGAGTGAGACCCTCAGCGACCACAAATATATTAAAATTGCTTAAATAACAATTTAATCATCTGTAACGATGTTAACTGCGGTCCAACATTCGTTTCTCATTTAGGTAATGGTTTTCCCGACTTATCCCTTATTAACTTTCCTCTTTTCGACTCTATTCAGTGCTGGGAGGTCCTCTCGAGTGAGACCCTCAGCGACCACAAATATATTAAAATTGCTTAAATAACAATTTAATCATCTGTAACGATGTTAACTGCGGTCCAACATTCGTTTCTCATTTAGGTAATGGTTTTCCCGACTTATCCCTTATTAACTTTCCTCTTTTCGACTCTATTCAGTGCTGGGAGGTCCTCTCGAGTGAGACCCTCAGCGACCACAAATATATTAAAATTGCTTAAATAACAATTTAATCATCTGTAACGATGTTAACTGCGGTCCAACATTCGTTTCTCATTTAGGTAATGGTTTTCCCGACTTATCCCTTATTAACTTTCCTCTTTTCGACTCTATTCAGTGCTGGGAGGTCCTCTCGAGTGAGACCCTCAGCGACCACAAATATATTAAAATTGCTTAAATAACAATTTAATCATCTGTAACGATGTTAACTGCGGTCCAACATTCGTTTCTCATTTAGGTAATGGTTTTCCCGACTTATCCCTTATTAACTTTCCTCTTTTCGACTCTATTCAGTGCTGGGAGGTCCTCTCGAGTGAGACCCTCAGCGACCACAAATATATTAAAATTGCTTAAATAACAATTTAATCATCTGTAACGATGTTAACTGCGGTCCAACATTCGTTTCTCATTTAGGTAATGGTTTTCCCGACTTATCCCTTATTAACTTTCCTCTTTTCGACTCTATTCAGTGCTGGGAGGTCCTCTCGAGTGAGACCCTCAGCGACCACAAATATATTAAAATTGCTTAAATAACAATTTAATCATCTGTAACGATGTTAACTGCGGTCCAACATTCGTTTCTCATTTAGGTAATGGTTTTCCCGACTTATCCCTTATTAACTTTCCTCTTTTCGACTCTATTCAGTGCTGGGAGGTCCTCTCGAGTGAGACCCTCAGCGACCACAAATATATTAAAATTGCTTAAATAACAATTTAATCATCTGTAACGATGTTAACTGCGGTCCAACATTCGTTTCTCATTTAGGTAATGGTTTTCCCGACTTATCCCTTATTAACTTTCCTCTTTTCGACTCTATTCAGTGCTGGGAGGTCCTCTCGAGTGAGACCCTCAGCGACCACAAATATATTAAAATTGCTTAAATAACAATTTAATCATCTGTAACGATGTTAACTGCGGTCCAACATTCGTTTCTCATTTAGGTAATGGTTTTCCCGACTTATCCCTTATTAACTTTCCTCTTTTCGACTCTATTCAGTGCTGGGAGGTCCTCTCGAGTGAGACCCTCAGCGACCACAAATATATTAAAATTGCTTAAATAACAATTTAATCATCTGTAACGATGTTAACTGCGGTCCAACATTCGTTTCTCATTTAGGTAATGGTTTTCCCGACTTATCCCTTATTAACTTTCCTCTTTTCGACTCTATTCAGTGCTGGGAGGTCCTCTCGAGTGAGACCCTCAGCGACCACAAATATATTAAAATTGCTTAAATAACAATTTAATCATCTGTAACGATGTTAACTGCGGTCCAACATTCGTTTCTCATTTAGGTAATGGTTTTCCCGACTTATCCCTTATTAACTTTCCTCTTTTCGACTCTATTCAGTGCTGGGAGGTCCTCTCGAGTGAGACCCTCAGCGACCACAAATATATTAAAATTGCTTAAATAACAATTTAATCATCTGTAACGATGTTAACTGCGGTCCAACATTCGTTTCTCATTTAGGTAATGGTTTTCCCGACTTATCCCTTATTAACTTTCCTCTTTTCGACTCTATTCAGTGCTGGGAGGTCCTCTCGAGTGAGACCCTCAGCGACCACAAATATATTAAAATTGCTTAAATAACAATTTAATCATCTGTAACGATGTTAACTGCGGTCCAACATTCGTTTCTCATTTAGGTAATGGTTTTCCCGACTTATCCCTTATTAACTTTCCTCTTTTCGACTCTATTCAGTGCTGGGAGGTCCTCTCGAGTGAGACCCTCAGCGACCACAAATATATTAAAATTGCTTAAATAACAATTTAATCATCTGTAACGATGTTAACTGCGGTCCAACATTCGTTTCTCATTTAGGTAATGGTTTTCCCGACTTATCCCTTATTAACTTTCCTCTTTTCGACTCTATTCAGTGCTGGGAGGTCCTCTCGAGTGAGACCCTCAGCGACCACAAATATATTAAAATTGCTTAAATAACAATTTAATCATCTGTAACGATGTTAACTGCGGTCCAACATTCGTTTCTCATTTAGGTAATGGTTTTCCCGACTTATCCCTTATTAACTTTCCTCTTTTCGACTCTATTCAGTGCTGGGAGGTCCTCTCGAGTGAGACCCTCAGCGACCACAAATATATTAAAATTGCTTAAATAACAATTTAATCATCTGTAACGATGTTAACTGCGGTCCAACATTCGTTTCTCATTTAGGTAATGGTTTTCCCGACTTATCCCTTATTAACTTTCCTCTTTTCGACTCTATTCAGTGCTGGGAGGTCCTCTCGAGTGAGACCCTCAGCGACCACAAATATATTAAAATTGCTTAAATAACAATTTAATCATCTGTAACGATGTTAACTGCGGTCCAACATTCGTTTCTCATTTAGGTAATGGTTTTCCCGACTTATCCCTTATTAACTTTCCTCTTTTCGACTCTATTCAGTGCTGGGAGGTCCTCTCGAGTGAGACCCTCAGCGACCACAAATATATTAAAATTGCTTAAATAACAATTTAATCATCTGTAACGATGTTAACTGCGGTCCAACATTCGTTTCTCATTTAGGTAATGGTTTTCCCGACTTATCCCTTATTAACTTTCCTCTTTTCGACTCTATTCAGTGCTGGGAGGTCCTCTCGAGTGAGACCCTCAGCGACCACAAATATATTAAAATTGCTTAAATAACAATTTAATCATCTGTAACGATGTTAACTGCGGTCCAACATTCGTTTCTCATTTAGGTAATGGTTTTCCCGACTTATCCCTTATTAACTTTCCTCTTTTCGACTCTATTCAGTGCTGGGAGGTCCTCTCGAGTGAGACCCTCAGCGACCACAAATATATTAAAATTGCTTAAATAACAATTTAATCATCTGTAACGATGTTAACTGCGGTCCAACATTCGTTTCTCATTTAGGTAATGGTTTTCCCGACTTATCCCTTATTAACTTTCCTCTTTTCGACTCTATTCAGTGCTGGGAGGTCCTCTCGAGTGAGACCCTCAGCGACCACAAATATATTAAAATTGCTTAAATAACAATTTAATCATCTGTAACGATGTTAACTGCGGTCCAACATTCGTTTCTCATTTAGGTAATGGTTTTCCCGACTTATCCCTTATTAACTTTCCTCTTTTCGACTCTATTCAGTGCTGGGAGGTCCTCTCGAGTGAGACCCTCAGCGACCACAAAATATATTAAAATTGCTTAAATAACAATTTAATCATCTGTAACGATGTTAACTGCGGTCCAACATTTGTTTCTCATTTAGGTAATGGTTTTCCCGACTTATCCCTTATTAACTTTCCTCTTTTCGACTCTATTCAGTGCTGGGAGGTCCTCTCGAGTGAGACCCTCAGCGACCACAAATATATTAAAATTGCTTAAATAACAATTTAATCATCTGTAACGATGTTAACTGCGGTCCAACATTTGTTTCTCATTTAGGTAATGGTTTTCCCGACTTATCCCTTATTAACTTTCCTCTTTTCGACTCTATTCAGTGCTGGGAGGTCCTCTCGAGTGAGACCCTCAGCGACCACAAATATATTAAAATTGCTTAAATAACAATTTAATCATCTGTAACGATGTTAACTGCGGTCCAACATTTGTTTCTCATTTAGGTAATGGTTTTCCCGACTTATCCCTTATTAACTTTCCTCTTTTCGACTCTATTCAGTGCTGGGAGGTCCTCTCGAGTGAGACCCTCAGCGACCACAAATATATTAAAATTGCTTAAATAACAATTTAATCATCTGTAACGATGTTAACTGCGGTCCAACATTTGTTTCTCATTTAGGTAATGGTTTTCCCGACTTATCCCTTATTAACTTTCCTCTTTTCGACTCTATTCAGTGCTGGGAGGTCCTCTCGAGTGAGACCCTCAGCGACCACAAATATATTAAAATTGCTTAAATAACAATTTAATCATCTGTAACGATGTTAACTGCGGTCCAACATTTGTTTCTCATTTAGGTAATGGTTTTCCCGACTTATCCCTTATTAACTTTCCTCTTTTCGACTCTATTCAGTGCTGGGAGGTCCTCTCGAGTGAGACCCTCAGCGACCACAAATATATTAAAATTGCTTAAATAACAATTTAATCATCTGTAACGATGTTAACTGCGGTCCAACATTTGTTTCTCATTTAGGTAATGGTTTTCCCGACTTATCCCTTATTAACTTTCCTCTTTTCGACTCTATTCAGTGCTGGGAGGTCCTCTCGAGTGAGACCCTCAGCGACCACAAATATATTAAAATTGCTTAAATAACAATTTAATCATCTGTAACGATGTTAACTGCGGTCCAACATTTGTTTCTCATTTAGGTAATGGTTTTCCCGACTTATCCCTTATTAACTTTCCTCTTTTCGACTCTATTCAGTGCTGGGAGGTCCTCTCGAGTGAGACCCTCAGCGACCACAAATATATTAAAATTGCTTAAATAACAATTTAATCATCTGTAACGATGTTAACTGCGGTCCAACATTTGTTTCTCATTTAGGTAATGGTTTTCCCGACTTATCCCTTATTAACTTTCCTCTTTTCGACTCTATTCAGTGCTGGGAGGTCCTCTCGAGTGAGACCCTCAGCGACCACAAATATATTAAAATTGCTTAAATAACAATTTAATCATCTGTAACGATGTTAACTGCGGTCCAACATTTGTTTCTCATTTAGGTAATGGTTTTCCCGACTTATCCCTTATTAACTTTCCTCTTTTCGACTCTATTCAGTGCTGGGAGGTCCTCTCGAGTGAGACCCTCAGCGACCACAAATATATTAAAATTGCTTAAATAACAATTTAATCATCTGTAACGATGTTAACTGCGGTCCAACATTTGTTTCTCATTTAGGTAATGGTTTTCCCGACTTATCCCTTATTAACTTTCCTCTTTTCGACTCTATTCAGTGCTGGGAGGTCCTCTCGAGTGAGACCCTCAGCGACCACAAATATATTAAAATTGCTTAAATAACAATTTAATCATCTGTAACGATGTTAACTGCGGTCCAACATTTGTTTCTCATTTAGGTAATGGTTTTCCCGACTTATCCCTTATTAACTTTCCTCTTTTCGACTCTATTCAGTGCTGGGAGGTCCTCTCGAGTGAGACCCTCAGCGACCACAAATATATTAAAATTGCTTAAATAACAATTTAATCATCTGTAACGATGTTAACTGCGGTCCAACATTTGTTTCTCATTTAGGTAATGGTTTTCCCGACTTATCCCTTATTAACTTTCCTCTTTTCGACTCTATTCAGTGCTGGGAGGTCCTCTCGAGTGAGACCCTCAGCGACCACAAATATATTAAAATTGCTTAAATAACAATTTAATCATCTGTAACGATGTTAACTGCGGTCCAACATTTGTTTCTCATTTAGGTAATGGTTTTCCCGACTTATCCCTTATTAACTTTCCTCTTTTCGACTCTATTCAGTGCTGGGAGGTCCTCTCGAGTGAGACCCTCAGCGACCACAAATATATTAAAATTGCTTAAATAACAATTTAATCATCTGTAACGATGTTAACTGCGGTCCAACATTTGTTTCTCATTTAGGTAATGGTTTTCCCGACTTATCCCTTATTAACTTTCCTCTTTTCGACTCTATTCAGTGCTGGGAGGTCCTCTCGAGTGAGACCCTCAGCGACCACAAATATATTAAAATTGCTTAAATAACAATTTAATCATCTGTAACGATGTTAACTGCGGTCCAACATTTGTTTCTCATTTAGGTAATGGTTTTCCCGACTTATCCCTTATTAACTTTCCTCTTTTCGACTCTATTCAGTGCTGGGAGGTCCTCTCGAGTGAGACCCTCAGCGACCACAAATATATTAAAATTGCTTAAATAACAATTTAATCATCTGTAACGATGTTAACTGCGGTCCAACATTTGTTTCTCATTTAGGTAATGGTTTTCCCGACTTATCCCTTATTAACTTTCCTCTTTTCGACTCTATTCAGTGCTGGGAGGTCCTCTCGAGTGAGACCCTCAGCGACCACAAATATATTAAAATTGCTTAAATAACAATTTAATCATCTGTAACGATGTTAACTGCGGTCCAACATTTGTTTCTCATTTAGGTAATGGTTTTCCCGACTTATCCCTTATTAACTTTCCTCTTTTCGACTCTATTCAGTGCTGGGAGGTCCTCTCGAGTGAGACCCTCAGCGACCACAAATATATTAAAATTGCTTAAATAACAATTTAATCATCTGTAACGATGTTAACTGCGGTCCAACATTTGTTTCTCATTTAGGTAATGGTTTTCCCGACTTATCCCTTATTAACTTTCCTCTTTTCGACTCTATTCAGTGCTGGGAGGTCCTCTCGAGTGAGACCCTCAGCGACCACAAATATATTAAAATTGCTTAAATAACAATTTAATCATCTGTAACGATGTTAACTGCGGTCCAACATTTGTTTCTCATTTAGGTAATGGTTTTCCCGACTTATCCCTTATTAACTTTCCTCTTTTCGACTCTATTCAGTGCTGGGAGGTCCTCTCGAGTGAGACCCTCAGCGACCACAAATATATTAAAATTGCTTAAATAACAATTTAATCATCTGTAACGATGTTAACTGCGGTCCAACATTTGTTTCTCATTTAGGTAATGGTTTTCCCGACTTATCCCTTATTAACTTTCCTCTTTTCGACTCTATTCAGTGCTGGGAGGTCCTCTCGAGTGAGACCCTCAGCGACCACAAATATATTAAAATTGCTTAAATAACAATTTAATCATCTGTAACGATGTTAACTGCGGTCCAACATTTGTTTCTCATTTAGGTAATGGTTTTCCCGACTTATCCCTTATTAACTTTCCTCTTTTCGACTCTATTCAGTGCTGGGAGGTCCTCTCGAGTGAGACCCTCAGCGACCACAAATATATTAAAATTGCTTAAATAACAATTTAATCATCTGTAACGATGTTAACTGCGGTCCAACATTTGTTTCTCATTTAGGTAATGGTTTTCCCGACTTATCCCTTATTAACTTTCCTCTTTTCGACTCTATTCAGTGCTGGGAGGTCCTCTCGAGTGAGACCCTCAGCGACCACAAATATATTAAAATTACCCTTAACTTTGATCCCCTTTCAGACAATTCATTTTTCTTAAAAACTCAATATGGCATTGGCAAATTTATTTTTAACTTCAGAAAAAATCTGAATTCCCTCTCCTCCCATTTAGAAAACATCCAGGATACGGCCTCCCTAGACTCTTTTTTTAAAACCTTTATAGATACTATTCAAAATTATGCAATCAAATTTATCAGAAAGAAAAAATCCAAAACCATAAATATTTTTCCAAACAATTAAATATTTTTAATAAATATTTTTTTCTATCCAAACAGAGAAACTATGTCACTGCTCTTTACAAAAAAATAAAGTCACTTGAGAGAAACTCTGCCTACCCAGCCGAAATTTCTTCAGTCAAAATTCTATATAAACAAAATAGAGCAAAGTATAAAATACTAATAAAAAAAAACAAGACAAGATTCCTGGAGATCTTATTGTACAAAATGCAATGAAACCTTTGGCTCCCATTTTAAATTCACTTTTAAAAAACACAAAAAATTTAATGACATTAATCTTCACTTCCCAGATTCCCCCTCTCTTAATCACGCTGATAGATTGAAACGTTTGTTGGATCATCACTTCAAAGAAAATAGTAACTTTTCTGCTTTCCCATCTTTTACTTTGCCTTCTGAGGGAATGGGGGTGATATCTGATGAAGAGCTTCATGTAGTATTTAAAAATTTAAAAAATGGCAAGGCCCCTGGCCTAGACAACATTGACTTTACCATTTGGAAACATCTATTTAAATTTTTCCCCTCTTTCCTTTCCAAAATCATAAACCTTTGCTTCAAATTTTGTCATTTTCCCTCATGTTTAAAAAATGCAAATATCCTTTTTTTCAACAAACCTGGAAAAGATCCTTCTCTCTGTTCCTCTTACCGGCCAATCTGTCTTTTACCCACTTTTGGAAAAATTCTGGAAAAAATCTTTATAAACAAGCTCAAATTTTGGTTATCCTCTACCGGAGCTCTTCATTCCCTTCAGTTCGATTTTAAAAAACTGACGAGCTGTGAGGATGCTGTTCTCAGGCTGATTGAGAACATCTCTAGTCATAAATCCAAACATTTTGTGTCCCTGACCACCGTGGACATCTGCGGGGCATTTGACAGCCTCAATTGGACAGTACTACCTTCCTCATTCTCCAATATTAACCTTCCAGAAATCTACCAAAATTTTATTTTTTCGTACTTGAACAACAGACAAATCACACTTTTAAACGGTTCTTTTCAAATTACAAAAATATTTCTTCGGGCGCTCCCCAGGGTTCGGTTTTATCACCCTCCCTGTGGAGCATTTACTTTAATAACATTCTTAAACTAAATAATGATATTTACTATCTTCAAGCCTTCGCAGATGATCTTGCGGTGGTCACCTTCGCTTCCAACCTAAAATCGCTCCGTCTAAACACAAACAGTCTTCTTAATCTGATCTCTTCCTCCCTCTCGGACCTTAAACTCTCTATTGCCCCCGAAAAATGTAAATCAATCGTATTTAATAAAAACCGCACCAAAATCAGACAACGTCCCTCCTTCAAAATTTTAAATTTTAGAATTCGAACTACAAGACATATATTTAGGCATCACGATTGATGACAATCTTAAATGGAGCTCCCATATTTTCAACCTTAGAGAGAAATGCTTCAAGTTTGCCAGCACCTTTGGGAGGGTGACTGGTAATAACTGGGGTGTTGATAAATCCTTTCTTAAAATTTGGTATCTTTCGGTAATCGAAAAGATCATCACTTTTGGTGCGGGAGTATGGGGAAAAGCATTGACTGGGGCCCAGGTCAAAAAACTTTTATCTCTTCAAAGGATTTTTCTTCTAAAAATTTCTTGTGGTTTTCGGACTACTTCTAACATTTCTCTCTACTCCTTAACTGGTATCCCCCCTATTCACCTTGTAATAAATTCTCTTTACAAGAAATTCACTTTTTGAAAACTCCGTCTTAACCTTTTTGCTAATCCCGCTCCCCCCCCCCCCCCCCGAAAAATTTGATCATAACTGTCCCCTTTCCAATATCCCTCCCTCCCAACGTATGGTTAATCTAGTCCCCCGTGATCCCCTTAATTTTTCAAATATTAACATTTACACTGATGGCTCTGCCATGGATGATAACACAGGCTACGCCATCTGCATCTTCAAAAATGATTCTTTAGACAATACTTTCACCTTTAAACTCGAGCATGGGAACGCAGTTTCCATAGTTACTCGAGCATGGGAACAGAAATTTCTGCAATCCACTATGCCATAAACTGGGCTTCTTCAAATAACTCAAAAATTAATATATTTACTGACAGTCAATCTTCTATTTCGGCACTTCAATCTATCAAAAACAAATCTAATTACTTATCTAAAATTAAAATTAACGCAAATTATAATAAACACCTAATAAACCTTTGTTGGGTCAAAGCACACTCCGACATCTCGGGTAACGAGGTCGCCGATAAACATGCCAAACTTGCTACCTCCTCCGGTACCCCCACCTCCCTACCTTTTCCATACTCTCTCTTAAAAAAACATTATAAAAATGATATTTTAAATTTATGGCAAATCTACCTTAATAATTATATTTCGCCCCGCACCCACGACCCGGCTAGAATCTCAACTTTTCTCCCAAAGGTAAACTTTAACACCCAAATTACTAATAAATACCTTATATACTTTATAACGGACCACGGTCCCTTCCCCGACTATTTAGACTCCTTTAAATGGAAAACTTCTGCCAGATGTACCTGTGGTTCCTTCGGCGATGCCGATCATTATGTATTTTCCTGTCCCCTTACTAAACCTTATCATCTCTCAAAACCTTCCCCCCAAAACTCTGCGACCTGGTTCTCGAGTGTTTGCTCCAACAAATCTTCCATTAATAAAATCAAGAACTGTGTTCTCATAGCGAGAGAAATCTCAAACAAAATCTCTTAATCAGCCTGGGGACTTTCTGCTTTCAATTTTGTCTCTGGTCGGTATCTCCCCCTGTTACTTTAACTGTTTTACCTGTTTTTTGCTCGGTGGTGTCGTCCTTTTTTTTTTTTTTTTTGTCCTTTTGTTTTTTTTATTTTTTTGCCTCGTCTTTGTCCCGTTTTTGTTGGCCTTGTTTGTCCTGTTTTGGCCGTTGGTTACTTATGCAATGTTTTTCTTCGTATTTAAGTTTTTTGTATTATATTCTTGTAATTTTCCCCTGTCTTCAGCAAATTATATATCACTTTTTCAACAAATCATTGTCAACATATCACTAAATATCATATATTATATAATTACACTCCTATATTTTAATACTGTCATCAAACATCATGTTTTATATCATGTCGTCTTGCTAAATATCATGTCATCTATATTTAATCATGTCATCTAATCATCAAAATGTTAACTCATCACCACCTCTTTGTACAACTCCTTGTAACCTCAATGTATATTTTTTGAAACTTAAATAAACTTTGCCCCAGACCGTCAGACGTTGGCCGCCCCGGGAGTTGGCTTCCGCTAACTCTTTTCCCGGCCGTCCAATTAGATACTCAAGTCCTCAGGATGAGTCGGACGGTCTGGGTCTTCTACACCTTTCTGGTAGGTCGGACGGTCTGGGTTTCAACAACAACAATATAACACTGAACAATAAGAAATTCGTGAAAGATATTTCATGTGATGGCAAGTGGTGTTGTTGTTGAAACCCAGACCGTCCGACCTACCACAAAAGGTATAAGGCAACTGTTTGGACGGTCGGGAAGTGCCACCCAATTTAGACCGGAATACAGTGGGGGAGGCATCCACAGGGACCATACCCTCCTTTCTCTACCACCAACCTCTCGGAAGGACTCACGGACCCACATGTTTAACGTGATCGTACTCCGCGTGAACACGGCGGAAGTTTTGGCAGTGGCGAATGGCAAGTGGTGTGTACATTTTATTTCAGAAGAAATATTTTTATACTTTTTTGCTCGCGTATTTCGCATAGTCATCCACATGTTTGGAACGATCGGAAGTGACCTTTCCAGAACTAGAAGTGGAAATCATGAGTGACCACCTCCAAAGTTCGATGCTGAATCAGTCATTATATAAGCCATTCCTATAGCCGACCCTGAGAAATAGATATTGTAAAAAACTAATTTTTTAATCGAAAGTGACATCTATAGAACCAGAAGTAGAAATCCTTAATCAATTTTTAACCTCTGAAATATTTGATATTGAATCTATAATATATCAGTCATCATAAGCTCTATCTATAGCCGATTCTAAGAAATAAATGTTTAAAGGAAAATGAGTTTTTCTTATCCAGAATTGGAAAAAGAACTGAAAGTAAAATTTCTTAGTGAATCCCCACTATCCCTGAAATTCGATGCTAAATTCATATCAGTCATCACCTAAACTATATCTATAGTCAATCGAAACATACATTTCATGGAAATGTTTTGAACCATAAGATGCAAAACCGCAAGTAGAAATCCTTAGAAAACCAAATTCCAGAGGAGATTCCCTACTTCCTTTGGAATTGGATGCTGAATCCATATCAGTCATTATCTAAGGTCATAAAAAAAATAAAAATAATAATAATAAAAAGATGTTGCAAGGAAAATGGAAATTTTTTAAATGAAAGTCACATTTCCACAATCGGAAGTTGAAATTCTTAGTGATTTCCTCTAACCTCTTCGAAATGTGATTGCATCAATCATCGTCTAAACTTTATCTGTAGCTAAATTCCAAGAAATAGATACTGCAAGGGACATTTTTTGAACCGGAAGTAGAAAAAAATCCAAATTAAAAATTCTTCCCCAATCCCCCTGCTTTCCATCCCCAAAGCTCTACTTACAGTCAATCTTAGAAAATGGATGCTTCAAGGAAAAAGGAAAATTTTGAACTAGAAAGGTAAAAAGAAACAGATATGAAAATCTTTAGTGAACCTCCCTCTACCTCATTCAGAATTTAATGCTCGATCCATATCAAGTCTTGTCTAAGCATAATCTATAATATATCCTGAGAAATTGATACTTCAAAAATTTATTTTGTAAAAACAATGACAGTCTAACATTTCTGTGGCCAACAACCACACATACAAAAAAAAAAATATATCAGTGTTATAGTCGAAATATCCCCAATCAACAGCATATGCAGCATTTAAATAAAATAAAATAAAATATGGTCGAAATATCTCGCGATTTTATCCATTTTCATTTGTTTCGTAACTTTTTAGAAGGAAACAGCACATGTTCAGGTACATGCCATTTTTGTGCATCCATCGTTTTGACCCACTGAAAAATCCCAAGAAGTAAAATTCTCTGCTTTTGACAAAAACCGTTTTTCAACAATTAGCAGTAAATGTTTGTATCTTCCTAATGCTCTACTAAAATGATCCTAAGAGATTTTAATCGGCATATTTTTGAAAACTTTACCGACGGAATTTATTTTTGATTTAATGCATTATATCAGTCTATTACAAAATTAAATTTTCTAAATGACATTGATTTTGCAGTTATTTATTGAATTTCATCTTTTATAGGGTCAACTAGCTCTGTTTGAATACCAATTCGACAAGTATCGTGCCACAATTGAAAAAATGATAGTGTTGAGAACAGTTTATACCAGCCTATCGAGAGCAGTAACATTTTATTTTATTTTGTAGCACTACAACTACTTCACAGAGTACATAGTTTAATAGAACCGTCTCATTTTTCAAGTACCACTTTTATCGTTTGATTTTCTCCAAAAATCAAATCAGTATCAAGAGTAATGCCTAACTAACATAGCTACTCAATTTCGAGTAAATTGAGTGAATATCTTTTGAATTACAGTGAATACATTAACTGCCTAAATATATTGCTCCCACATTTGGACAATCCGCCAATATAACGTTGATAAAATGAAGATCATCTAAAATGTTTTTGTTTCACAATTAATTATTTTATTCTAATTCATTTTTATAATTGCATTAAGAGAATGGAAATATGAAGTTATTTCAAAATTATATTGCCATGTGTCCTAAACTCATTTATTATGTTCATAAAATATTTCTTCCAAAATGCATAAATTCTGATATTTATGAGATAAAATGTTAAATGAGTATGTACAAAATATCCCATATAATAAAAAAATCCTTTTCTAATTAGGATTTCGGGAGAGATGGCAAACCCCCAAATCTGCCCCCTCCTCCCCAGGATACGTCTTGGCAAAATATAATATGTAATAAAGAATGTGTGAATTTTTTCTTTCAATTGTTTTTCTCTACTAATTACCAAATCCACCGTAAAATCATACAATAAAAAGTGAAAGTTTAAAAAAGCATTATTATAAACACTAAAGCTTTCATATTCCTTTAATAATGCAATATTTTGCCTGACGTTTTGTACATATTAAACTATAGTTACTTTAAAGGAATACATTTACAAAGCAGTATAGAAATGTGATAAAATAAATTGAATTTATTCTAAGATGAACTTTGTTTCAAGGTTAAGATATCTAAAAATAAAGATGCATTAGCATCGATAACAAAACTTGCACTTTCTTTAAAGTAATATAGACTATTACATCACTGAAATCAATGTGGGAAGCAAGTTCATACCTTCAAGGAAGGAGCGACTTTGGTTCGTGCCATACCAAACCAAACCAGTAGAAAGAAACTAGAATTTTTCCTTCTACAGCCCTGCATTCAGTCATTCTTTGATTCAGTGGGACCAAAGAGAGTCCGACACCTTGGTTTAAAAAGTATCCATATAGATACTACGTCACGTTAATTGGTTTACGAGGAAGATCGACCCCCATCGCTATCATTTCACAAAAGAAACCTGTTGACAAGGGTCGCTTTATTAATCAGCTGGGATTTAGTAATGAGCTGGATGTGATTGACGTGAGCTGTAAACTTGAATGAATGAAACTTACCCGCTAGTGTTATGAACGTATCTATTTTAGCAGTGCACTTCTAGAAAATGGCTCCCTGCTTCCCTGTAGGGATCGGTTTTTTTTTATTGCCTTGTCGATATCGCCTTTCTTAACAACCCATTCTGCCATTAAACACATTGTGAAGCTATCTCTGCCCAGACGACTTGTATTGAACTAAGGAGACCTTCTTTCAGCCTTTTCTGACTATATTTCGGAAATCAGACAATCTTCAAGTCATTTAGGAAAAAAAATTATAAATTCATACACAGATGTTCTATAATAAATATTTTATCTTCACCCATGTTCACGGGCCCCTAACAGTCGCCGGGCTCCAGTACCGTGGTCCCAACTGACCCCCCCCCCCCCCCCAACTTGTGGAATCGACGCTCACTATTCTAGAGTCCACAGGACCTCCAACGTCTTTGCACGCACCTATAGGGATGATTGCCCCAACCGGGAATCGAAGTGGCCACTCGACCATTGAGCTACTGCGGGCGGAATGGCAGTCTCTTGTCGTCGAAGTGAGGTGAAGAAAATGTATTATTTTGTTTTCTTAAGATAAGTTTTATATTGAGAGAAGAAAATGAATTAAAGAATAAGGAATGTATTTTTAAATGATACGATCATTGGATACTACACTATTATGATTATATGAATGTTACTGTACTAGAACGCTCCATTCATACGCTATTATAATACGAAGTCATATATCCAACCCACCGCCCTATTATATACAACCAACGCCCATTTACAAAAAAGTAACAATCCTTAACCTGTATATGTGTCTTCTTTGCCAGTATGGCCATAAGGGTACGGATAGGATCGAAAGAATGTGCGTCTCGGAGAAGATGTTTGAGTTACGCATAGGGCGCGTCGTAAGTATTTGAAAACGTGGTGAAAGAGAAAAACATAAAAAATAATCTCCCTCAATAAAGCAGCGCAGGAACCGGCTCCTCGGCACAAAGAAAGAGCCAACAGAAGCCGGAGGAACCTGTTTGTGAGTCGAGAACTTCAGAGTTCTGGTGAGGTGGTGGGATGGGGTGGATCCAATTCGAGGCAAAATAGACGAACGAGACTGTCACATCTAGACGTCTATATGTATATTCTTTGTAGACGCGATGATGACAAACCTTTGGCCATCCACATTCATGTGCGATCAAGCCAAAGTGGGGGATGTCCATTCGCTGTCACGGTATATCAGACACATACATCATAGCCCTTCCAAACTTTGACTTCAAAATGTTAAAACTAGTAACAGAAATTAGAATTGAAAATAACTAATACCACTTTTAAATCAGTACAAAAATGACTTCTGCTTAAATTTTTTTATCCTATACAAAATGTGTGTTCATCAGGCCCAGCATGTACCCCCATCAGCTGCCTATAAAAATGTTGCAATCCTTCAAATGCTATTGAGGGGAGGTGCCTCCAAAAGACCCCCTGGGAAACGGCTCATTTAATGAGAGGCCACTCCTTACAGAACGTTTTAATAACATGACACGTGAACGTTCATATGAAGATCAGGGTTTGAACCCATTTTTGACAAAATCATTCAACTTTAACAATAATAGGATCGCAAAAGAAGAAAAAAAAAATAGGATGTGGACAGCCCATAACTTTTCCTGCAGACTCGTATGGACGTTCTCTTTATTTCTTGAATGGAATGGAATGACAATGTGACAATAACCACAATTGTCGCAATAGCACCGAATGGACACGTTTCATTCCATTTTTGTTTCTATCGCGTAAGTGGATATTTTTCAAAGGCGGCCAAACAAAAATGCGAAAAGCCTGAAATATCTCGAGAACGGCAAGTCCGAGATATAATTCATTCCTAAGAAAGAGGCTCTTATTGGATTCAAGAAACACACAGAAAAGGGATAGGATTATTTGTACAAATTTTGTAAGAAATACTTTGAAAAATCTGTGTCCACTTCGACGATAAGAGCTTGTCATTTCGTCCCAGTAGCTCAACGGTGGAGCGTCGGCTGGCCCATTCGGAGATCCGGGGTTCGATTCCCGGTTGAGGCAGCAAGGCTCTTTACAATTTTCGCAAGAATGAATCGATTATTTCCAACGTACATATGGGCGCACACACATCAAAAGTCGAAACGAGTCATCGGCTCTCTGTTCGAGTTATTTCTAAAACAGGGGTTAGCGAAACAAAAGGCGTGGGACTCCTGGTAGGTCGGGCAGTTTGGGTCGAGAGTGTGAAAATGACTGATCTGTAGAAGATAAAACTATAGATAAAATAAAAACAAAAACTATTATGGAAACAAATTATGGAAATTTATATTTTAATCTTGTAACACAGCGTCCTTGAAATTGTTATTCTTTGGGATATCTGAATGAGAATGATAATAAACCAGAAAGATCAATCATGCATTGATCATGAAACACTTCCCAACTGCAATGCAATTTTATTTAAACATCATACGATACATTCAGCGCTCATATTTTTAAAATGATCACAATACTACAATAATTTATTATATTTGAAAACTTAAAACTTTATCGGAAAAAATGAACTTTATTCAAATGACGTTTTTGAAATATAAATCGCCTGGCAATGTAAGAGTTGTAAATATTTCATTAATACACTTTTATTCCATTCCTTTCATTCGTCACAATACTACAATCATTTATTTTACTTAAAAACTTAAAACCATGTAGGTGAAAGTAATTTAACTCTGTTTAAAACTTCACCGAAAAAGTCTGTTATAAAATCGTCTACTTCTCTATATAAAATCAATCAATGTTTCATTCATATCAGCTATAGTGCAGACTCCAGAGCTCAATCATTTTGCGTTAAAGAAATGCAGCCATTCTTATACAACTCATCCTACATGTGTCCCTTTATGTGTATGGATTCTCTATAAGTGAAAATTAGGCTTTGTTGTCGAAATAATCAAAGTTGGATGGTCATTTAAACTCAAATATATTGCCAATGCGTTGTTTCAGAATGTAGATGCACAGAAATTAAGCAAAATTAAAGCGGTTTTAGGATGGATACAACACTCAATATAAATTAAAAAGAACTTTAAAAATCACGATTGTGACACAAGATGGATGCCCTATTTTATTTTGAAGTGGGTCACGTGATCTCTTCCTATAATATAGGTGTCATTATTATTTTAATTTTTATTTAAAAAACGACCGAATCTATTTTGCTGAACTTTTTTTCATATTTTTTATGGGATCATTTGAATATTTCGTAACATTTTCGAAGCTATTGGTGAATTTTAAATTCGCTTAAAAATGTTTGAAAAATGAGGTCTCACAGGGTTCAGCGTATTTCATTCTTTCAACCCGTTCCATCCGAAATGGATTGGGTGATGTTATTCATTTCCATTCCCCAATGTCCCATTGACCGTCTCAACAACAAACAACATACCAACATTTCATTTGGATCGAGTCATTTTTATGGCAGTGGTCGTGCGAACGGGCAGAATGAACCAAGTCGTCAACCCTTTCCAACTCTGTTGTAAAGTGTTGAAGAATAATGACAACCGCGGAATAAGAACCTTTTTCCATGTGGATTATTAAAGGCTCCGTCATCCAGTAGCATCCTACGAAAGATCTGTATTCACCGAAGAATAATACAGAATCGGACATTGTTATAAATTCGATGTGGGGGTGCGCCCCGTCCTGTATCGTCTTGGCTTGGCTTAAGGGCTCCACAATTAAAAGTCGTCTTTCAATTTCAAGGACTCAACGAATCAAACAAAATTCGATTTTTTCTCATCCCAAGTCACAAACCCTTTGCAACACAGTTGGAAAGGGTTTGTGAGTTGGTTCATTCTGTCCGTTCGCACGACTACTGCCGTAAAAACGACTCGATCGAAATGAAATTTTACTTTAGTATGTTGCTGAGACGGTCTGTGGGGGTGGAAATCAATAACAATTAGATCCCAATCAGATGCCAATCCGTTTCGGATGGAACCCGAGTTGAAACCATGAAATACATTAAACCCTATGAGACCTCAGTTTTCAATCATAGTTAAAATTCACCAATGGCTTCGAAACTTTTGGGAAATATTCAAATGATCGCATAAAATGTATAAAAAAAATTTCACCAAAATAGGTTAGATAGTTTTGAAAAAAAAATTGAAATAATAATGACACCCATGATATAGCAAGCGATCACGCCACTCGTTGTAAAATAAAATGGAGCATTCATTTTATTTTTGCTGTGTAAAAATCGTGATTTTTAGTGATCGTTTAAATTTATATTGAGCGTTACATTGTATTTTAAAAATACGGATGCAGCGCTCTCAACAACATACCAAAATAAAGCGATTTTGCTAAAATCGCTTTATTTTTGCGCATTATCTGTGTATCTAAATTCTGAGCCAACGTAACGACACTATTTTTTCTTTTAAATGATCACTAAACTTGGATTATTTCCACAACGAAACCTAGTTTTAATGGGCAGAATGGAAACAGATCAAGCGATTGTAAGATGAGTTGTATAAAAATGGCTGAATTTTTATCACGTAAAATTTTTTAGCTGGAGTTTGGAATATAAGTGATATGAATGAAATAGTCATCGATTTTACATAGAGAAGCAGGCGATTTTATAGCATTGCCTTTTTTGATGAAGTTTTAAGTTTCTAAGTAAAAAAATCGGATGTGGGCAGCACATGACTTTCCCTGCAAACTCATATTCATATTTTCTTTATTTCTTTAATAATTCATTTCATTGAGTTTAATTGAACCAAATAACTCTAAATTTGCATTTTTAATTCAATTTTTGTTTTTATTTAGTAATTGGACTTTTTTCCGAAATCGGCGTAACAAAAATGCAAGAAATCTCAAATATTTTGAGAACGGTTAATCCTAAAGTATAATGGAGTGTGTTATATTATTTTCCTCTTCAAAAATTGCGTATAAAACAAGAATTTATTGGATACATTTGAGCATACACTACTTAGTCTTTTTTTTTTTTTAGTTTTTTGCGGGCCATTTCGTAAAAAAAAGCAGGTTGTTCTTTTCTGAATCGTACCAAAATCTAATCAGCACCAGAGTATCCCACAAGTAACTTATCTACCAAATTTTGTGAAATTTGTTCAATTAGTATTTTAGCTAGAGTAGATACATGAAATTTTTGCGGACCATTTCGTAAAAATAGGCAGGTTCTTTTTTTTCCGAATCGTACTAAATTCTAATCAGCACCAAAGTATCTAACAAGTAACTTATCTATCAAATTTTGTGAAATTTGGTCAATTAGTATATTAGCTAGAACTGATAAATGAAATTTTTATGGGCCATTTCGCAACAAAAAAAAAAGCGGGTTCTGTTTTTACAAATCATACCAAAAACAAATCAGCACCAGGGTCACATCCAAGTGACTTACCTACCCAATTTTATGAAATTCGGTCCATTTGTTTTTGAGTTAGAGTGGATAAATACATTGCACAGACACACACACAGACGTCACGCTAAAAATAGTATTTTCGTATTCTAGAGATCTCGAAACGTGTAGAACCGTCGAAAACTCGAATTGCGATTTTCGACATGATTCCAATACTTTCCCTATACATTACCCTATATTGCAGGGAAAGTAATAAATTATTTTAGTTCTGTGATCATTTAAAAATATCACCGTTGAGTGTATTGCATTTTAGAGACGTTTAAATAAAATTGCATTTGAGTTGGAATGCTTTTCATAATCAGTGCTTTATGCCTGATGAATCTTTCTTGTTTAAAATATATTTTAATTCTTTTATCTTCATCCTCTTACATGGAGTTTGGAATATACGTGATATGAATGAAATATTCATCGATTTTACATAGAGAACTAACTAACTACCCCCTAATCAACCATAGACATTATTCCTCTATTTGTATACCTCTCAAAAATGTGTTAGGTGCGTTTGTTTATTACTTTTCTTATAACTAATTAAACTTTAGTTACTTCTCCCCTCAAAAATTAAAAATCTGATGTGGGCAGCACATGACTTTCCCTGCAGACTTATATTCACGTTCTCTTTATTTTAATTAAATTTATTTCACTTTTAATTCAATTTTCGTTCTCATTCGGTAACCGGACTTATTTTCAAATGTGGCATAGAGAAAATACGAAAAACTAAAATATCTCAAGAACGGCTAGCCCTAGTATAATGGGCTTGGTCTTATTCTTTTCGTCGTTAAAAATTACGTATTAAACGAGCATTTAATGGATATATTTGAGTATACCTAGTTCTTTAGATTTTGACGATTTTTGTGGACCATTTTGCAAAAAAAAAAAAGCAGGTTAGTATTTTCCGAATCGTACCAAAACCTAATCAGCACCAGGGTAACCGACAAGTGACTCATCTACAGAATTTTGTGAAATTCTGTCCGTCAGTTTTTCAGTTAGAGTGGATACAAGCTTTTGCGGACCATTTCGCAAAAAAAGGCGGGTTCTTTTATCCCGAATCGTACCCAAAACTAATCAGCACCA
Organism: Amaurobius ferox; assembly: GCA_951213105.1. NCBI lineage: Eukaryota > Metazoa > Arthropoda > Arachnida > Araneae > Amaurobiidae > Amaurobius > Amaurobius ferox. The sequence continues at coordinate 143,514,963 of OX578147.1, read as the reverse complement.
GATTCGCCCACAAGTGACCAAATTTGGTAGTGACCTACCAAATTTTATGAAATTCGGTCAATTACTAGAATGGATACAAAATCTGCACAGACAGACACATACACAGACGTCACGCTAAAAATAGTTTTTTCGTATTCTAGAGGTCTCGAAACGTGTAGATCCGTCGAAAACTCGAGTTGTGATTTTCGGCATGATTCCAATACTTTCCCTATACATTACCATGTATTGCAGGGAAAGTAAAAATCTGATGTGGGCAGCACATGACTTTCCCTGCAGACTTATAATCATACATTACATTTAATTCACTTTTAATTCAAGTTTCGTTCTCATTTGATAACTGGACTTCTTTTCAAAGGTGGCGTAGAGAAAATGCGAAAAAACTAAAATATCTCGAGAACGGCTAGTCTCAGTGTAATGGGGTTGGTCCTATTATTTTCTTCGTTTAAAATTACGTATTAAACGAGCATTTTAAGGATATATTTGAGCATACGTAGTTTTTTATTTTAGATTTTGGCGATTTTTGCTGGCCATTTTGCAAAAAAAGGCAGGTTATTTTTTTCCAAATCGTACCAAAATCTAATCAGCACCAGAGTGTCCTACAAGTGACTCACCTACCGAATTTTTTGGAATTCGGCTTATTAGTTTTTCAGCTAGAGTGGATACAAGCTTTTGCGGACCATTTTGCAAAAAAAGGCGGATTCTTTTATTCCAAATCGTACCCAAAACGAGTCAGCACCAGACTCGCTCACAAGTGACTTACCTACCAAATTTTGTGAAATTCGGTCCATTAGTTTTTTAGTTAGAGTGGATACAAAATCTGCACAGACACACACACAGACGTCACGCTAAAAATGGTTTTTTCGTATTCTACAGGTCTCGAAACGTGTAGATCCGTCGAAAACTCGAGTTGTGATTTTCGGCATGATTCCAATACTTTCCCTATACATTACCATGTATTGCAGGGAAAGTAAAAAGAGATATATTATATAATAAATATCTTTCCAAGACATTAATCATTTTGTATATGAGAAAGGCTTCACGTTTTAAAATAAATTTGGTAGATAACAATTTTTCAAATTTTATTTTAATTTTATATAACTCTTTATGATATACTTATTTGATGGCATTTTTAATGCACTTTCCTACGTCCTAGAGAGTTGAAATTTGGTACACAGCTTAAATTTGTTGAACATTTTATTCTACAAAAATTTGGTGTATCTTTAAATATAGATCATACATTTTTTTTGAAATGGCCTGCAAATAATCTCCGTTCACTTCTATAAATCATTGTTGTAATATTGTTAAAAATTCTGATGTGGGCAGCACATGTTTTTCCCTGCACACTCATATTCACGTTCTCTTTATTTCTTCAATAATAATTTGAGTTTATCTGCACAAAATAACAACCATAAGTATTTTAAATGACATTGAATTTGCACGTTAAACTTAAATTTGGTTCTCATTTGATAGCTGGACTTATTGTCAAAGGTGTCGTAGCGAAAACACGAAAAAACTAGAATTTCTCAAGAACGGCTAGTTTTAGAGTAATGGGGTTAGTTTTATTCTTTTTGTTGTCAAAAATCATGTATAAAATAGGAATTTAATTGATATAATTGAGCACACGTAGTCCTTTATTTTTATATTTAACGATTTTTGCGGGCCATTTCGCAAAAATAGCCCGTTCCTTTTTCCTGAATCGTACTAGAATAACCTACAAATGATTTATGTACCAAATTTTGTTAAATTTGGTATATAAATCACTTGTAGGTCATTGAAATATTATACACCAAATTTTGTTAAATTTGTTCCATTAGTTTTTAGCTAGAGTGGATAAAGGCAATTTCTGCCGGCCATTTCGCAAAGAAGGCAGATTATTTTATTACGAATCGTACTATAATCTAATGAACATCAGGATTTCCCACAAAAAACATGCATACCAAATTTTATGAAATTCGGTCCATTAGTTTTTCAATTAAAGTGGATGTAATATCTTCACAGACACACAGAAACATACACAGATACACTCTTACACACACAGACGTCTTCCTAAAAATTGTTTTTTCGTGTTCTAGAAGTCCCAAAACGTGTAGATCCTTTGAAAATTCGAGTTTCGATCTTCGGCACGATTCCAATACTTTGAATACATACACACACATATATTATCTGCGTATCTGTGTATTATCTATGTATCTAAATTCCGTGCCTATGCAATTACAATAGTTGTGATTTTAAATGATCCCTAAACTTTTATTATTTTTTCAACGAAGCCTAATTTTAACTTATGCAGAAGGCAAATATCTGAAGCGATTGTAAGGTGAGTTACATAAAAATTGCTGAATTTTTTTCACACAAAATTATTTAGCTCTGGAGTCTGGAATACATTTCCAGAAGTTATATGAATGAAATATTCATTGATTTTGTATAGAGAATCAGATGATTTATATTTCGATACAGTTTTAAATATTTAAGTATAATAAATTACTGTAGTACTGTGATAATGTAAAAGATATCACCACTGAATGTATCACATTTTAAAAAAATTTAAATGAAATTGCATTTCAGTTGGAAAGTGTTTCATAATCAATGCTTATGCATGATTGATCTTTCTTGTTAGGATATATTAGTGTCACCTAACAGATGATTTTAAATTTTGATGAGAACAACTTTCTGATCACGTTGTCATTATAATGTGGCATTTATAGTTTCATTTTATAATTTGCCCGGATTTCTTACAGAAGAAAAATATCTTAAGAACTATGACATGGATTTCAAGAGTTCCTTTTTTAACACTTTACAACAAAGTTGAAAAGTGTTTATGACTTTGTTCATTCTGTCTGTCTGTCTGTCCGTTAGCAAGATAACTGCCGTAAAAATGACTTAATCAAAATGAAATTTTGGTATGTTGTTCAGACGGTCTGTAGGACCTATGGAAATATAAATGAATAATATCACCTAATTAATTTTGGATTGAATCCGGTTTGAAAAAATGAAATACATTGAACCCTATGGGACCTAATTTTTCATACATTTTTTAAGCGGATTTAAAATTCACAAATTGCTTCGAAAATTTTAGGTAATATTCAAATTGCTCCATAAAATATATAAAGAAAAATTTCAGCGAAATATATTCAATAGTTTTTTAAATAAGAATTAAAATAATAATTACACTTCTTATCTGAAGAGATCAAGTGACCATATGAAAAGATCACGTGATCCACTTCAAAATGATATATGGCATCTATCTTGTCTCAAAATCGTGATTTTTAAAGTTCTTTTAAATTCATATTGAGTGTTGTATCCGTCCTAAAACCACTTTATTTTTGCTTAAATTCTGTTCATCTACATACTGAAACAACGTAATTGCAATATATTTGAGTTTAAATGGTCATCCAAATTTGATTATTTCTACAACGAAGTCTATTTTTCACTTATGTAAAATGTAAACAGTAAAATATGTAGAATGAGTTGTATTAGAATTGCTGTATTTCTTTAACACAAAATTATTTAGCTCATGGAGTCTGCATAGCTGATATGAATGAAATATTGATTGATTTTACAAAGAGAAGGACGATTTTTTCGATGAAGTTTTAAGCATAGAGTTTAATTACTTTTAGTTCCATCGTCTTAATTTTCAAATAAAATAAATTATTATAGTATTGTATTGAATGAAATGAATGGGAAATTGTTAATGAATGAAATGCTGTTTTTATAGAGAGAGCCAGGCGTGTTATTTTTTCTATGACGTCATTTGAATGAATTTCAGTTGTTTTCGATGAAGTTTTCAAATATAATAAATTATCGTAGTATTATGATAATTCTAAAATTATTACCGAGGAATATATCGCATTTTAGAGATGTTGACACCAGGCAATTTATATTTCAATGCTGTCATTTGAGTGAAGTTCATTTTTTTCGATGAAGGTTTAAGTTTTCAAATATAATAAATTAATGTAGTATTGCGATATGTTTTAAAATATTTCCGAGGAATGTATTGCATTTTAGAGATGTTTAAATGAAATTGCATTGAAGTTGGAAAGTGTTTCATAATCAATGCTTTAAGCATGATTGATCTTTCTTTTTTTGTTGTTGTTGTTCATTGCATTCCACAACAAAGAAAAGACGAATTTTTTCTTCCTCCTTCATTCTTCTCCAGTGGCTGCCCCCCCCCCCCTCAGTCTCTAGGTCCGATTTTTTGATACCTCCCTCGATTCTATACTTTTTCTTATTTCTTGTATTTCTAAACCCTCGTATTCTGTCACTCCCTTCGACCTGAAAGCGTGTCTGCTATTCTTCATGTTTAAGTTGCTATTCCCGGAAGCTGTTTCATCCTTTTATCGTTCATGACTTCTGCCCAAAACCGAGAAAAAATGAAACCTTTCCCCATTGCAGTCGAGAAAGAAAGATTTAGTATTTCTCTGAATGTTTTCATATGCTTTTTTCTTCTATATTTGTTTAGATGTGCTTTATTTTTTGACTGGTTTTTATGTCACCCCTTCCGACATGTAATTGTTTCGAATTTTTATCAGTTTGTTACTTTCCCTGCAATATAGGGTCATGTATAGGGAAAATATTGGAATCGTGTAGAAAATCGCAATTCGAGTTTTTGACAGATGGACACGTTTTCGGACGATTCAGGATAAAAGAAGCTGCTTTTTTTTGCGAAATGGCTCACAAAAATGTCCTGTATCCACTCTAGCTGAAAAACTAATAGATCGAATTTCATAAGATTAGGTAGATAAGTCACATGTAGGTCAGCCTGATGCTGATTAGATTTTGGTACGATTCGAAAATAAAGAACCTGCTTTTTTTTTGTGAAAGGGTCCACAAAAATCGTTCAATCTAAAAATAAAAGACTACATATGCTCCAATATATCCATTCAATGCTTATTTTGTACGTCATTTTTGACGACAAGAAGAATAAGACCCATCCCATAACTCTAGAACGAGCCGTTCTCGAGATATTTTAGTTTTATCGCATGTTCGCTACGTCACCCTTGAACATAAGCCCAGTTACCCAATGAAAACGAAAGTAGAATTAAAAGTACAAATTTAGTGTTATTGTGTGCCATTCAACTCAATATCATGAATGATTGAAGAAATAAACAGAACGCAAATTCGAATCTGCGAGAAAAGTCATGTGCTGCCCACATCAGATTTTTGATATTGGACCTCTCAATCTACATTTGCAGGTCCATTTTCTAGATTACCCAATGAACAGGTTAGATTAAAAATGTGTGTGTTGGGGGGTTAAAATAAAAATGGAGGGGGGGGGGAATATAGGCATCTGCAAACAAGATTCCCGCTTTTAAATTTCGAAACTTTAAAAATGAAAAGTTGATCGTCATCTTCCAATTTCGAATGCAATCTATTTCAGCTCCCCCATAAGAAAAAATCCTGCCTACGCCCACGAATGCAATTCATTCTGTATTAAAATTCTATCCATAATACCCGATTAGAAGCATGATTGAACGGCGTTTCTGAACAGGACCGACAGGCCGATACCGATCCGTTTATAAGTAGAGCCAGGCTTGGATTTTCGAACTTCTTCTCTGACAACACTATATAGCAGTAGCGTCCATTGAAAGGCCCCGTGCAGTCTAACGTCGCTCAACCGAAAATTGGGAATCTAAAAAATAGATACTTATTTATGTAGATGTTGGATTGGGAAGAAGAAAATAAGAGGATAGTGGTGGTTGGGCTCAACATCAGAAAAGAAACACTCTTCGGTCTCCGGCTACTGTAAACGCCTAGGGTAAGAGCTTCCCTTTTAATCGGATCCGCCTTGTCCGCATGAACCTTAAATGCTCTATTTGTATGGAGAACTTTCCCAAAGACCCTCTTCAAATTCCCCCAAATATCTCTCGATCGGTTCGTCCTAGAGTGACGCATTATATTTCGGCATTTGCAGCCGTCGATTTCCCATCTTGCGGGCCCTTTCGTAGAACAAGGTCGGTTCAGTTTCTGCGAATCCTGCCAAAGTGGAAAGACCCTTGAGGGACGTGACGCCTTTAAGAAATTTCAATAAATAGTTTTTTCACGGCCGTCTTCAGTTCCCCATGGGTCAAGTGAGAGTGGACACGCACACACAGACAGACGTCACGCTAAAAATAGTTTTCTCGTGTTCTGGAAGTTCCAAAACGGGTCGAAATGTCGAGTTTCTGTTTTCGACACGACTCCAATACTTTCTTTTCCTATACATTAGCGTGTATTACAGGGAGAGTAAAGATGAACTTGCAAAGTGACACAAATAGAAGTTGAGATGATGGTCCATCCTACTTGTCTGTAAGTATGATCTGTGCTCAAGCTTTTAAAAATGGGAGACAGATAGCTGCGTGGTGAAACGGAAGGTGTGTTTTGCAAAAGGGTGATCCATAGCAAAGTGTCGCCCTAGCATGTTCCGTGCCGACGAGTGCAACAAGAAATCTACGCATGCCGCAAGGAAGATATCATTTTTGGAATACGACCCCGACTTGCAAAACAGAAAAGACGCCATGCATTATTTCATGCTACGGACAAGGGAAAGTTATGTGTTATTCAAATCATTTATTATTATTTATTTTTTTTTTTTTTGTAGCTATGCTCAATAATTCGACAATGGACTTCTTATTTTTATGTTGTAATGATTTTTTACTCTTATTTACAATTCTTAAACCTAATATCGTATACGTATTAAAATACGCATTGGGATAGCTAAGCGTCGTATGCATTTTGGTATACAGGACCGGGATGCTGCACCCGGCACCCGGGATGCTGCGCCTCAGCGAGAATTTTATTGTTGTTGTGGTTGTTACAAAGGGGTGTATTATGAAAGCTTTCTTTAAATTTCGTTCACCAAAACTGACAGCTCATTTTCGAAAATCTACAGAACGCTTATAAGAGAAAATAAATTGCTGCTATGATCGGCTGCATTTCCTAGTCTTAAATCAATGGTAAAATCAATCCATGTTTCAGGCTTTAAAGGGGAGCAAAATTATAAGAACTTGCAACCGACTACGTTGCAAATCAGGTATTTCACACATTCTGGCATTTTGAAACGGAACTTTTAATTTCCATTTCAGACACCATTTAACAGGGAGTGGTTTAAGAAGATGTCAGAATGCTCACAAAATAAAGCAAGAAAGATTAATCATGGATAAAGCATTGACTATGAAACACTTTCCAACTGAAATGCAATTTTATTTAAACATCTCTAAAATGCGATACACTCAGCGGTGATATTTTTTAAAGGATCACAGTACTACCAACATTTATTTTACTGGAAACTTAGGACTTCATCAAAAAAGACAATGCTATAAAATCGTCTGTTTCTCTATGTAAAATCAATGACTATTTCATTCATATCACTTATATTTCAGACTTCGGAGCTAAATAATTGTGCGTAAAAAAAAAAATTCAGCAATTCTGATACAACTCGTCTTGCAATTGATTGATTTGTTTACATTCTGCATACGTTAAAATTAAGCTTCGTTGTAAGAATAATCAAAATTGAATGATCATTTAAAAGAAAAAATAGTGTCATTGCGTTGGCTCAGAATTTAGATACACAGCTAATACGCAAAAATGAAGCGATTTTAAGACGGATGCAACGCTCAATATAAATTGAAACGGTCTCTAAAAATCACGATTTTTACCCAGCAAAAATAAAATGGATGCCTTATTTTATTTTGCAATGAGTCGCGTGATCTCTTTATATCATGGGTGTCATTATTATTTCAATTTTTATATAAAAAACTACTTGACATATTTTGATGAAAAATGTTTTACGCATTTTACTTGATAATTTGAATATTTCCTAAAATGTTCGAAGCCATTTGTAATTTTAACTGCACTTAAAAAATGTTTAAAAAATGAAGTCCCATAGGGTTTACTTTAAATGTATTTCATTTTTTCAACCCGGGCTCAATCCAAAGCTAATTGGATAACATTATTCTTTTATATTCCCATATGACCGTCTGAATAACATACTAAAATTTCATATTGAAAAAGTCATTTTCACGGCAGTTATCATGCCGACGGACGGGCAGAATGAACCAAATCATAAACACTCGGTTCCTTGTGTCTATGTTGGAAAGTGTTAAAAAGGGAAAGCAATTGCAAGCTCCATCCAAAAGCTGAAATCGTTTTGTCTCAATAATGGTGATGGGGAGAACCGATCTTCAAAATGATATCTTTATAATGTGTGTCTCTCTTTTGCAGTGCTGTCCTTCACTGGCCACAACACCCCGCCCGTGTTCGACTTCAAGCGAGAATGGCTCATACAGGAGAACGAGGCCGTCGGTGAGTACATTATACTTGGTCCATGAACATCAAAGCCTTGCGCTGGAGACGCCTTTAACTCGATGCTATAATGTTTGGCTCATTTCGCGTTGCTTACCTTCTGACTGTAGAGAAACATAGATTTGTATTCGGTGACATTAAGCAATATCAAGGATAAAGAAGCGGGCATAAAAGATAAAATTCCTTTCGACTTTCTCTTACTCTTGTTTAGAGCAGCGTTTTTCAAAGTGGGTTCCACCTCGTGATATTTTCGCATCCATTTTCTTGAGAGAATGAAAGAAAAATGAATGCATCATTGGGCTTTTTCTCATTTTGGGGTTCCGCTGTCAAATTAAATTTCGAAACGGGTTCCTCGACTCAAAACGTTCGAAAAAACACTGGTTTAAAGCAATCACTGTTCGCGATTGTTCAGTGGTTATGTCAAGAGGATCGCACGAGGAAAACCCTAGTTCTATCCCTACAGTCACCCATAACTACGCAGAGTATGGGCACGATAAATCTGTAGGTCCGAAAGTCTTTCTGAAGTGTCCCGGTGGTTGCCAACTCTACCGGGTTCGGGTCTAAATTGGGTGTCACTTACCCAGACCGGCCGGTCTGGGTAAGAAAGAAGAAAAAGAGAAAAACGTACTTTTACGTTTTGAACCCGTTTGTGAGGTGTAGACCCTTACTCACTTCAGAAGTCTAGACGCTGTAACGTAGTAGTGCCGAGGAGCACTCAAACAGCAGATAAAATTTTAAAATAAAACTTCAATGTACAAAAAGAAATATTTACAATGATATACAAATAAGAAGGTATAATTCATTTTAGGTCTCGGCAAGGAGAAGCGACCACCGCCTTCTTTTCCAAAAGGGGTTTCTCTCCTCCCTCAGTTGGCAGAGATTTTCGGGGGTGGGTCCATCCGTCAGAGAAACGAAACGCAGTCCAAAGATTCCTTTTCCCGGAGTCATATACCACAAACTCCAGCACCACAGCTGTGGAAATGCAGACTACATAAATTTGCCCGACACTGGGGCGTGTGGATGAGAAAAATATATTTGCCTCGCGTGGCAGTTTTTCCAAACCATTCAACAGAGCTAAGTAACGGTACGTTGCAAGGCCAACCCCCGAAGAATGAATGCTGCGAAATGTGTGTCAACAAATCCAGAACTCGGGCGAACTTTTAGGCATTTGTAGAGTTGGAACTTTAAAAATTTTAACATTTGAATGATTCAAATATTGTGCGAACCAGATTTGCAAAATATCGGCATTATTTATGCTGTAAAAAACGGTGACGTGGGTGGCACATTTTCGCTTTCTTTCTTTTAGAATTCATTCCATCGAGTCTCGTTATTTCAAATGGCATTGAATGCGCAATTTTCTTTTAATTTTCGTCTGTTCGAAGGCGACATGACAAAATGCCGAATCACTCTATCTCGAGAACGATGGGTCTTACCGTTATGGGGTGAGTTTTATTCTCTTCATTGTCAAAAATGGCGTATAAAACAAGAATCGAATAGATATATTTGAACATACTCAGTCTTCTTTTTCAAATGTTAACGCAAAGAAAAAAATGAGGTTATTTATTTTTTTTTAATGACACGAAAATCTAATCAGCATTACAGTAACCCACAAGGGACTTATCAGTAGAAAGGTAAGAAGAGTTCTGCGCCACTATGAGGCGGTGGAACCCTATACTTTAACATGGGAGCCAAAATGAGTTCACCAACAGAGACGGTGGTAAAGCCCTATACTTTAACATGAGGAATTTCAGAAGTCGGTGCAAAGTAACCCACAAGGAACTTATCTACCCAATTTTGAGTTGGAGCGTACACTCAAACTTGTGGTTCTAATTGGAATGAGAAGAATGTACAAGGAAAGTAATGGATTCGTGTCGAGGATTGCCACGTTTTGGGAGCTCTAGAACGCGGAAAAAACTATTTTTAGCGTCTGTCGCGCGTTTTTTGCCTTTGTGCAATGCTCTCACTCAAAAACGAATGAATCCAATTCCTTAAAATTTTAGAGGTAAGTCGCTAGTAGATGATATAGGACAGTTCTGCGCCACTGTGAGGCGGCGAAACCCTATACTTTAACATGGGGAATCCTCCAAAACCCTCCGAGACCAGAAAATGAGTGCATCAACAAGGCGGTGGTAAAGCCCTATACTTTAACACGGGGAATCTCAGAAGTCGGTGTAAGGATGGAGGCTGTGGTAAAGTCCTCTACTTTACCATGGATACTCCCAAAAGCCATAATATAGGTGTGAGGATGGAGGTGGAATTGTGACCCATAAGATAGATATGGATAAAACTATGATATCTCGGAAGAGGGTGGAGTTTATTACGTATAAAGTATTGTTTTTTCTTTTTTGGTTTTAGTAACAAAATTTCGTAAATGTAAGCTTTTTACTTATAATTTTTCGCAAATGTAAGCTTTTTACTTTTCAAAAATCACACGTGTTAATTTCTCTATGGGAATTAACATAGGTTTTCACACGTGTGCCATTTTTTAACGTTTTTTCACAAAAACGTAATTTTTCAGTAACAAAATTTCGTAAATGTAGGTTTTTTCTTATAATTTTTCGCAAATGTAAGTTTTTTACTTTTCAAAAACCGCACATGTGCTAATTTCTCTATGGGAAATAACATGAGTTTTCACACGTGTGCCATTTTTTAACGTTTTCTCGCAAAAATGCGATTTTTAGTAACAAAATTTCGTAAATGTAGGTTTTTTTCTTATAATTTTTCCAAAATGTCAGTTTTTTTACTTTTCAAAAACTGAACAAAAAAAAACGCTAAAAAATGGCACAAGTGTGAAAACACATGTTAATTCCCATAGAGAAATTAGCACATGTGTGGTTTTTGAAAAGTAAAAAAAAATTAATATTTTCGAAAAATTATAAGAAAAACACCTACATTTACGAAATTTTGTTACTAGAAATCGCATTTTTGCGAGAAAACGTTAAAAAATGGCACACGTGTGAAAACCCATGTTATTTCCCATAAAGAAATTAGCATATGTACGGTTTTTGAAAAGTAAAAAGTTACATTTGCGAAAAATTATAAGTAAAAAACTTACATTTACGAAATTTTGTTACTAAAAAGCAAAAAAAGAAAAAACAATACTTTATACGTAATAAACTCTACCCTCTTCCGAGATATCATAGTTTTATACATATCTATCTTATGGGTCACAATTCCACCTCCATCCTCACACCTATATTATGGCTTTTGGGAGTATCCATGGTAAAGTAGAGGACTTTACCACCGCCTCCAACCTTACACCGACTTCTGAGATTCCTCATGTTAAAGTATAGGGCTTTACCACCGCCTCTGTTGATGCACTCATTTTATGGCCTCGGAGGGTTTTGGAGGATCCCCCCCCCATGTTAAAGTATAGGGTTCCACCGCCTCACAGTGGCGCAGAACTCTCCTATATCATCTACTGTCGCTCGTGGATGACTCTGGTGCAGATTCGATTTGGGTACGATTCTGGAAAAAAGAACCTGCCTTTCTTTTGCTAAATATCCCGGGAAAAATCGTTGAAATTTAAAATGATAAACTACGTATGCTCAAATGTATTTAGCTTCATTCAGGAATCTAATAATGTTTAGATCGTTTAAGGAGCGACGTGGAAATGTTAAAAAATCGGTTTTTGCTTTCCCAGCAATACAGGGTCATGTATAGAGAAAATATTGGAATAATGCCGAAAATCGCAACTTGAGTTTTCGAAGGATTGACACGTTTTCGGACCTCTAGAACACGAAAAAACTATTTTTAGCGTGACGTCTGTCTATCTGTATAATGTATGTACCCACTCTCACTCAAAAACGAATGGACCCCATTTCATAAAATTGAGTAGGTATGTCACTTGTGGGTGCTGAGTAGTTTTGGGTACGATTTGGGATAAAAGAACCTCTTTTTTTTGCGAAATGGCACGTAAAATTGTCCGTATCCACTCTAGCTGAAAAACCAATAGGTCAAATTTTACAAAATTTAGTTGATAAATCACTTGCGGGTGACTCTGGCGCTGATTCGATTTTGGTACGATTCGGGAAAATAACCTGCCTTTTTTTTGCAAAAGGGTCCGCAAAAATCTTCAAAATCTAAAATAAAAAAACTACGTATGCAAAAATATATCCACTAAATTCTTGTTTTATACGTCATTTTTAACGATGGAAAAAGTAAGACCCACCCCATTCCACTAGGACGAGCCGTTCTCGAGATATTTTAGTTTTTCGCATTTTCGCTACGCCCCCCTTTGAAAATAAATCTAGTTACCCAATGAGGACAAAAACTGAATTAAAAGTGCCCATTCGGTATCTTTTTAAAAGATGATGGGTGTTGTTGTGTGCCATTCAACTCCATATAATGAATTATTAAAGAAATAAAGAGAACGTGAATGTGGGCCTGCAGGGAAAGTCATGTGCTAGCCACATCACGTTTTTTTTTGTTTTTTTTTTTCTAAACTCGATGCCATTTATTTCCTCAAAATAGAAGTACTAGAAGCTTCTATCGGAACTTGAATGTAGACGCTCCAAAAGCTGTAGTGGATGCGGAAATCCCAGCAATGCAAGTCCCAACCGAAATGCGAGTCTTCCCCATCTTTTCCCATTTGGATTGCATTCGCTGTTCTTTCCCACGGCGAGGTCGTTCACACGGTATGGACATTGGGTAGGTCGAACGATACGGGTGGGGATGCGTTTCTCTTGGGGATCATCCCACTGGCAGGGTTGCAACTCGGTTCAAACAGTAAAATGCAACAAAAATTATTAAAAACTAACCTATTCTATTGCGCAAAAAGTCACATTTTTCGTGATTAAAAATGTCTAAAAGCCAAGGATAGGATGAAATGAAGTGCAACTAATCTATTGGTTTGTGTATGCGATGGTCATTATAGTAATAAAATGATTATATATATACATATATACAGGGGGTGAACAAAATAATATGAACACCTGTGAAAATATACAGAATCTCTATTAATAGGCTGACGGCCCTCCTTTTGCACCCATTACAATTTGTACCCGACGTGGGATGAACAAATACAAGTCATGCACAAGAGTCACAGGGATACGTAGCCACTCCTGCAAAAAGGTCGCTCATTCAGAAGGTGTCCTTGGAGGTGGAAACCGACTGCGCAGCTTGCCCTCCAAAATACCCCATAAAGGTTCAATTATATTAAGATCAGGGGACTGAGGTTTTTTTTTTAAACTACTTTGTATACTTATACATGAATAGTAAAAGTAATCTTATTATAAAAATAAGGAGCAAACATGTGACATGCAGTTTGTTTATTAAGAAAAATATACTAAAATTATTTATTTATTTATTATGGAAAAAGTTGGTAATAATTATGTAAATTATTTTGTATAAGTTCTACTTTAGTATACTTTGTATTTTCTTTAATAATAACACATAAATAGAAAAAAGTAATATAATTACAACAATAACAAAATTGAAATGAGCATCATTAGTGTTATTCTTATCTAAATTATTCTGCTTTTTTACAAACAAGTTTTTCCTCTTCTTTTACAACTCTTCAAGCATTTCTCCAAGCATTGCTCGAGCAGCCAGCCTTTGTTTCCCCAAGAACATTTCTGACCAAAGCTTTCTTTAATCTTGAATCCTCTGCTTCGAAAAGCTTGTCACTGGTTGTTGTTTTTCTCATTATGATCTTTTTAATTCTCTTCTAATTTTTCAATACATTGTTTTCTTTTTTTAATTCACTTTCTTCTACTATCTTGACATATTTCTCGTCTTCAAGTTCAACTGCTGCTCCCTCTTTTCTTTTATTCTCTAGATGCGTCATGTAAGGAAAGGTGGGCAGATCTTGCCAAAGTCATCCTGGCGATTGGGTTTGTTTCCTTAGTTTTTTATAAAGCCCACTGAATATTAAATGCGTGCATTTAACATATGCACCGACATGGATGCTCTGTCACCAGTCAACATTTAACCAGATTTGAGAGAAATCGCTGTCAACATCTCTACTCCCATGAGGGCAGAAGTCATAAAGATACGGCGTCTTTATTACTTCTGCAACATTTGGATATTTCAAGTTTGAGATGAATGCTTGTTTTCCAGTTCCAATACTCATCCATTGGTTTCAACTTTTGGTAACGGTAGCCTTTCCCACTCATCTTGAAGGATGTCAGTGGGAATATTTGTGGGAAGGCAACCTTTACAATATCCATAAGGCTGCCATTTGAATGTGCTGCAGGTGTCCTTAGTAGTTGCTGTTTATTCCTAAAAAGGTAACTTAAGGTAACCCAATAATGAGCTTAAAATAAAAAGTAACTAATAGTTGAAAAATTAACCTGGTGGCAGCAGATGTGCAACCCGACACCACCGATCCACAGAGAACTTAACTTGCCACGATTCTTGTACAGATTTTGAGTATTCAAATATCATGTCTGCGAATCAGCGATTAGATGATGTCGGGTTTCATTTCAAAAGGTACAAATGGGGTCGGGCTCTTCTAAAGGAAGAGGCAGTGATTTCAGCGACTATGGAAAATTCGGTGGTATAAGTCCCTGTAGAGTATTCCCAATGATCAAGAACGCAGAAGGCACTTTATGGAATCCATTTACGCTGGCTCATTTTTCAACTTTCACGAGATTCGATCATTTTGGACGACCCATTCGTTCGAATCATTTTTAAATCGGGCCATCTTACCCGAGCCTATACTGAACGGATTCATAAGAAGCGGCGCCCATAAAATGCAGATCGTTTTGTAAATATTCTGTCCCGCTAAATATAGAACATGGGCATGTGACGTTTCCAGACCAAAATACTCGTTTGCGTAGCAGAATGAACATTTTCATTATTTCTGCATTAAAAACGGTTACTTTAGAAACTTACAATCGTTTAACTTCTCATTTTAGTAGGATAGATCTAAATGTATCTTTTTGGATGGATATTTTTAATGAGTCGGAAAGTAAAATAGTCACTTTCATCAAAATATATACGCGATATTTTTTTTTAAGGAAAATCATTCAATAACTTTTCCTTCTCACTCGCATATACATTGCAGAATGTGCTAGTCCATGTACACCTCTTTAGAACGCGAGTGAGTGACTGCGGTCAAAGTGAGTCGTCGTGTACATTCACTTAAAATCATTTAACGGGCACTTTAGCCAATGAAATCTTTAAATCTATGTTGTTATTCGGGTATTCTCAATAACTTATTTTCTATCCAAAGATACATTTCGACGTTTAATGGGTTTAGCTTCCAATTCTTATGGGCTATCCTCGTCCGTTTACACGCTGTGGTAAAAATAATGCCCTCACTTTTCTGCGCATTCTACTACGCAGGTTGTTTATGGACTCTATTCGGAAACGCTTTCTGCATTTTATGTCCTCTTATACGTCGGGATGGATCTCACACGAGTCCATGTTAAGATGCCTGTTCAAAATACGTATGCAGAAAAGAACTTGAAATGAAACATTCTCAGCTTCGGAGGAGCCTGGAAGATGGCTATTTTACGAAGATCTATTGGGATCAGATCCCTATCATCCAATAGAATTCGTCCAACATTTCGCATCCCCTCCCTCTCAGAGGCACGTGCCTCGGAGGATTCAATGATTCCGAAACGTCTTTTGAATGAATAGCGAGAAAACCTTTCCAGGGACAGAATTCCGACTGGCGTTTCTATTTTATAACTCGGAGCGGGCACGATCTCTTTCAAAGGATTTAAACGATCCTCCGAATCCAATCGCTTGAAACAGTAGCTTTGTCCTCACAGGCAACCCACGAAATAGTTGGCTTGTCTCAGTCCAGATTGGAATGGCCCTTATTTTGTTTCATCTTTAAACATTAGTGTAGAAATAATTCTAATATAAAAGAAAAAGAAAGCAGCATGAAAGTTAAAATTTAAAAATCAACTTTTTACAAAATTAAACCCAACCGCCAGTGATTCAATAAGAAATTAGATATTAAATTTGGAAAAAAAAATGCTGTCATTTGATACAGACAACCACTTAAAAAAAAACGGAATTGCTTGACCCGAGCCACACGGGTCATAGGATTAACTCGAGGTCATAGGATTAACACGGGTCATAGGACAAACTCGAGGCCCTTTGGTCCATGTAGAAAACGTCCAAACTTTTTTTACTTCAAATTAAGACTTTGACGGGTATATGATATTTGAAACCATTAACGTAATTTATAATTTAAAATAAAAACTACTATTACCAGCTTTACATTCATTAAAAAAATGATCTCTTTAAACTTTTATCCCTTAAAATTTGGGGGCCAGTGCATTAAGGAGACTCCGGTTCAACCCGTGAAAAATTTCACTGAAGCGACGGAAAGCTAAAAATGTGTTTTTCGCAATCAGCCCCCATCGAAATGGTCTTAAATCTTTCCCTTTGTGCTCACACAACTAGAATAATCGCTTGGAGATTCAGAGAGAGGTTGTAAAATTTCCTTCTTGGAACCGGAAGAGAAATGGGGAGCCAGTCCTTGAGCTCATCTTCCCGCGAGACTGGGCCCAAAGAAGTAAAGGCCACCGAACAATGCACCGGACACACTACGGTGCACATCAAGGGCATCCAATCGAGAGCCACAACTTCCTCTACGCTTGCTCTTTTCAAAGGATTTTCCGAGAGTCACACTAGATGATTAGAAAGTGTCTGGTTCCCAAACTTTTAAACTCAAGGACCCCGCAGCCATTTGAAAGCCTAAATTGCAGATAAAAAATGGCCTTTATTAAGATCAGAAATTAAGAGGGATGAGATGACTAGGGTTGCCGCTGTCGTCAGATGTGTGCCGTACAGCTCCATGCCCTGACCGTTTGTGAGGGATCTTGCTTGTATAGCTATGGACTGCAGAGTGTTAACGCTTTTACAGCAAAGCGTTGCTTGTCCAGAAATTCGGACTCTTTTTTGTGTCCATCCAAGATTTGAGAGGATGCGTCGCAACGGATGGACGTCAGAAGCGGAATTTCTGGGAACATGACAGGCAGTTCCCCAACTAGAAAAATGATGGAGGAACAGTTAAGCGAGAGGATGGATTTTATGAAAGCGGACATGAGGCGATGGCAGAAAAAAACGAAAGAAAAGATTAAAGCCGGACACGAAGTGATAAGAACAGTGCAAAAAAATGTTCATCAGAAATTCGGCGACGCGCATGAAACCGCAGAGAAATTCGGAAAGAGATGTGGAGCGAACATTTTGACATTCCGACATCATGTAAAGTATGGGGTCACCAACGTATGACGGTGAAATTCGATAGTATCGCAGGAGCGAATGATGTCAACTCTCTTCGAGGTCCCGCGACTCATGTTTTACGAACTCTCTCTGCAGAAAAACATCTGAACTGGAAGTCCTGGCGAACTTCACCTGTAAAACTTCACTGTGTGAAGTTTTACAGGTGAAGAAGACGAACCGAGCTCCATCGAAAGCTCGCCTCCAAAGGTCTGGAGAGAGCTGGTGTCTGATATTGAAAGACTCTGCAGATTGCCTTATGGGTGTCTATTTTATAGATGCCATGCGTGACCCACAAATCCGTTCTCACGGCTGAATGTGAAAATGGGAGAGTTGCACTGGCCCAAGTTTGGGGCATCTCGCGGCCTTCGTAGATTCACCGTACGTGGCGGTTGTTGGCCGATAGCACATTGGAATCTGAGATGTGAAGGGAATATAAAACATGCTTCAGAGGCAAAGACAGGTCCAAGCTATCATGTGGATCGTCTGCGAAAGGATTGCGAAGAAAGAGAATAAAGGGTTAATGTTCTCTAGAAAATGGACAGAAAAACTAACGAGCGACTGTCTTTCTAGTTGGAAGTTACCGTATGAAAAAAATACCATCCAGATTTTATCGTTGCACTAAGAAGATAATGGGTGATGTCGTGTAAACAACATTGGATGCCAAATGATTTTAGATGCGATCCTCATTAAAAGGGACGCAGAATGAACTTCTTTATAAGGCACCCTCCATCTCTCTGCGCGCAGAGTAACTGGAGAAGCACCGACCGTTTAGCGATTTATAACTGCGAGCCTTTATAATGACCTTGCTTATGTTGCTGATGTTTAATGGCGCATGCATTCTCGGACTGGACTGACGCCACGCTGACACATCTGTGGCGTTGCCCCGCTGGAAAATTATTATTAAAAAAATAGCCGCTGATCGTAAAATCGCCACTGACTCGATTATCGAGTAGAACTCTAGGTCGAGTATTTTGGAAATGCATGTGAGGTTATACACAATAAATACAAATATGGGTCAATTAAATATAGCTTTTATTTTAAAACACATCTAATAATTAGTTTCAACACAATAATGGTTTGCTTTGCATAATGAATATTATGTTAATTGAACCCGCTTCCCTATTAGGATTCGATTTTAGTAGTACTTAAATTCCGTAATTAATTAATTTTATATAATCAATTGATTTGCAAGTCTAACCTCTGGTACTCATTTTGAAGTGGAGAAGGGGACGAAAGACTTACCCCTGGAACAGCAAGGGCGGCAATCGTCAGGATGGACATCTCTTTTTGGGGATGTCATTTCTTTGCACTCTAAAATCTAACTCCTAACTTTTCCGCGTCCAGACCGCGAATCTGGCTACGCCCCTAACCTTGCCCCATAGCTGTAGTTTGGTCGTGATACGTAGAAAATTGCAATACGTCTCGTGACGTGCCCGGGCTCCTCCTGATTATTGAGTGAACCCTTTCCAAAAGGTCGGCAATAATTGGGGGGCGCTAGTACACTCGCAGGTGTCCATTTAAAAGAAAGCAAAAAACATGCTCAAAATGTTTCCAGAGAGAGGTGTGTTGTTGAGACCCAGAGCGTCCGACCTACCAGAAAGATGTAAGGTAACTGTTTGGACGACTGGGAAGAGCCACCCAATTTAGACAGGAACCCAGTGGGGAAGGCGTTCACAGGGACCGTATCCTCCTTCTCCCACCTCTCGGAAAGACTTACGGACCCACATGTTTAACGTGATCGTACTCCGCGTGAACATGGCGACAGTTTTGGCAGCGGAGAGAATCGATCCCGGGCCAACCGAGTGTCATTCCCGAGCGCTAACCACTGGGCTACCGCGCCCTAGAGAGGGGTGTGTGTAAGATATTTTAAGAGCGAAATTCAACTCTATCCTACGACAACATGGAACGAAAAGGCAGAAGAGACAGTGTGTTGCGACCGCCTGGAAGCTAAAATCGCCAAAGACGTTTTTGCGATTTTCCCATAGGGCATCCATCTGCTTTTGATCTACTTTACCCCAGAAGGATCTACTTTACCCTAGCTTATACCACAGACTGTTGGACAGCCGCAGAATTTCGGAAAAAAAGTAGATCCCCACAAGTCCATTTTAGCTCGCGCCTCAAATGTGGCAGGTCTGCATCTCTGCCATCATTGAAAGATTACGGATGCAAGTCATGGCCTCGAAATACGAAAGCTGGACTTCACAACCTTGATTGAAGATCTACAAGTGCTAGATTTTCGAGCCCGAACCCCTTTACAGCAGTCAGCAGGCTCGTATCCCGCGATTTCGGATCCTCTCGCCCTGGCCGAGTGCCTGCCTTCTCATCGATGATTTGAAGGAAGTTCGCTCGGTGCGACATGGCATGGGAAGCCGAACGTGTGTTGGCCCTGACTGTGGCAGGCACATCCAAAAGTCATGACACGGAGAAATGGGGCGGCCGTCCGAGCCTTCAGACGAGTCGGACGGTCTGGGTCTTTAACAGAGAAATGGGTGTGCCCCGGAAAATGGCAGTCTCATGAAAAATTACATTTTCTGATAATAAAAAACAGTGTTAAAGGATCAGAAACCAAACAATTCACGATACACGTTGTAATAAAGGCTGCATAAGCTCTTCTGGAAATCACATTAAAAGAATGAATGATCCGGAAATAATAAATGCATCCATCTGCACAGAATGTATAAAATACGAGATATCTGTATATCGAAAGAATCGCAAAAAATATATCGGGAAATTTTTGAGCTCGGTTACTGAGCTCGGATAATGTGCATATATAACACACCCATAATAAAGGCCATCCAAATTCTAAAGTATTTTCAATCAAATCATTTCAACGACAAAGGTTCTAATTTCAGATACATCCATTTTTCGTCATAATCTTAAACTCCGACAAATCCACCACAAATAAATTTCTTAACGCAACCCGAAGTGTAAGAAAGATATTTTGACCTCCGGAAATAAATATTGGATCACTCGCGTTAATAGTGTAAGGCCATATACTAATATACTCAATGGATCGAGCGTCCAAACTGAAACTCAGTAGTTGCTTTTTTATACTGGGTACAGACACAACAGATGAACGTAGTGACATTGACATTATTTTCTCCTCCAGTATCTAACATACAATTTTGTTATTTTATTTTTTAGCACTTTACAACATAATTGAAAATTGTTTCTGACTTGGGTCATTCTGTCTGTCTGTCCGTTCGCACGATGGCTGCCACAAAAATCACGTTATCGAAATGAAATTTTAGTAGGTTGTTCAGACGGTCTGTAGGACATAGGCGAATACCACCCAATAAGTTTTGGATGGAATCCGGGTTGAAAAAATGAAATACATTGAACCCTATGGGACCTCATTTTTCAAGCTAAAATTTACAAATGGCTTCGAAAATTTTAGGAAATATTCAAATGATCCCATAAAATATATAAAAAAAAAATTGAGTAAAATAGGCTCGGTCGTTTTTAAAATAAGAATTAAAATAATAATGACACCCATATAATAGGAAGAGATCGCGCTACCCACTTCCGCAAATAAAATAGTGCATCCATCTGTTTTCCCCAGTGTCAAAATCGTGATTTTCAAAGTTTTTTAAAATTCAAATTGAGTGTTGCATCCGTCCTAAAACCGCTTTATTTTTGCGTATTTTCTGTGCATCTATATATATTATTGTAGTACTGCGATCATTAAAAAAATATCACCGCTGAATGTATAGCATTTTAAAGATGTTTAAATGGCATTGCATTTGAGTTGGAAAGTGTTTCATAATCAATGCTTTATGCATGATTGATCTGTCTTGTTTTTTAATCCCACAGACTAGCTAGCTACCAATGATACCCTTTTAAATCTAAAAATGTGCATTCCTGTACTACTTTGATTCTCTCAGTTTCTACAGTGCGCGAAAAAAGTATAAGAACAAGCGAAAACTCGCCAAATCTAGAAATCTTTTAGACGGAAATGTATTCAAATTTCTTAAGTAAAAATATTGATAAAATTTTCTTTTTCATGTAAATTAGTTAAATTTTCCAAAAATAAATATGTATAAATTTACTTTATAAATTTTAAACCCATTATGATCTTGGAAAAAAGTATAAGGACAACTGTTTTTTCATCTAAAATTATAGTAAAATTTGCATATTTGAAAGCAGAAAATGACTATTTCAAATATAAAGACTGCGTTTCTAAACTAAATTCACACTTGCCTCATTTCTTCACGATTTTTGTACGATGCCAAAAGGAACTCATCTGTCTGACCTTGAAAAAGGGAACAAATTTTCTTTCAGAAGAATGTGGATTGAGTGGGCATGAAATTTCGAAAAAAATTAAAAGATCTAAAACCGTAGTTTATAATTTTCTAAAAGAACCTGGATTGTATGGAATGAAAAACCGAACTGGAAGACCAAAAATTCTAACGTATCGACAGAAAAGAATGGATTTGGTATGGAAAGTTAATGCCACGTCAAGTTACGTGTTAACCACGCCTATAGTCTTTATCAACTACAAAATGAACTCTGACAAAATATGTTGATATGTCAGGCGAACATTTGTTGCCTGAGGCCCCACTAATCACTTCAGGAGACTATATTTTCCAACAGGATAACGCTTCCATACATGTTTCTAAGAGTGCAAAACTCTGGTTTGAAGCTAATTCAGTAAATTGACAGGCGAGGAGTCCCGATCTCAATCCCATAGAAAATTTATGGGGCCTTCCAGCCCGAGAAGTTTATAAAAATGGCACGCAATATCAGTGTAAACAGGATCTTGTGTTAGCCATCAAACACGCTTGTAATAACATTTCCTTGGACACTTTAAAAGAACTTTCAGCATCGATGACTTCTCGGTTTACCCACTTTGCTGCTCCATGTCTTCGGATGAGCCGGACGGTCTGGGCTTTCGACCTGTCGGCTTATTCAAGTAATTGAAAAAAAAAGCTGTTTTCTTGATTATTAAGAGACATTTTAAGTAATTTGGAACATGTCCTTATACTTTTTTAACACTTTACAACAAAGTTGAAAAGTGTTTATGACTTTGTTCATTCTGTCTGTCTGTCCTTTAGCACGATAACTGCCGTAAAAATGACTCAATCAAAATGGAATTTTAGTATGTTGTTCAGACGGTCTGTAGAACCTATGGGAATATATATGAATAATATCACCCAATTAGTTTTGGATTGAATCCGGATTGAAAAAATGAAATACATTGAACTACCGGGTGGTCAGAATTAAAACACCCCCTACTCCGAGCTCTCTATAGATCGAACTACTCAGTGTAAAGGCTCCAAAATTGTTGAGCATACTATTCAAGACATGGGGAAAGGGATTATGCGAAAAAAAATTAGTTTCAGAAACACCGATAGGTAGCGCTGTACAACAGAAAATATGCTGAAAAGACACAAAATACACATTTGTAACACATTTTATTCGAACGTACCAAACATTCATATCACAAGTACCTTATCGATGCAGGGAATGCTGCTCAATATGGTTCCCTTCTTCAAGATGTAAAATCTGCAGTCCTCTGGACAGACAGCTTGTTCAACTGCGGATCGTAATTAGTCGATTGAGATTCTTCTCACATGCAGAGTGATACTGTCTTTCAAATCTGCCAAGGTTACCAGACGTCCTCGATAAACAAGACTTTTTAAGTTTCCCCACAGCCAAAAATCACAGGGATCTGAGGACGACACTGCCATCTTGCCGCACACCACAACAGCAACTACCTACACCGATACTTACAGCATCACATCGACACTCTCGAACCCTGGTTAGAGAAATACCGCATCAAAATAAACCCTAATAAATGTCAAACTGTATTTTTCTCACATCAACGTTTTCCACCCCAACCAATCATAATTAACAATCAGCCAGTTTGCTTTGAGAGGACATGTAAATATCTCGGTGTCACTCTTGACAGCAGACTAACATGGAAACCCCACAGTGCAAAACTCAAAGATAAAATAAACTTTGTAAAAGCAGAACTGAGCTCCCTCCTGTACTCGAATGATGTCAGCATTGAAAACAAAATCCTACTTTACAAATCAGTTATCCGCCCCATCATTCTCTATGCCTCCCCAATTTGGGGCTACGCTGCGAAATCTAATGTAAAAAAAGTCCAAATCATTCAGAACAAAATCCTACGTTCTATCAGAAAAGCCCCAAGATACTTGAAAAACTTTGTAATACATCGCGATTTCAAAATTAAAACTATTAAGCAAGAGATGCGAAAACTCTCTAACAATTTCTATGATAACCTCTCTAGGATCCCCAACGAACTGATCTATAATATGACCGACTACGACTTCCTTGAATTTCCAAAAAGACCCAGAGCTATCCTAAATCCCGATTTAGACGTCCCATGCTGATTCCTGACTGAATCTCTTCTGCATCCCAGTAGGGGATATTCGCCTGTTCCCCCACCCTCCTTATCTTCAAAACTCTACAATAAGACCTCTGTTTACAGCATTCTTTGTTTACTACTAACTTGTTTTATCAACATTATTGGCCCCTATTGAAGGACTAGGTTCAGTGGAAGACTGTGACCCACATGTATGTTACCTGACTGGGGATACGGAGCTCAGCTCCAGGCGCCCTGCTATCGACAAATTACTGGCTGGCTGGAGGGATTAAGATCTGGAGAACGAGATGGCCAGGTTGTCGGAAACGCACGACTAATTATTCTACCATTAGTAAAATGTTGCCGAAGAAACTGCTGTACACAGAGTCCAATGTGTGGAGGCGCTTTATCTTGCATAAAGGTAATTGAATCAAGACATTAGTGCTGTTGCAGTTGGGGTACAACAAAATTTTTGAGCATGTTTTTGTACCTTTTCTGTTGTACAGCGCCACCTATCGGTGTTTCTGGAACTAATTTTTTTTTCGCGTATTCCCTTTCCCCATGTCTTGAATAGTAGGTTCAACAATTTTGGAGCCTTTACACTGAGTAGTTCGATGTATAAAGAGCTCAGAGTAGGGGTATTTTAATTCTGACCACCCGGTATATGGGACCTAATTTTTCAAACATTTTTTAAGCGGATTTAAAATTCACAAATTGCTTCGAAAATTTTAGGTAATATTCAAATTATTCCATAAAATATATAAAAAAAAAATTCAAAATATATTCAATAGTATTTTAATTAAAAATTAAAATAATAATTACACCTCTTATATGAAGCGATCACGTGACCCACTTCAAAATGAAATATGGCATCCATCTTGTCTCAAAATCGTGATTTTGAGTGTTGTATCCGTCCTAAAACCGCTTTATTTTTGCTTGAATTCTGTGCATCTACATACTGAAACAACGCAATTACAATGTATTTGAGTTTAAAGGATCATCCAAATTTGATTATTTCTACAACGAAGCCTATTTTTCACTTATGTAAAATGTAAACAGCAAAATATGCAGAATGAGTTGTATAAGAATTGCTATATTTCTTTAATGCAAAATTATTTAGCTCATGGAGTCTGCTTAGATGATATGAATGAAATATTCATTGATTTTACAGAGAGAAGGGCGATTTTTTATTCGATGAAGTTTTAAGCATACAGTTTAATTACTTGTAGCTCCATGGTCTTAATTTTTAAATAAAATAAATTATTATACTATTGTGATGAATGAAATGAATGGGAAAATGTTATGAATGAAATGCTGCTTTTATAGAGAGAGCCAGGCGTGTTATTTTTTCTATGACGTCATTTGAATGAATTTCATTTGTTTTCGATGAAGTTTTCAAATATAATAAATTATCGTAGTATTATGATAATTTTAAAAATATTACCGAGGAATGTATCGCATGTTAGAGATGTTTAAACCAGGCAATTTATATTTCAATGCCGTCATTTGAATGAAGTTCATTTTTTTCGATGAAGGTTTAAGTTTTCAAATATAATAAATTAATGTAGTATTGTGATAAGTTTTAAAATATTACCGAGGAATGCATTGCATTTTAGAGATGTTTACATAAAATTGCATTGAAGTTGGAAAGTGTTTCATAATCAATGCTTTAAGCATGATTGATCTTTCTTGTTCTATATTTTCTTTAGTGATAATCTTTATAAAGTTCTTATTTGGTTTTTTATGTGCTGTAAATGTTATTCTATTTATTATATAAATGCAGGGCCGATCCTAGCAGGTGTGCAGCGCGTGCACCGCACGCGGGCGGCCAAAACAAGGGGCGGCCGCAGGCCGCATATAGTTCTATCAATCAAGCAAAATTTTTTAAAACTTATAATAAGTCGAATAAATATGCTGAATTTTAAATAGTTATTGAAAAATCAAAATAAGTCCCATAGTTTAAGGAAAATAGAATGTTAGTGCACAGTGTGTTGGTCCATTGTCCATTAATGTCTACTCTTTACACATATCCTTCATTTGACAGCAAAATTCGTGGCAGAGCCGGCAATACGGCATAGAAAAGGATACCAAATTTTAAATTTCTATCTAAACAAATAACCAAGGGGCATATTTTTGAGACGCCTAAGGATGTTTCGTTCCACTGTGCGGCAGCTTATTTATGTATACCACAGTCGGTACGCGGCTTGCAGATCAATGGTCAAAAGAAACTTTATTTTAGCGGTCTCCTTTGTAGATTAGAACTGAATTATTTCGGCAAAGTTAACCTTTTCGCGAAGGCGACATTCCGGAACTGCGGCGGCCCAAAGGACGGAGCGCTTCTTTTTCGAACTGTTCCCAGGAGACGGCAATTTTATTGCGCTAAACCTAACTCTCGAAAAAAATTCACTAAAAATCACCCGTTCAACACATTATTCTACTATTTTCAGGAATAAAGAAAATTCTTATTTTCTATTTGATGTATATTTTTATTTCAAATTTTCTTTTATCAAAATATTAAAAATTTTAGCGTATTAAAAATGATAACTTACCTTGAATAAAATAGTTATCAGTTAATCAGGAATGTATATAGATTTAAATCAGTTATCAGGAGTGTATACAGATTTAAATTTTGAAACTAATGCATCTAAAACGGGTTTCAATTTATCTAGTTTTTGGGCATTACTATCAAGAGTAAAATGAAGGTAACGTAATATTCTTGGCATAACATTTTAACGAAAAAAATATTGATTTTTTGGTAGAACATGGTCCCAAACAAGTAGCAAATTTTAAATTTCCGGTCGATGAGAGTGGCAGAAAATTTAGCTGTTCATATTATAACAAAACTTTAGTGAACGGGGAGAAAATAAATCGCGCGTGGCTCTGATATTCCATAAAACTAAATCGTATTTTTTGTGTTGATTGTAAATTGTTTGGTAAAGATAGTTCAACACAACTTGTAAGTACTGACTTTTCTGATTGTCGTCATTGTTTGGATTACCTTAATAAGTATGAAATACTCTAAAATAAACTCTATAAGTCCGTAGTGCGAAATAAAGACGAGGCTGGAAAAAAATTGTACTATTGACGCGGAACAACAAAATGTTTACAATCGAGAGAAAAAGCGATGACCCGCCATCATTGAAAGAATGATTGCTGTAGTACAATTTTTAGCCAGTCAAAATTTGGCATTCAGAGGAACTAGTACGAAGTTGTATCATAGACATAATGGTAATTTTTTAAAGGCAGTGGAGATGTTGGCCCAAATTTGATCCAGTTATTTCAGAACACCTTAATAATGTCAGTAAATACAAAGATAACAAAACACGTATTCCACACTACTTAGGGCAGCATTTTCAGAATGATATAATTAATATTTTAGCCGAATCTATTCGTAATGAGATAACACGCATTGTCAAAAAAAGCCAAATATTACACTATAATTCTCGACTCTACACCAGATATTAGCCACACAGAACAAATAATGTTTGTAATTAGATGTGTGAACACTACTGATGGTAAGATAGATATTTTAAAAATTTTTCTAGGATTTTTTCCAGTAACTAATACCACTGAAGAAGGTCTGTGCAATTTTCTATTAGAGAGGCTATTACCTAGTCTGCAGCTCGAAGTTAAAGATATACGGGGTCAGGGCTACGACAATGGATCGAACATGAAGGGGAAAAATAGAGGGCTTCAGAAACGGATTATCGATATCAATCCTAGAGCATTATACGTGCCGTGTGCGGCTCATACATTAAATCTCGTCGTTAATGACGCTGCCAGCTCCAGTGGTGAAATTTCTGTTTTTTTATATGGTACAAGAGGTATATAATTACTTTTCTGCGTCCCTATATCGATGGGATTTACTAAAAAAACACGTGAAAAGTCTAACTTTAAAAACATTAAGTGAAACAAGGTGGGAAAGTCGTATCAATGCTATTAGACCTCTAAAACAAGACCTAAAAAACATTATTACCGCATTAAATGCCTTAATTGAAGATACCACCAGAGACAAGAAAACAAAAATGGGTGCTGAATTAATAATTAAAAGTCTTGAAACATTTAAATTTTTGTGTTCAATTTTAATTTGGCATGATTTATTATCAAGAATTGATGTATTGAGTAAAATGCTTCAAAATCTTAAATTAAACATCGCGGAATGCATTGAAGGCTTAGATAATCTTAAAAAATATTTAGTTTCCCAAAGATCTGACGATAATTTTAAAATATTTGTCGATTCAGCAACAACACTTGCTAGAGATTTAGGTATTGATCCCGAATTTCCCATGTCGAAGCTTAGGAAAAAGGTCCGTTTATTTGATTACGAGGGTAGTGATGAACCAGTTTCAAATCCCTTCCAGCAATTCAAGACTGCTTTCTATTTTGCAATTCTTGATCACGCGATCTCTTCGGTAAATGAAAGATTTACCTTATTATCTGAGTGCCATTCAATATTCTGCTTTCTGTATGAGTTTCACAACATTTCTAATGATGATCTCATGAAAGCCTGCATGGACTTAGATATTAAGTTACAGGTACAGGAGAAAGGAAGTATTGTGAAAGATATAGACGGTATACAACTCTTTAATGAAATAACTTCATTCAAAGATATTTTTCCAGGTAAAAATCAGCCAATTGAGATATTAGAAATTATAGTCAAAAATGATCTCATTCCCTGTTTTCCAAATATTGCTCTAGCAATAAGAATTTTTTTAACCTTACCTGTTTCTGTGGCTTCAGGTGAAACAAGTTTCAATAAATTAAAAATTATTAAAAATTACTTGAGAAATAATATGACACAAGAAAGGCTTTCAGATTTGGGCATCATCTCTATTGAATCCGAAATCTCTGAAAAAATTGATTTCACCGAAATTATTGACAAATTTGCTTCTCAGAAAGCCAGAAAAGTTATTTTATAGTTAATTATTAGGTAGTCTTTGTAGAAGGACTGATTTATGTACTTTTCGTTTCACGAGATTTATGCTTTAGTACTTTTTTTATTAGATTATATTTTCTGAGTAAATACTGTTGTTTTGCATTTCTAATTATAAAATGTCTATTTTTATTTCAAAGGTAATATTGTTGTTTGTTTATTATTTTGTTAAAGTATTCTGTCGCTATTATAACCTATTAGCTGGCCAAAAAATAAAGTTTTGCACTTCAAATTTTATTTGCATTTTTATTAATGTTTTACTTTTTACTCTTATAAAGGTAGATGAGTTTATAACGTCAACGTTAAGTATTAGTCAAAATATGAAAAATTCTCTAGAGGGGCGGCACATTAGGTCTTTGCACGCGGGCGGCCGACACCCTAGGATCGGCCCTGTATAAATGTTATTATATTAGAGGTCAGGAATATCAAAATTTCATTTTGATAAAATTAAAATAAAGTATATTTGTATATTTTCATTCAATTATATGTTGTCCTTATACATTTTCCGAGCACTGTAGTATGTTTAAGTGGTATTGAATCATTTTGAACGAATTGAAAAGTTGGTATCCAATGAATTTCGCTCTGATATCCAATTAGAAGGGCAAGCTGTTGACGTCATTGCTCGTCGAATTAAAGTATTTTTGTAACAGATGTACCTTAAAAGAAAGAAACCCGTAGAGAAAGTACCTTTTTCGAAAAAATGGCATCTAAGGGAGGTAATAGCTTTTAATCATTTTTTTTAATTTTTATATTTTAAGCCTAATTTAATATAAAATGAACACAAAAGTAAAAGCATAGCTTAATTAAATGTTTTCTATCTTATTGCCAAAGAATACACCTTATTTAATGAAGCTTATAGACGTACGAGTGCATTCGAGTAAACATCGTCTAAAAATATTTTTAAAATTCTGTTCAGCTCGACTGAGGACGCGGATAACGAAAGAGGAAGGTTTTACTTAAAAATTCCAATCACTCGGCCCGTGCGGATCTTTAAACCTGATCCAGACCCCCCCCCCCCCCCAATGAGTTTAAATTTTTGTTCCATCATTGACTGCATTTTAATTTGAAATAGAAAAGTGAAGGTAACATTTTCATGGATTTGAATTTAAGATTGAATTCGAACGATTTGGATTTAAAATGGAGGGTCTCCGTTGAACGAGTCCCCAAACCATAAAATGCATCCTAGCGATGTGTTGAAGACGTCAAAGCGAAATCTAAAATAAATAAAAGTGGAAGCATCGGGATTGCAGATTGTATCGACTCGTATGTGTTTTCGAAAATTCTGGCTACCGATGACTTAACAAAGCTGAACAAAAGGACAGTCTATAGAGGGGCCTGGCCTCCGAAAGGGCCGAAACTCCCAATCATATTTTTTTAAGGGAGAAGACAAAAAAAATTCACACTGATCCAATAGGTATTAAATGCTGGCAAGGAGGTAGGCACTCTCCTCATTTGCCACACTTCTCAAGTCTGCCACCGTATCGGTCGCATGCAGCGATCAGGAACGGGCTCGACCCGGATGCCCGAACAACGATGCCGAAAACCAGGTCACCTCCATACGAGAAGAGCTACGGTGGAAACGGGTTGCATGTCGAACGGAACGAAGCTTAGAGGAGAGATACGGAGCTTCTTATTCCTGCTCTAAGGAACAAAACTATTTTCTTCAACTCATTGAAAATCCCATTCAGAAGCCCCGATCACCGCCAGATTAATGAACTGGAGTAACATAAAAAATTCACATCCAATACGTAGGGGGCTGTAATAAATTCGACTTTTTCCTACCATAGTCATGTTTTTTCCCTTTTTCCAAATTTTGAAAATTCGGCATCGTGGATCCAAATGATTACAATTATAGCGTGTTACCCTTTATTTTAAAGGGCTTGACAAAACTTTTCTAATGGATACCCTACTTGACAATGACGTCACGAACACAAAAATTGGGTCGCGGCTCTTTTTGACAACAGTGATTGAAACTATTGAGCCACCCATAATTGCTAAATTGTGTCTTATGCTGCCATGTTAAAAAATATAAAATTGGGAATCTATTTCGAAGTTTCCGTTCGAAATAAAAATAAAAAATGATCTCTAGTTCTAGATTTCCCGATAAAGAAATCGGATCTATCCATTCATATGTGTGGCAGTTGTGCGAGAAATCGACCCCAAGCAAACATCACGCCCAAAATTGTACACTGGTATCCACATCTCGAAATCGAAAATGTTCGTGAAAACAATGCTATACGTACGAGAAAGTAGTAATAAATCACAGTCTAAATAAATATAAATATTTCTTTTTAAGAAAACACTCTTCTGATACATAAAATCCGAAATGAGGTCCATAAAATACAAAATGCTTTCGAAATCAATTGTCTGGGGAAATACAAAAGTCTCCCAAATAGATCATTTTTGGAAACTCGATAGGATCCTATAAGCCGAATTTCTTTTGAAAAATTAAATTTTACCTTTTCAGATTTTATGTTTCTGAGATGACTATCATTTTAGATGAATAATGACTCTAGTTGATTTTAATATCAACGTTATAGACATCCGCTCTGCCACCTAAAAACTCATTTTCAGAATGTTGAATCGTTTCAGTGGGTCCATACTCTCGTCACCTGATACATTTGCAACGGAGTCCATAAGATCCACTTAGAAGTTTTATATCAGAACTCGCAATAGTCAGACCGCCAAGTTGCTCCGGCCACTCAAATCGACCGCCATGCTGCTACCTAGCAACCGTTGCTGGTAGACATACATTGCATGTTTTTCGGTTCAGTTTGTAAATGCACTCGCGTGTATAGCGTTATGAAAATTTATATTTGTTTTTTCGCCTACCGTCTGGGGTGTTTTCAGAACAGGAAATCGTTCTGATAGAGACAATAAATCTTTTTAAGACTCCTCGCGGCATTCACGAGAGGCGATGAATCTGAAAACCGTCCATGAATTGAGATGAATCTAAATGCCGGCTGTCGGCCATCCAAAGAGCTGAACTTATTGAAAATAGAAATATCGGATGGGAGCAGCGCGACTTTCCCTGCAGACTCACATTCACGTTCTCTTTATTTCTTTAATAACTCATTCAATGGCACACAGTAACACCCATCATTATTTTAAATGACACTGAATTGTCATTTTTAATTCAAATTTCGTTTTCATTGGGTAAGTGGACTTATTTTCCAAGGTGGGGTATCGTACCCAATCAGCACCAGGGTTTCGTTTTCCAGCTAGAGTGGATACAGGTCATTTTTGCAAGCACAAGAAGACATCACGAATCACACCAAAATCTAGTGACTTATCTATAAAATTTTATGAAATTGGATCCATTCGGTCTGGATACAAATATTGCAGAGATTGCGCTCAAAATAGTTTTTTCGTATTCTGCAGGTCCCAAAACGGGTAGATAGGATTCCAATACTTTCCATATACGTTACCCTGTATTGTAGGGTAAGTAAAAATGGCTAAGAGTATCAGAGGATCACTTTGTTGCAGGTAATTATGACTCCATTTATCAAGAGGAAATTAAGAATTGTTTCTTCTTTAAAGTAATGATGCACTTACCATTTAAAATGCTCGTCGTCCATGATATAGGAAACGCATTAAGTTTCATCCTTTTACACGTTGAATACGGATCTCTGAAAACATCTAGTACTTAATTAACATCCTTCACGCAACGGTCTACTAAGGCGTGCTTCAAACAGCTCCATCCAAGCTTTTAAAAGTAAATGACTGCATCTTTTTCGGCTATTTTATACCCATGGAGTCCAAGCTTTAAGAGAAGTGCAGTATAAATGCGCGTGGTATGACTTTTCCATTTGCAAAACAGAATTACGAATCGGATGCGGGCAGCACATTTCTATTCTCTTTATTTCTTCAATCATTCGTTAAATGGCACCCATCGTTATTTAAAATGACACTCAATGGGTACTTTTAATTCAATTTTCGTTCTCATTGGGTAACTGGACTTGTTTTCAAAAATATCTCGAAAACGGCTAGTCCTAGTGTACTTGTTCTTTTTATCGTTAGAAATGACGTATAAAAGAAGCATTGAATGGATATATTGGAGCATACGTAGTTTTTCACTTTAGATTTGAATGATTTTTGCGGACCAGGTTACTTTTTTCCGAATAGTACCAAAATCGAATCAGCCCCCGGGTCACCCGCAAGTGATGCATGTACCAAATATTGTAAAATTGGATCTATTCGTTTTCAGCTAGAGTGGATACAGGCTATTTCGCAAAAAAAGGCGGGTTCTTTTATTCCGAGTCGTACCTAAAACGAATCAGCACCAGGGTCGCTCACACATAACTGACCTACCCAATTTTATGCAATTCGATCCATTCGCTTTTGAGTTAGCATTGCCCAGCTAGATAGACAGACGTCACGCTCAAAATCGTTGTTTTTTCGTATTCCAGAGGTCGCGAAACGTGTCGTCGAGAGATCATCGAGAAGTCGTGTTGCCATTCCAATACATGAACATGTATTGCAGGGAAAGTAAAAAGGAGCCACTTTTGAGTAGTAAGCGTCTATTTTACGAGCTCTGCAGTCGATTATTTCCAGCGATCCCTTCAATACATATTTATCATCTAATCTACAGATTCCCTATTTTCGTTGCTTTTGGTTTCACTGTTAAACTCTAAAAACCTTTCTAACCCAGCAGAGTCTCCAAACTGATTTGAGAAGGTCCCCTATTAGTTTCAGATAAAAACGATATTATTTGACACGTAAGATAAAAATGATTTGTTACCGGTCAACGAAATCATTTTATAAAGTTCATGCCTCATCGAATGCCCTTTACAAATTCGTACTTTGGAACGTCCTTTCATTTCGGGGATTAGGAGACATTCTCCCTCCTAATAAGGAAAAGAAGAACAGCACACGCATGCATTCGCAGACCAGAAACCGGTGCAATGAAGAAATGTCGGTGCAAAACGTATACTTTCCGATAAGAAACGATTCAGGCGCATGCTACGGATCGGGTCTTCCGATTTAATAAAGTATAATCATTTTCCTCAATCTAATAGTATTGCGCACTTTCATTAAAATATCGTATTGAAAGCGACGACCTTCTGAGCCGAAAAGCACGAATTTTACTTAATCATTGAGATGCGTCCTAAACACTGGAAATGGGATCGAATCTGTAAAAAAGTGACACGAAATGTCACTTATGTCCACCTATTGCGATTTGCGAACAAAGGTGTCTGCGATTTTCTAACAATTCTTGGCCCGTTCGATGATCTGGGGGATGTACAGACAGTGGGATGGACTCCCGTGTGCAAAAAGGAGCGTAAGATAAGCCAACAGTCCAATGATGGCCAAGAAGTTAGGATACGGAATCTTCGGTTGGAGAATTCGACCCTCTCGCTTCTGGACGTCGAACCCTCTACACTTTCATTTCATAAGCGTATTTTCCGCCCCAGACGGTCCAATAATCATGGATGACCCTCCATTTTTCTTGCAGGCAGCCGCATCACGACGGTTCGGACCCGGGACGAGGATGACGACCCCATCGAGTACGGGATCGAATCGGCCAGTTACGTGGACGGTTCGGACTACTTTCGCATCCACAAAGACACCGGGGAGGTCTTCCTCAAGAAATCGCTCGTCGGACAGGTCAGTGTCTTCCTCCTTTCAGTGTCCGGGTAAGAAAAGAATGTCTTTCAATAGGATCGGTGCGGAAACAATGTGTGGTTCTGGAGAGATTGGCCAATTCAGTTATGTCTGAAAATTAAATCGGAGAGTTGAGTGGCCCTCCCATTCGGCTTTTGAAAATGCCTGATAAACGAATCAACATAGAATAATTTTTTCAATGCATCGAAATACATACGTTTTACGGCGATATACGATAGTGCCAGAGCTCTATTAGCCTTGCTGAAAAGAAGAAGCTATGCACTTGCAGGTATTCGAAAGAGTAATGAATTGGGAAAAATTCAAAGGTGTAATGAATTGGAAAAAAGTCATGCCTAATTCATCCAAACTGAAAGGCTATTTTTCCCGAACCACTCACTCCAAAGTGGGGCCCGATGTAAAGTGTTGAGTCATTCGAAATGGCTCATGATGGGAGTCCAATGGGAGCTAAAGATGGGAGCCCAATGCGAAAGGACGAACTTATGTCGGGACTCGATTTATGTAACAGATAAGAGTCCGATTATTTTGAATGGGCGAAACATTTTGGAAAATCAGCGTTGGATTTCTCGGCTAAAGATTCGTACACAAAATGGCTCGTCTATAGCAGTAGTCAAAGATTAAAAATGCTCAAATAGGATTGAAAATAAAAGGAAGCCATTCATGTCCAACTCGGAAGGTGGAAGGAATATCTCTGCTGAGAATGTTTCAGAAGAGATCAGATCATTCTCGATAATCAAGGTACTCTTGGCTCGGCCTCCTGTCAAGTAGAATGTCCGACTCGGATCTCAAGTTGATTCCATCATAGCTTATTTGCTCGAGTTAATATTGGCTAAACCTCCTTCAGCTGTAATCAGTTATAATACAGGGTGATTCAAAAAAGAAGGGCCAAACCAAGCCGTTTTCATCCTAGTTTACCGGGTCGGAAATGCAACGTAAAAGAGTTACAGGACGCTTACTTGTTGGGAAGCGGCCACTCTTCAGACTTAAAAGTGTCATTCTGGTTGAAGAAGAAAACCGCGAGTCATTTCATCTGGATGCGAAACCGAATGTACGGCCGTATCAGTTTGCAGCATTCCAACTTTTGAGACGATGCAGTTCTTTTTTGTGGGGATATTTCAAAAGTCTCGTCTATGACACACTCCCTTTGAATCTAAAGAGGAACTCGTCGCTAGTATTTCAGCCGCTGCTGCTGAAGTGCGCGACATGCCTGGTCCGTTCGAGAGAGTTATTCAAGCGCACGGTCGCTCTTTTGAGCCGTTATTGTAATTATTGTCTATTAAATGTCATTTTATAAACATTCTTGTGTTTTCGCCTCACCTCGTCGGTTTGACCTTTACGTTTCATTTCCGAGTCGGTAACCTATGACGAAAAATGCTTGGTTTGGTGTGGACTACTACTTCGTCCAGTTGGGTCCCTCTTTTCTGAATCACCCTGTATATGTATAATATCAGTTTACATTTGAAAAATGTCTTAATACAGCTTTAGGGGCGTGCTCAGCGAACTCTACTTTTGCTCGATTCAGGCGACCCACGTCTGTCTGCGGCATACCTTTCGTTCCAATTATGCTCCATCCAAGTCGAATAGACGGATCAACAGAGGTTTTGTTTCCCGTTCAGACATAAGGAATTTTCATGAAAATAAAAGTATTTTTTACAACGTGTTTTCGTCGTTATTTCAGCAGGAAAGTGATTTTTACTATAATTCAGTGAATGAAATTGAGCAAGAGCGCCAATAAAATGGAAAGTGTATTCAGGGGTCCGTATAATACTGAAACATTGGATAAAGTCACCTAGTCTAATGTTTCTTTCTTTTGGTCCTTTTCGCCGATGACACGGCGACTCGCCCGATTCCTGCCCAAATTCTACGAGATGAGACAGGAGTAGGACGATCGAAATGTGACCTTGGAAGGGTCGTTTGCTTGTCGGAGACGGACGGGAACGCCCCAAGGACGATAGAATTCTCGCTTCAGTGATACCCGACCACATGTTTCGAGCTGACATCCAAGAATTAGATTGAATCCCTACTCTTTGCCTGGGCTCTTTTTAAATTATTAGAAGAAATACTATGAACACGTTAAGGGCGGCTTTTCGGTCAGTATCGTGGTCAAAAAATAAATATTAGAATTTTAATGGGGTTTATTAAAACATTCTAGACAAAGATGTGGTTTGGTTCGACACCTATTTTAAAAAGGGACGAATGTTTTTCAGCCAAAAAGGACAGTGAAATACAATCGTCATCTCGACGTGTGTTATCTTCTGTTTATACTCTATCGCCTGAACGGTAGGCAGAGCAAGAACTCAACGTGTTATGAAATATAGACACCTTTACAGAGATCGTTTTCAAGAGTGGGCACTTTCAATTTTTATTTCATTTGCTTTGGAAGTATTTTAACAAACAAAAAAGATCACACAGCAGTCGTTTGATTGAAATGTCGCCACGCACAAACACAAAATTTTATACATAA
Organism: Amaurobius ferox; assembly: GCA_951213105.1. NCBI lineage: Eukaryota > Metazoa > Arthropoda > Arachnida > Araneae > Amaurobiidae > Amaurobius > Amaurobius ferox. The sequence continues at coordinate 143,478,150 of OX578147.1, read as the reverse complement.
ACTCCTTGACATAAAAGGGAGTACTTATAAAACTTTTTATTTTCATCCCAAAAATGGTTTGGAACTTTGAATGATACAAAGATATTCCAAAACATTTTATACAAAATAGGAGAAACGGACCCAAGAGCGTCCAATGTTATGTGTCTAAGTGAGAGAATTCAATTTATTTACAAAACAAACAAAGATATGAACTGGAGTCGACTGAACTCAAGTCGACTTTCTTATACAAGAATTCATTTTTAAGTAGCTTGTCGCCCTCTGCAAATTTTGCAGGAGAAAATTTGAAAAATCTGTTTTGTGGATCCTGATGATCCCAACGACAGCATGTTGCCCTTTTAAAAAAAAAATGTCTGCCGGATACCAAGTTTGACAATGTATTTTCTCGGAGAGGGGTTACTCTTTTGGGTGTTGAGAACGTTTTTGGAATAGTTTGCATGTCATGAAAGACTGGTTTGAATTTTTATGGCTGTTCTATACATCCAGTATCATGCTTTGAAAGGCATTCCCTCGAGGAGTCATACTCCTGGGGTGACCTCTGCTGTCAAAGCAGAGGTCACCCCAAGGGTATGACTCCTTTTCTAAAATTGGAGGCGTCATTCTTTGAAATATTTATCCTCCTCCTATTATGACTCTTCCGCATAATCTAAGCTTATAGGGAGGAGATGCGTTCATTTTCTTGTAAAATGTTGCAAAAAATTATACACTTATTGATTCATATCACTAAAAATATGAATTCTTTCATAAAAAAAATGAGTCACACGCATTTTGCGTGTTATTTTTTCATTCCACTCATTATCCTTTTTTCCTATTTTAGGGTGGCAATGATTTCTACCTGTACATAACTGCCAATGACGGCCATCAAACGGTAACTTATTAATATTATTATGCATTATTTGTTGTGAATATTTCAGAAAAATGTTTAGAATGGTTTTATGATAGAAGAACAAGTCAAGATTCATTGAATATTGCGAGTGGCAGTGAATCGAATAACTTTTTATGCGTGACATTCAATTTCTCGGTGGCACTGTTTCAATATTTAAATTTCTCCAATGACCTTCCATATCACACAGCATGGCTCAATAAAGGCTGTGGTCAATACTTTAGAAACAGTTTCATAAAAATAGATTTCAATAGATTCCATGGGTGATAATGGTCCGTCATTCAAATTTGAATATTTCATACTGGGAAAGTGAAAAGACATATAATGAAAATCGCCCGAGTAGATTCGGAGAAAGTGCTGAATATATTTAGGTTCTGGGACATCGGAACCTTAATACATACAGAAGTGGAAGGTTATCTAACCATCATTTTAAGTACGGAGTATTCCACATCACGTGGCCTCAACCGTGGCAATAGGATAGCAACCGGGAATGTAGACTTCATCTTTGTGTTAACACGGACAGTGGCAAATGTTATTGAGATAAAATTTACATCATAAATGGTACAGATCCATATATTTTAGATTACAGAAATAGATTAACATCTTCTCGAGTTGCATTATTGCCTATTACAACCCTACTTATACTCAATATGGTTTAGAAACATTTCAAACTTAATAAATAAGTTATTTTACATTAATAGAAAATAATAAACTTACCTGTTATAAGATGTTTATCACACACTGAGTTTTCAAGGATATGAGAACTTCAATTTTGAAGTTGTCAATATTATCATATCCTTCCCCTTAAGAGCAGAAATCCCTTTTTCGCGTCTTTCCAATTTCAATTTAATATGACCGGATTTTTCGATTTGGGGAATACAAGGGATTCTAAAAATAGAAATAGAATCTCTATCACCTCGACTACCCCATTCCAAACAGCACATAAGTTCTGCATATTTATAAACTTACAAAATCAAATGGATCAAGTCAACAAATGATCACGAGGTGTCCTACAAATATCGAATGTCCTACAAACGCTTTTGAGGCAGATGATACAGAACATGTGACATCATGTTGGAAAGCTTAATTCAGGCTTACTGGCATAGCCAAGGGAGGAGGTGTTTGACTATGTACACACACACACCCCTTGAAAAATGTTCACACTTTTTTTAGCTGTAAATTTCACTATTTTAGGTATGATATACATGGCAGGAAAAAGAAAATTACTTTTGACTAATCATAGTGAAATATTTTCTTTCTGTTCATGAACATTAATATTGCAGTTTGTTACAAACAGAGATCCACTTTGAGGAACAGTGCCAAGTAAATAAAACATTTCATATTTTCATCTATCATTCTACTTTTAAAAATGCCATATATATAACATTTTATTTTTTCTCTTTAACTATATCTACTAGGAGGTGAGGATGTAAAAGTTTTAAATAAATGTATGTTCATGATGGATGAATAGTGTCTGAGAAATAAAGCCAACAGTAAAAAATAAAAAATAAAGTAAATAACTCGGTATGAATGAAAAATATTTCTAGACTCTGGTTTTATGGTACATTTTTGTACACATTGGGTGGTATGCTGTTAATCCATATTTTAATGGTCATACCCAAAATTTAGAACAATTACAAAAAATTGTGGATAGCAGTTGTATTCCTAGCACCCTCCCTATTGAGATAGGAAATTAACAAGTGTGGTGTCTTTATACCTAGAAGCTTCTGAGATTATTTCTAGCTAAAGAAGCATAACTGGAAAAACATTTTACCCATTTACTGGCTATGGTAAATTTTAAGTATCTTAATGAAAAATTTTTGACAATTAAAGCTTGAATGTTTTGTTACTTACTTATTGAGATGTATTAACTTTTATCTCTTGAAATAACTCTTTTTCTATAATATGTAGTTCAGTGGAATTATTATCTGGTTGTAAAAAATTATAGCTTTATTAATTAATTTAAATCAAAACTTTTTCAATGAAATCATATTATTAATATTTGTGATGCTGGAAGGCACTCAAATCCCGACTGTAAACTTTTATTCAATGAATGCTGTAGTGGCTGATGTGGCCTTACAAAAAAATATATATCTACTATAATTCTTGAAATATTTTTTTCACATTTGATTCCATGGTAGTGGCAATTTATATAGAGGAGCAAAGATAAATTTTAGGATATTGGAAATTTAAAATTTTATATAATAAACAGATGTGGTATATATTATTTTAGGAAAATTCTGAAAACAAATGTCGAATTGTTTTATTATAATCACTTAAATTATGGATTTTACATTGAAGACTGTATCGGATTCTGTAGGAAAATTTTACATTTAAGGAGCACTATGTAGATTAAGGGATAACAAATGTGAAATTCTGCATGAAGAATTGTTGTGGAACATATTTTGGGAGAAATCTAAAAACACTCAATTCTCTAAGATCCATAAACAAAAATAAAATCGCAAATTGAGAGAGATTCTATGTGTAAAATATAATAGTAAAATCGCTGATGTATAGAAAACTTTAAAAAAAAAATTAAGAATAAAAAGCACAGTTCAAGAAAGGTTTTCAGCTCAGAAAATTTGAGTCACACTATCGACTGCACACACACGAATGAAATATTGAAAATAAGAATAAAAAAATCATTATATTTTTTGAAGAAAGAAAAATTCTAGACTAGTATATACACTACTATATACACTTTTATACTATATACACCTTTCTGGTAGGTCGGACGGTCTGGGTTTCAACAACAACTACTATATACACTACTAGACTCGTATACACACTACTTGCTGCATTATTTATGCCAAAAGAAATTTGTTAAAGTTGATTGTTTTGTCACGGATCTCGCTGGACATTTATCAAATTCTAAAGAAGGAGGACTTTTATAAAGTCAAATATTCTTGTTCAAACTTGTTTTTTTGTTGTTGTTTCAGCACTCATTTTTATGCTAAGATTGCCTCATCTTTATTCAATTAACTGGGGGCAGCCCATGAAGACAATTCTTTAAAGCAGAGAAATTTCACATGGATTTTATGGGAATAATTTTAGTTCTAAAAGATTTTATTCCTATAAGTGGGGTCTCCAATTATTTGTGACCTGAATAATTGCAGACAACGGTATAACAATTATATATTTAAGCAAAGTCATTATTTAAATAAATTAATTTAGAAATAGTTTTTAAAATAACACAATTTTTATCTAAGGAAACTCATTGTAAATCTGTATATAAAATTTAATTTACATACCTAAACCCATGGATGCCTACATAACTTTTTTCAGGGGGAGGGGGGAACTTGAGGATAAGACATACAATATCAACTAGCTTGATACCTTGAATGTCCAAGAAGGGGCAAGTGCCCCCCCCCCCCCCTGATATGGGTATAAAATAATAACACTCTTTATATTTCATCAGCCACAAGGCAATTTCATGCTATTACTTTTTCTACCATCTTTATATCCAATAAATTGTTTTCATGTCTTGAGCATAAATTAAAAGATGGCAAAAAAAATCGATGAGCAAAATAAATTGTAATCCTCTTTTAAAAATTATTTAAAACCTGCATTGATGACTTTTCTGAAATTGTGCTTTACAGAATGGAAGATTTAATAATCTTATTCACCCACTTTTGTTGCAATCTAATTTATTTACTGAATTGGAGAGGTTTTTTTTAACCCAGTTGCTCTTTCCTATCATACTTAGGGAAAAAAATAATTTCCTTCAATCGATCCTCTCATATTCTAACTTTTAGTTTTACTGCATCAAAATGTCAGCCTTGCTCAAATTATATGCATCCATATAAACTGCATCCTAATGTTTCAATATTATTTTATCTTTGTATAACTCATTCTAATTTTTGTTTCTATTACAGGCTAAAATTGAGGTGTATCTGCGAGTTTTGCCCTCTAATTCTCCCCCCTCCCCTCTCCCTTCCTTTGATGTTCCTTTTAGCACCTCCCACCCATCCTACCTTCGGCCCTTTCCCCCCTTTGCTTTTCCCCCTAGACCCCCCGACCCCTCCCCCGCCTCTCCCCACCCTCCATCCATCGCCTCCGCCCCCTCCCCTCCTCCCTCCACCCAGCCCCCAATTCGCACGATTCATCCGCCAGAGGGCGCGCAGACCACTACACCGGCAGTGACATCCACACTCTTGCCCATCCTTGCAGTGACAGGTCTGGCACCTGTCATGATGCTGGTCCTTTGGCTGGTACACAGGAGGTGCAAGCACAATGAAAAATTAGTGGCGGTAAGTTTTCTACACATTGATATTAAGAAACTTTATTGTACACTAACTTTTCATTTCAAGAACAATTTCACTAGGATTCCAGTAGAAAGCAATCGGAAAGACATTACAGTGGACAACAGTGGACAAGCACTTATTAGATAAGAGGTTAGCACTGACACGCTATTTTTCTGCACTAAAAATGAAATAGGGGATGGGGCTCCTATTCTTGATCAACCCTTGAACTCTCCACTATGCAACACTGTTAAACAGACCTTGTGACTACAATTATGTCCAAATGCTAAGCCTGGTACCATTGGTATCCTGACAAGACAAATAGAAATGCCACCCGTAGGAGTTAAAGCCACAAGAGAATTTGGGTCAGGTTTCCTAAAGCCTGTATAATTTGCAGTGGCGGAGCATGAAGGAAATTTGCAGAGATAGTGGTTAAGTGAACAACTGCTACCAAGCAACCCCCAGTTTAATTATACATTAGAGGAAATATTTTATGCACTTATTAAATTGGGTTGACAATTTGAAAGAAAGTTGATTGCGGGTTATTTTTGTCTCCCCAGATTTCCTTCACCGATGATTAGTTTGAAACTTTCCATAACATAGAATAGTAGGTACAACAGGATCGGAAAAGCAGTTATAGTGACATCCTTGCCCAAAATATTTAAAGTTACACTATATTCTCAAAAGTATTTAGACATCTTACTGAATTTGTGTATTGTATATTTCGGTATTAAATGTTTTAGCAGCATAAGACTTGATCCATTTTTGTACTTAGAACTTTGAATTTGTTGTCTGAGCAGGAAAAGATGTTTTAGAAAATTGCTATAACAACCTAGAATATTCGGTAACATGCCAAATTCTTAACAAAAATTTACAAATGAAAATTATAATTTGAGATTGGCTTCAGTAACAGTATTCTGGTTTTTTAAAACTATTGCCTTACACAAACACAATCCTAGAAGTATCAAGTTTTTACACTATTTTGTTAAACATTTTTTATAAATAGCTAGTTTAAAGGAACTGTTGCTTGGACAAAAAATGATGTATCGACAAAATGGAGGATGCTGATGTAGGAGGGCAAGTACACAACTAAGAGCATCTTTTATTTTGATCTACAATACTTGAATATTAAAAAAAAAAGAACGTGCTTAAGAGGAAGAACCCAAGAACAAAAAGTCATTGGGGAAAGGTAAATTCCATCTCATAATTTGCTAAGTTCTCTGAAATCTTGAAGTTTGCATAGATGTCCTACCAATAGTTGCATATAACACTATTGGTAGGACAGTCATTGAAAGTAGTCATTAAGTAGCAACTATTCTCTTTGAAGGGAACACATTCAGGCACATTGAGACAGTTGAATTTTAAAGGGGACACATTCAGACATTTGAATAGATATAAAGATAAATATTTGAGAAAAATCACGATGGATGGCAGTAGTGTTTCCATTGTTCTCAGATTTTTATGTTTAATTCAGGCTATAATTGCGAATACAGTAAAATAAAATTGATTTTTCCGGTAAGCATTCTCCTTTTTAAATCTAACCATATATCACTTAAAGGTATCCAGTTATAATTAAACTTTGTTGAGCATGAGAATCTTCTATAACTAAGTTACAGTGTAGACTAGTATTTTTGGGTTTACAAGTTTGCATTTCCTAGTGACTAGCTGTTTTATATTAAAATAGTATTGGGGGGCACAATCAGGACACTTGGGGAAAATTTAACCTGTTTTGTCTGATTTGACTATTGAGGAAAACATGCACAAAATAACTGTAGATTTTGATCTGTCAGGTCAGAAGCTGTCCCACAGGATCCAAAAGCATTTCCTAGACAAAATAAACCAACTAGGAAAAAAGTAGGAACAACTAGCATTTTTTAGACACCCAGTTTATCCAGTAAAATTTACTAGAAGTGAAAGCTATAGAAAAGAAAATGCGTAAAAGAAAAGCTATGTGTAAGAAAAAGCTGTTAGTAAAAATGGTAGATGTTTTTGATAAAAGCACAGAAAGTGAATATGATACTCCTTCAGGAAGTGGGAGTATGACATTGTAAACTAAAATAGTCCATACTACAAATTGGAACCATTTAATCAAGTTATTCATTGTCTACAGGATAATGACTTTATTCTCATGAAATCCAAAGCAAAAAATGCAATTTACTATGTCTGTCAAATTAAAGGAAAGGTCTTGGAATTGTGTTCCCTCCCAAGGATATCAATGTTGCAGGTGTAGAAGACACAATATTAACAGTTTCATTACCTTTTCGTAAATAATCTTATTTTCAATTTTGCATGAATTTGGTACGTATTTTACATAAAGTAACTGTTTATTAATATATACATACATTTTCGAAAATAAAAATGTTTAATACTGCTTGACTTTTATAGTATATTTCTGTTTGAATACACTGGTTACATTCAGACAATTTTCTCTCCAGGATAAAAATAATCATTACAACATAATGGTTATCGGAGGGGGGGGGTGGGGGAATGCAAACTATTTAGAAATTTAAAGAAGCTACCAGGGTGTATATAATACATGTTATTACCACATATGTCATGTAGTCACAAAATCAATTCTATATATGTCCCCAAGTCTTAAAAGGCTTTGTCATCTTTATAGCTGAAGAAGGCATCTTCTGGTCTAGCAAGGCGAGAGGGAAGCCTCTCCGAGACAGTCGCTTTCAGTTACTCACCCGCTGCTCTTCTACGACCAGCTACGCCCACTGCAAGAGTGAGTGTTACCTATTTCTTCAGTTCTGAGTACTTTCACTTCATTTCATATACATTTTTCCTGGTTACAATCCACTTAGAAAGTCTCCAAGGCTACTCTGTCTTCAGTCAAAAGTAGCCTTAGAGGTCTTGAGGATGGTTGTCATTTTTCACTAAAATATTCATCCCAGTAGTGAAAAAAAAATTTCAGAAAGCCAATATGTGGAACTTTCATTATGTGCATTGTAGATTACAATGCAGAACAGAAAAGTATTATTCCCTTTAACAGTGCAATATAACAGAACACTGCATATAAGCAAGTAAGGGCTTAACAAATCAACACTTGACTATCCTTGGACCAAAGTTTCACAGTTTTTTGCTGCTGCTCAACAAGGGGTAGGTAATGAGATGTCTAGAAAGTCTTTAAAGCAAGGAGTTCAGAATTTTTCTGGTGGAATTTATAACATAATGACTTATAGTGACAGTTCAGGGCATGAAGTTAGAGAATAGGAGATAAAACTCCGTTGAATGAAATGTTTAAAAATGCATAATGCTTTGAAAATTATATCTGGGTGTCGTCGGGGACAGAGGCCCAAGTGACCGCTTAGGGTCTCAAACTTGTGTACATTATTATTATTGGACTTATCTTGACATTTTTTAGACTCATTCATGCATTATACCTAATAAAACATTTTCTTCGTTATATAACATATAAATCTACATTTTATTATTAGGTATTTGTGCATCAGTTTATAATGTTCTTCACAACGTTTTGGCTACAAACTGTTTATCAAATTGTAGTTGAGCAGATTGAGATCATGATACTATAATTCTCATGTGTCTTTGTTATATAACCAGAGCCATATTATCCATTTGGACAAGGTAGTTTCGGATATTTTACATCATACAAAATAGTGTTGACCCAAAATTCTATTCCGGAACCTAAAGTGAAAAGACTCATGTATATATGTTAGTCTTTTAATGAATCTGTATTTGGTTAACTTGTAAGGACAACATAAATAAATTGTCACATAATCGATTTTTTGGATTAACAATTTTCGGATGTGGGAAGTGTTAATGTATTAATTGTTCAGAAGAGGCCTTTTTTATAAAAGTTCGATCTCAGAAAACCTCAGGACGCTACTGGGCGTCGCCCGTGTTAGCAAAGTAGTCGCTATTATTAGTGGACACAACAGAAAGGCGTAGTATTCAGTATATGTATTTTAGATTATTTTTAAATGAAAGTTCCCTAATTACGAGTATAATTAATCACTATTTTTTCATAGTAATAGAATACAGAATAGAGGAAGATAAAAATAAATTTGAAAGGTTAATTTTGAATGTATAGAAATATTCTTTGTTCCAGTTCTAATTGGCATTGCATTCATAATTTATTTCTTAAAAATTGACAGTTTAAATAAATATTTTAAGCATTTCACTATGGAAATGCATACCATGCTTATCTACTTATCTTGTCCCAGTGCCACCTGAATGATTGTCTCAAACAATATTGGTGTTTTCTTAATATGAAGTTTTAACTCCATACCTTTACCTCCATGGTTCAGTGCATTACTTTAGCTTTGCCTACCATCGATAAAACGCCAAGTTCTTACGCATGCATTGGATGTTCTTTCACATTTGAAAGCATTAAACTAACACAATGCAAGTACATTTATATGCGATTTTTGCAGTAAAAGCAAGTAATATTAACATAAGTATTTACTTTCTTTCAGGTTTTATGGCATGTAAAGTATCGATTTCAAATACAGCTTTTATGAATTTGGTAATGATTATAGGAAAAAATGTAATTCAAAACTCTTTCTGGCTGTTTTAGATTTCCAGTTTTATGAGTGTATTTTTGTCCACTTTTTAGGCCATGTCCTTTTATTTTTAAGGATGTTTAAAAGAAAATTTAGTTTATCAAAATTCAAATTTTAATCATAAAGAAAGTGAAGGGCACTGGTGCATTTACCATAGGGTCTAGCCCCCCCCCCCCCCAGCTCCAAATTAATTTTACATGTCTTAGCTCATTCAAAATTCCAACAGATTATTAAGACAGGATAATTTATCAGATAAGTCCATGACTCAAGGTCAGGGTTATGAAATCCCCGACATTGCTATTTTATTCATTCAAACAATTTTTCTACATTAGATGTTCTCTGTTTTAGCAAGTAGGCGGGGATCATGACCGCTGGGAGTTCCCCCGACATCGGCTGCAGTTCGTGTGCATTCTAGGTGAGGGTTGCTTTGGCCAAGTCTGGAAAGCTCATATTCTGGGACAGGAGGAGACAAAACCAGTAGCTGTAAAGACGCTTAAAGGTAAGGCATTTAGAATGATTTGCAAAGGGATGAAAAGATAATGCTGAAAGAATTGAATCCGAAGATGCATTTTATAAAAAGTTAAATAAGATCACATTCTATTTGTATTAAAGTTTTTTTTTTTCGGGGGGGATACATGCACAGCAAATACTCTTAATCACCTTTTCATGCTTGTAAATGTTATAGTATAAGCTGAATCCTCAAAAAAAAAACATCTAAAAAAGGTGGTAAGGGCAGAATTTTGTAGTTCAGTTTATGTTCTTTCATGTCTCACAGACAAACCTGACAAAATATATAAACAGAAGAATAAATGCACCAGGGTAACCTATAAGTGCCGTAGCTAACAAATTTTGTGAAATTGGCACAAATAGTTTTTGAGCTAGGGTGGACACATACATTGTACAGATATGCATGCACACATACAAACGTCACATGAAAAATAGTGTATTCATGTTCTAGAGTGCCCAAAATATGTAGATTTAATTTCCAATTATCGACACTATTTAATCACTTCCCTATACATTAGCACATATTGTAGGGAAAATACTGTTTACATTACCCATAGTACAGATGAATAGCACAAATGCCTTTAAATCATTAGTTTTGGAATAGTGAGTAAAGCATATTTATTTTGAACTTATATGGAGTCTAAAACATTTATTCTTTTGCTTGAATATTCATATATAACTAGTATAACTGTTTTTACTTGATCCTACAAACACAGTATAACGTATAGGAAAAGTATTGCGATGGGATCAAAAATTTAAATTTGAGTTTTTGACAGCAGAACACATTTTAAGCATTCCTGAATTCAAATCAAATGTTCTTGAGATGATGTCTGCATGTGTGTGTGTCTCCGTGAGTCTGTGGATGTGATATCTTACAAATGAAGAGCATTTCAAATGTAATTTGGCATAATTATTACGATCTATGAACACTGGAACTCCATTTTAAATGCGATCGAACATTCAGAAGATCCCTAATTGTTTTAATGAAATTTTTTTTCGGGGGGGGGGGGGGGGGGGAATGATATTTAATAATGTTAAATAAACAATCATTTTATATGCAATATTTTATTTTAAAATTAATGACACAAACTTTAGAACACTAGCTTGAACTGTTCTCAAAGTATTGCACATTTTCCAAATAAATGTATCTAGAAAGTTATATAATAACGAACAGTAGTCAATATCATCACTTGGTGATCCATTCGGCGACCTCAGAGACTCATTTGGTAAATGATCGCCAACATGACACATTTTTTAATGGGGTACCCAATTGACAAAAATATTGCTAAATTGGCAAAAATGAAGCTACAGAGATGAAATAACACTAAATGGATGAATAATAACATATTTAATAATAAAGGAAGATGTTTGCAGCTGAAAACCTAAGCGACGTACTTCCGTGGAATTGGGTATATTAGTACTTCGGGACCCGGAAAGATGCACCTTGACTTTATTTTTTTTTAATTTGAATTTGTTGAGTTATATTATGTTTTAGCATGATTTTTACACACATGCATTCCGTATTGACTGAAAATATTATTTCAGAGTTTCCATCTTAACATCTTCCAAAAAATTGAAATATTCTCTTTCAAACATATTTGAATGGAATCCATATGATGAATAATTGAATTTTTAAGAAATATATATTTTTCATATGCTGAAGATAAAAATAGGCATCGAGATATCATAGACTTTTCATAGTAACACTATCGGTGCAGTGGTTGTTCTAAGAGGGAGTATTAAAGTGTTCCGTGATTTGAGATTGTAATGAAAGGATTGCATTTTAAATTGTTCAGTATTGCCTGAGAATTCAGATGGAAATCTCTGATAAAAATTGAAACTCACAGCGAATTCCTGTTTTAAAAATATGCTCACTTATGACAAAAGTAAAAAAAAAAAAATCTGACGTGGGCAACACATGACTTTACTTATATAATGCAATAAATTTACTACTTTTACAGTAAAAAAATAGGTTATTCTTAAAGTAGATACTTATATTCTTTCCAAGATATTGAATTTTCGTCAATTAGTCATAATTTTCATTGATTTAACGTCATTTTTATCCATTTGGTGAGATTTTCGTTAATTTGGCAACATTTAAAAGTCACCAAGTTGGCAACATTCCGTCAAATTCTCACCGAGCATCATGGACGGAGAAATAAATTATTCTTATAGCAGATAAATGACTATTGGCATTCAAATACAAAAGTATTACTCAAAGTTTCTTTTCTCCTGAATGGAACGAGCTAGATCCACGAGAATGATTTCACCCAATTTATATGGCATGATATTACATATGAAAAGTGAACATGTTTCTCAACAGTTAATATTTTTCTTTTAATTTATGGGATTTTTTGATAAATTTATTTTAAAAATGTGCAATATCTCAAGAATGATTCATGCTAGCGTTCTAAAGTTTATGCCAATCGTTTTCTAAGGAAAAATTACATAAGAAATGTCTATTTGCGCAACTTTATTAAAGGTTTTGATTTTTTCAAAATTTCACTCGAAAATTTAGGGGGGGTTCTGAACATTCGATTGTGTTTAAAAACAATAGGCTTCCAGTATTCACAGATTGTAATTTTTGTATCCAATTTCATTCGAATCACTCCTTTCGTTCATGAGATATCATCTCCACAGACTCATTGACACACACAGACATCACTTAAAAAATGTTCGATTTTTGATCAGGGATGCTTGAAACATGCTCTTCCATCGAAAACTCGAATTCAAATTTTCGACCCCCGTCACAATACTTTCCTTACACATTCATTATATTATATATATAAGGAAAGTAAAAACGTGGGTGCACAATTAGCTTTGTAACGATGGCTCATTATCTAGTATTTTAATATAATGACTTACTAGATGTTTGCAATATTTCCAATGGTCAAGTTATATGTGCATGAATTTTAATGTGGTATACTTGAAAATAATTTTATAGGGTGTCCTCCAGAAAATGTCAGTGGACTTTTCAACGTTAAAAACAATGTGCCATTATTTCACATTGAAAGAAGAAATGTACTTGCATGAAGTAGGAAAAGTAATGGTCTGGCCACATCACATTTTTTTGCATGGAGTTACACATTGGGTATCATCAAAACAGTTATTCTTTCCTTTACATATCCAGGGTACCCTGTGGAAAATGACTGGGGAGGGTTGACCCACCATGATTTTTTTCTTTTATTTCAAATCTTCCAACAAATGTCAGAACATTCTGCAGATGTAAGCTATTACCTGTTAAAATTTGATAGTTGTTCTTAATCTGTTGTTCAGACTAGATTGGATTTTGTGTTTTCATCAACAAAAAGGAAGTTTTTGTTTTGTTCCCATTTGTAAGCTTTTTTGTAAATAATTTTGCAAACTTATATGCTGAAAGTTCAGAACCGTAGCTATATAACTACTATTTTATTATTTTTCAAATCCATACCTAATTTAAGTTATCTGGAATCAAAACCACTACTAAACGAGGCTTGACCCATGGTTCAGACCTTGATTATAAAGAATTCAAATCAGTATTAAATATAAGTTTAGTTATTTTTAAGAAATATTTACATAATTTTAACTTCATGAACATTTAATTTATGGATCCAATATTCTTTGATGCAGATGTGCAGATATTGTTTCATAAGATATTCCTTGGTAGCTATGATTTGAAAACTATATTCAGAAAAATACATGCTTACTTTAATTTAAATGCATTCGCAGATAAACAAATATTTTTTTTAAAACGGTCTGTGTTCTAAGTTTAACTGTTTATATCTATAAAGATTTTTGAATTGTGCCCCTTTACTTATAATCTCTAAAATACCACTTCATAGTAAAAACCTCTCCCCAACGTACAAGACATAAGAACCTCTTTCCGAAAGAGCTACGAAATCTCAAAATAGTTTGTGGCCCCATAAAACCAAAGCTGTACTTTCAGTTCTAGATTACCCTGCTGAAAGATCTTGAATTAGGGTTAGGTTTTCAGATATTTCGCTGTGTGACTAATGGACGACAGATTCATTTATTCTGCTAAAATATTTTGCCATATGTACTTAACTGGAGTCTACATCTTGTATTCAAATTGTTTATTTGCGACTCTTCTGACAGAAGGTCATAGGACTACCATTTCAGCTCTGTAGAGCAAAGGAAAACATGATGTGTTGAATTTCTGTATTTGCAACTGTGTAACAAATTTCTTCTATAACATTTGTTGGTTAGGAAAGGAAACCTTTACATTCTGAAGTAGAAAATTTTATAATACAAATGTTTTCCTTTAGGAAAAGAAATCCAAAGAAAAGTTTTACATTTTACCCATTGCTGAAAATTCCTAATACCGGGTCAATGACTTATGAAACTATGGCTGTGTGGATTTTATTTCTTACATTAAATTCCACGGTTACATTTATTTAATACCATCTAGATTTTTTGCATATATTTGTGACTTATTATGTTATCTACCTAGAGACTGGAGATGTACCTGTCACATGATAAAGTTGCCGAATCCAATATCCATTAGAGGGGGCTACACACAAGTTGCACTAAGGGTTAATTTTGATTTTTCTGACTATAAGTGCTGTTAACTGTTCAATTCTTAAAGCTAGTCCTATTCTATTTTAGCATTTACTTAGATTAAAACCTCCCATATGTGGGAAGCCTTGATTGCTGCTTCTTTTAAAATCAATTATTTTTCTATTTTGGTGTGAAACATACTTTAGCTGTATTTTTATTTTGATAATAAATTGTATGGCCTTTGAAAAAATGTATCAAGCATGTCTGTAGGTGCAAAAAAAAAATTTTTTTTTAAATTAGATTTGTTTAAATTAGACTCCTTTTTTTTTTATCAGCTGTCAATTAGGAAAAACCCTGAAAGGCACCCGGGTCCCCTTTCACATCGACTTGTCCCGGGCCCCTGGGCGTAGCCATGCTAGCCACCCCCTTGTGGGGGCCATGGCGTACACCAATATAGAAGGCATGACCATTTCGGTGTAAAAACACACTATAATAATAAAATAAGCTTCACTTAATGTTATTGGAATATTATTTTAGGAATAAATTATTTTTGCATAATACTTTCAAATTCTAATGTATGAAAAGTAAAAATTAAAATGATTAAATATTTATATGTTTGAACATATAAACAAAATATTGTACAAATTAAATGTTTAGATGTTAAAATTTTAAATTTATTTAATATTTTCATATTATAAGTAAATGCAAAACTTTTATTTAAATTTTGTTTTTATTTAAATATATAGAAAGTTATTTTTTTTTTTAAATATTTCAATTTATCTGAAAATATTTGAATTACCTGTTACGTGGTGACAGAAGAGTTGAGTGAACTTTGCTGTCTTTGAGCCATAGCAACTGTGTTCAACTGTTTAATATTTCATCACAGAAATTTAAAAATACAGTTCTAGGAGTAGAAAATCTATGTAGGTTGAATTGCCCATTGATCGGCTCATAAGAATTAAAAAATTTCAAATTAAGTCAAAGCGTATCACTTTGGTATATGGGTATGTAGAGATTAAAAACGAAAGTTGTGTAAATGATTAATAATATTTTGTTAAAATGGCTCCAATATTGTAGAGGCTTTGTATAAAAACCTGAAAAACAACAAAGTTGACTTGAAAAATTTGTTCTTTCAGAAAATGCGACTGAGAAAGAGAAGAAGGACCTGCTCTCCGAGCTGGAAGTGATGAAAATCTTGGAACCACACCCAAATGTAGTCACACTTCTCGGCTGCTGTTCAGATAAAGGTTCTTTCACATATACTTTTACATACTTTCAATTCCAGCTCATTAGTATTATGAGAAAACCCATGATTAATGAATACTATATCTTTGTATCAAATTTATGAACTTATTAAGTAATTAAAAAAGCAATCTTGAAATTATTTTCTATGAGAATGGAATTTAAAACTATCAACAGAGTATATAAAATGCAGTCTAAATTGAGTCGCTACAAACCTGGTAGTAAAGAAATAAAAATAAATACTGTATAGGCCTATATGTGCTTCGGACTTTTTCTTGAAAATTTCAGATTGAGACCCCAATAGCAGAATCATCTTTAACAATCTGCAGTGCAAATAGGACAATCTCAAAATAGCTGAAAAGTATGGTGTTATAGATATATGGCATTATCGTGGATATATGGCGTTATTGTGGATATATGGAGTTATGTACAACATGCATCACAATATTTTACTCCAATATAAGATTATGAATTCAATGAAAATTATAAAAAACCATTTAAAATTCAAATATATAAATATGAATATATAATGTATATTCATATCTACACATAATAAAATTAAAAACAAAAATCTAAAATTAAAGCAGTTAACCCTTTCCGGAGGGTCGACAAGCCCATGCGTCGATTGATAACGTGTATTCAAGACTGCCGTCCGGATAGGGTTAAATATACTATTTTTGAATTTATGTTTTCACCAATCTATATATTGGTGAAACTTCATATAAAACATGTATTATATCTTTAAATAATGCTACTTGAAAGAGGGAAGAAAAGTTAAATTCTGTATCATTGGCAATTAGAAAATCACTACAAAATATTTAAAATGTATACTTGAAATTCTGAGATAAGCAAAATTCTATTGGCTCTATTCTACACTTTCAATTCATCCCGATTTTCATTTATTCACAATTCTATAAAATGAAATACCATTTAAATGCTTGCAATTTTATGTCTATCTAATGAATAAATAGTGCAGTGTTTCGATGCTCCGAAATCATTTTGTTCATGTAAGGGTTACAGATCGACCTTCTAAATTCTGAGTTTCTGCATGAAGTCTTTATATGCTATGGTATTCATATGTCATCAAATTTGTTTGCACTTTCATTATGAAAACACAAAATGCTGGATCACTGTGAGTATTTCTTTTCAGATCCCATTCTGGTCATCATGGAGTTTGTGACCCGAGGTAAACTCCAAACCTACCTGCGAGAGAGTCGGGCTGAAAGACTTTATGGTAACCTTCACGGCAGCAGCAAGCACCTCACTTCGAGAGACCTGACAACATTCTCATACCAGATAGCAAAGGGCATGGACTACCTGGCCAACAAAGGGGTGAGCTCTCTGCTCCCTTATGATCATTATATAAATCATTATATATATGCTCCCTTATGATCATTATATAAAAAGATTTGATGCATGGCTTTCTCTGTATAATATAATCAATTGATCTTTCACAGTGAAAATAGAACGTACAAAACCCATGGCACAATGTTTTTAACATTCAGTTGTAAATTGGATGCTTTTCCAAATGACAATATGTAAAACTCTTTCAATTAGCTTATTTAAAGCAACTTTAAATTAACAATTAATATTCTCTAAATTGACATTTATAAATGGTGGAGATGCTATAGAGCATTCACAATAAGTAATAGAGTCCGCATATTAAAATATTTGAATAATTTATTCATCAATTGGACATCCTTTTTGCAATTTTAACAATATTTTCATCAATCAGAGGCAATATCGCCAAGCTGGTGATATTTCGCTAAATTAGCAGCAAAGTTCACTAAATTTATCTCCGACCATTACAGACAAATGGGGAGAAGAGCATTCATATATATAAATGACTGATGGCAAAAGGTTAGGCATTAAAATATAAAACAATTACACAAAGTATTTTATCTCATTTGTGAAACAAACTAGATCCACGAGAATGATATTAATTAATGTAATGCATAATACTACATATGAAAAGTGAACCTATTTCACAATAGTTAATACTATTTTAATTTTATGTAAATTTTTGGATACATTTATTTGAAAAAAGTGCAATATCTTGAGAATGATCCCTGTTCGTGTTCTAAAATTTTGTCAACCATTTTCTACTGAAAAATTGCATAAGAAATCATTATTTACTTAATTTTATTGAAGGTTCTAATGTTTAAAAAATTTCATTAAAAATTTGGGGGGTCTTCCAAACATTCAATTACGTTTCAAATCAATAGGTTTCTAATATTCACCAACTGTAATTTTTGTATCAAATTCAATCTATTCGTTCGCGAGATATCATATCTGCAGACACACACACACGGCATCACTTCAAAAACGTTCGATACGAGTTCAGGGATGCTTGAAATGTGATCTTCCATTGAAAACTCGAATTCGAATTTTTGATCCCATGACAACACTTTCCATATACTACGTGTAGGGAAAGTAACAAACATATATTTTTTACTTTATTTATTTATACATATACTTGGCTGGAAAATTTGAATTGTAAGAGAAATATTTTGAAATGCTCAAAACCTGAAACGTTTTTTTAAAAAACTAATTTTATAAATTTCCTTTTATATATGTTATTTATTTGGCTTGTTTGTGGACAAGCAAGGTACAGCAAGGGATATTTAGCTATTTCCTAAATTCTTTGCTTAGTTTGAAAATTTCAGAAACCTATTGGGAAAAGTTAGGAAATTCAATTTTATACCAGCAATGGATTTACCTATAGGCAAACTGAGCTTGCAGAAAGTCTATGTTTAAACATAGTATATTCGAATAAATTCAAACAGAAGTTGATCTTTCTAACTAAAGTATTCGGTTTTTGGTAAAGAATAAATTTAATTTTTGGTCTTTTACTTGATGCAAACTATGTCAATTTTAAATGATACACCAAAAGCATAGAGATTCTTATACATAGAGACGTGGGTTTTCTGGAGAATTTTCAATGATATAAAGGAATTGTCCTATGGATTTGGTTCAAACATCTTTGGAAAGGATGTTCACAGATCTTTCTGATGATGTTAAGCTGGAAACTCTGATAATATTCCTTAGTAACTGAAAAGTCACTAAGGAACCGATTTGTGCTAAACATAGTGCTAAAATAACAAAATTAATTCGAATCTTAAAAAAAATCTCGTCAAAATGCACCATCCTGGGTGTTGAAGTACCTGTGTGTCCAATTCCATGACTGCAAGACATTTATATTTCTTGCTACAGATGAGACTCATCTTTTATTGTGTTAGATAGTATCAAAAGGGGTGAACTCTTTAATTAAAATATTTCATTCTTCAGTAATCAGATGAGGAACTCACTCATCTATCTTCTCTCACCACATTCATTAAAATTGAATCTCCTAAAACTTGTGCATATGCCTACTTTGTGTATGATAAATGATGGCTTTGAGGACAGTTTATTAAGTAGAAGTCAGGTAGGACCATAAGGGAGAATGCTTCTCATAGATGACTCAATGACACCTGTATCCTCTCATAGGCAAAGTGTACGACATTGATAGTTTTAAGGATCCAATGCTAATATGAATTCAAATGTAAGTAGCAGCATTCAACAGAGGCAGTCTTATTATACCACCAATAAAGAACATCTATCACTGGACTCATTAAAGCTAACTAATATTGATATAAACTTTATTTAAACATTTTGGGCCTTTACATTAACTGTATTACAGTGCAATGTTGACATTCACATTTTATGAATAACCTTTTCTTTTAAATCAAACCATTAAATTAAAAGTCTAGTCCAAGTCATCTGTAAAGTCAGCACAGGACTTGGGGAAGTTGCAATCTCAGAAGTCGTCACCCAAAAGGAGGAAATTGCAATTAACAGTTGAACGAAGACAGTTCTAGTGGATCATTTCTTTCCACTGTTCCCAAGCTCTTTCGACAAGTATTCCATAATATTGGTATCACTTGGTCAACTTTGGGGTAAAATAATGGTCCCATGGCAGAATTATAGAATGAGTTTCATTCAAGTCTAAACGCTCGTTTTGAAGTCTTCCACCTACTCTCAAAATTCCTCCATCATTTAAAAATGGATTAAACTGGTGTGTCTTTGATTTAGAAATGTTTTTTCCACACCTCAATGCCTCTTCGCTAGCATCATAAAAGACGTGCAATTCCATGACTTCTTCATTATTCCATGTTATCCAAAGTACTTAGTGGTGACTAAAACTTTATCTATTGGATAAAATGTCAAATATGTACATTTTTCTACATTACTTAAGCCTTGTTTTTCATTTATGGCAGTTTTGAACGAAGGCTCAAAATTATTCAATTTCACAATATTCCCATCAAATTAATTTAGTTCAAATTTTAGAAGCTTCACAGTTTATTTACGTTGGAAACAATACTAGTTTCCTTACTACTTTTCTTGTAGTTTGCTGTTTCAGAATTTTATTCACACATTTTTGCTATTACTATTTTGTTATTACAATGGAAATATTGTGTTTTAATATTTTCATTGCAACCTTCTCGACTGTATTTCTTCATGGATAGCATCGATTTTGCATAAATTTATATTATTATAAAGCGTATTTAGCATCCTCTCCTTTGGCATTCTTCCTGCACTGAAATCTCTTCAATAGTGTCCATAGACACTTCATTTTCAAGTCCAATTTAGGTTTCTAATTTATTAATTAGTCTTGTTGCTTGTCTAACGACCTTCTTTGACATTTTTAATGTGTCAATTTCCATTGTGTTGACTGCTCATTTCTTCTTAAATATAAATAAATCACCCTTTTTTGGGTTTTTCACCCAATTTTAAAGATCCAATCATGATATGAGTTCAAATGTAAGTAGTACTCGCAGAAGCCATCTTTTTATACCAGCAGGTTCCATCGGCGGCAAAGAACATCCATCACTAGACTCATTAGAGAGTCAATGTAATAAAAGCTTAGGCATTTACATTACAGAACAATTTCAACATTCTCTTTATGAATAACCTTATCTTTAAAATCAAAAGTTTTACTTCATGGCCACTAGAGGGCCAAGGTCTAATCCCTGTTATCTGGAAAAAGGGAAGTCAGCACAGGACTTGGGGAAGTCGCAACAGATGAAGTCAAATGCAAATGAATGGACACACCTGTCAATGCTGGCTAGTCTGAGAATTAAACCAGAGCTGCCATAATTCACACAATAGTCCGCATCGTAACCACTAGGTCTCAAACATGAAAGCCTTTGAAAGACATGTTACTTACATTCCACATGGAACACTTATGCCTATATTCATTCTATTTTGAAAACAATACAAAATTATATTACTAACTAGAAATGAATTACCCGGATCTTAAATAAGTGGCCACTACTTATAAATAATTAAGTAAGCAGTCGCTACTTAAAACAATAAATACATCCACACTCCAAATCACACACTGTGTAAAAAAAAAAAAAAAAATGAGGCGGCGGGACAAATTCCCAGGTGGCATGTTTTCGTTGAATGCTAAGATATACAGGGTATGGCAGAAAGAACTCCCAGATTTGGAAAGCTAATAGAAGCTAAATGAAACAAGGTAGAAAAAAATCTTTTTGTACCTGAGTAGTACACATAATACAGTTTGAAATCAACAAATTTTAAAAATTACATCACTTAAGTGACATCCTCCATTGGTGACACATTGATTGAGCCTTTCCCGGTAGCTTTCCATGGCCCTGCGGGTCATTTCAGGCGGAATGGCAGCAATTTCTTGAGTGATTGCCACATTGAGAGCTTCCAAAGTTTGGGGATAATGTTGGTATACCTTGGCTTTGAGGTGGCTCCTGAGAAAAAAATCGCACGAGTTCAAATCTGGCGAGTGCGGCGGCCATCCAATGTCACCACGCAAGGAGATGACACGAGACTCTCACAGAGGCCACATTTTCTGGCCCTGTTGCGGTCCGAGGTCAGTCTGGAGATTTCCTTTTTAAAACAGAGCTTGTTTTTCTGAAGTTAGACACCCAATTGTGAATTGTTTTCTTATCAGGAATGGGATCACGTCGACCGAGCTCAAAGCACAGGCGAAACACTCACTGTGTCATTATCGGCGAACCACCATTTCGAATGAACTTCTCGACAACAAAAGCACAGTGCTCACCTGCCCAAGCCATAGCGTGAACTGAAAACGGCATAAACGTAGCTGTCCAACGACACACTCCCCGCTGTTCTACCCCTACCCTACCCCTAGCGGCGTAGTTCCCAAATCGGGGAGTTCTTTCTGCCACACCCTGTATGTGGAACTTTTGGCCAAATAATAGAATTGTGCTAATCTTAATTTTTCAGATGGGATGATATCAGATAATGTGAAGAATGTAAATTTTGATATATTCAAAGTAAATACATATGAAGGAATTATCTGATTTGGTTCAAACATTGTTGGAAAGAACACTCTTCAATCTTTCTGATCATGTCAAGATGGAAAATCCGTGATAATATTTTTGGTTACTAAAGAACCAATGTGTGCAAAAATACTAAAGCATAAAGTAACTAAAGACCTAATTAAAAATAATAATAATACTGTTGTGAAGGTTTTGATTCCTTCATTTTTTAAATTGACTGACTATTATTGATTTATATTTATTTTATTATTTTTATCTTTATTTAATTTTCAGATTAACATTATTATATTTACATTTAGCCTGATCGTATAGAATTCAATAAACTTACATTTATAACTATCAACATTATCTCTTTGTTTCCTTTACTAATACCTACATCTCAGAAATGCATTTCAACACCTTATTAAACTCTAAAATTTCCATTTACCTTTAAACAACTTCATAATAAATAAATAGCACAGTCATTGCACTAAAGAATCACAACTCAATTATGTTAAATTAAAAATTAACTTTTATTTGCAACAATTCAAACTTTCAAAACATTATCCAATTCATTAAAACCTCCAATTAAATGTATAGAGGTTCAATTTACGTACATTTAAATCAATTAAATTCAGAACTCAATTTTAAAGAAGGTTCAGAATCCACTCTGGTCTGAAGACCAGAGTTTGGTCTGCCTGCATGAGCTGTCCACCAACATAAAAAAGTTAAACTTAAATAATAAACACAAAGTATAATTTCAAATAATGACCTTTGTGTATATAAATAAGAGTGTGCAAATTAGGTATGTAAGCAAGTGTTAATTAAAATTTATATTAATTATTAACATTCAAAATGCCAATCTAATTAAAGACACAGCTACTGCTTTTATCATTTCGGAAAAATTTCCTTTTGGGCTGGGATGTTTCTAGAGAGTGAATATAGATGGCAGCACCACTGATGTGCAACCAGGAAAAACTGTAGAACAATGTGAAGGTGAAGATGTGACCATGAAAGTACACTAAAAACTTGCTGACACTGCAGAAAATCCTCAATACAACATTTGAGTAAATTAGACTTCTTTATTGGAGCAAAACTTCTGACACTACGATCATATGAAGAAGAATCACGAGGACATGCTTGCCCAAACACCAATGAGAATAGCAGGCTTGCACTGACACACTTTCAAGTGTGTTTTTGATGATCGATCACACTAAAATTTGAAGGAGATTGCTGAGAGCACACCACTGGAGCACATTTTTGAGTAACACATCTGTCGGTTACGAAACTTGAAGAAGACGGGAGCCACATGCGAAGAGGGCACTCACTTGTAGTGTGTCAGAAGCTCGGCACCACCACTACTACTCTTGAACATCATTAATATTGAACAATAGAATAATTTAAATCATGTTTTCAGTGACCGCGGGTACCTTGCTCGAGGCCCAGACTGCGGTTTTTAACAGCGAAAATAAAATATCACCTTCCCTAACGCTGGTCAGGAATCAAATGCCCCCTTAGCAAAATGTTTGCTTCCCAAAAGCCACTTGGCGAGTGATAACCTGCACCTCATGTAGAGCGCCTACGTATGTACTGCGGAATAAAAATGATACTACACCAAGAACCGCAAGGCGTGAATTTTCCGCCAAGCTCTACCTATCCCGTACAGCAAACTCAAAGAAATGTCTGGCACCCCGTTTACAGGTGAGAGAGATAAACTGTGAAAGGGGTCCACTTTACTTTTAAAATGTGTCTTTTTTCCGCAAACTCGTGAATGAAATGAGGTCAAATTAAAAGCAGAGAACGAATACTGGAGAATTATCAAAAGATATTTAGCGTTTGAAGACACATTGTGCATAATTTTGAATAATGAAAAACATCAAAAGGATAACTAATTAACGTTACGAGGGAGATAAATCGCCGAAATATTCAATAACAAATTAATTTAGAATTTTGAAGGGAAAGGGGAAAATAACGAATTTTGAACACTATTGAGTAAATTGTGAACTATTAATTAAGGTAGCATCATAAAAACCCGGCATAACAATACTGAGGTGCATCTTTCTAGGTCCTGAAATTCCTGTGTACCAAATTTCAATGCCGTACAACACTTAGATTTTCTACTACTGAACACACACACACACACACACATAGAAATTTTCCTTATTATGTAAGATATAAATATAAAAATCAGAGCAAAGGTTAAAATTAGAAACACTGTATAAAATTCTTTTTATTTAGATTTTTTTATGACAGTGTTAAGAAAAATTCAATGCTCAGGAGCCCTTAGAACATCTCCTGTTCAAAGTTTATACGCTGTCTCTAATGAGCCATGTTTACAATTAAGGCGTGAATAGCTGGCGCTGAATTATTATTTCCGTATCATGTCCTTGCATAACCATCTGCTCCAACGTTCATTCCTTGATGATAGACTGTATGACCACAGACCCTCATGTATTCCTACTTTTGGCAAGCGGTTAAGCAATATAGTAGCAGCTACCCCTTTAGTAGAACTTTATGTTCGAAAAACGAAGTTTTTTGAAGCACTTCCATGGTACGTTAACAATTTCACCTTTCTCAACCCTTTTTATAATTTTACGAAGACTCCGGCTATTTATGTGCAATTAATTGTTTGCAGAACATAGGAATCTGTACAAGGAGTTTACTCCTGTTTTTACAGATGGTTCCAAATATTTTATTGAAATGTATGTTAAGTTTTCTTCCGTCTTCAGTTTTTATAGTGTTTGAAATGATAATAGAAGCTTATCTATCCTCAAGTTGGCTACAATATAAAGAATATTCATTTATTTGGTTTTTATAGTACAAAAATGTAGTTTTGCTTAAATAACTAAAATAGGAGCGAGTTATTCTCGGTCACATTTGGTTACTCTCTTATTGAATGGAAGTTAAATAATGTTTAGTCAATGAATTTATTCATATATATTTAGTTTTCATCTTTCATTCAAAACGTTACTGTACATTGAGCGCATCAAATTCTTTAAAATAATTCTTCAATAATAAGATGGATTATATTTTTTAGCTGTCCATTAGGAATGACAGGCGTTTAAAACAGCAACACTTGTTAAAACTTATTAAATGATCATGCTAATACATCGTACTATTCACTTCCAGATCATCCACAGAGACTTGGCTGCCCGAAATATACTGGTAGATGAGAACAAAGTCTGCAAGGTTGCAGATTTTGGATTTGCCAGGGATGTTATTGCAAGCCATGTTTACGAACGCAAGTCTGAGGTAAGATGCCTTCATTTTAACTATCCATTTTAAAACTTCAGCATAAACAGGATGAGAATAAGCAAACAGAAATTTAATGTTAGATAAATGAGAATAATAAACATTTCTCATATTGAGGGAATAATAAACATACATGGTGTATTTCCAATACTTTAAGACCATTCAGTGATCCCTTGACCATTGGTGAATTCTCAATGCTTCATCCAGGGGCCCTTGTTATGCAATATATTGTTCATATTTCAAGTCATTGTATATTGATTTTTTTTATATTATTTTTTATAATTGTTTTTGCCTGTAAAGAGTACATCCCTGAAGTTCAAGCTGTTGGGTATTCATTCTGCTACAAAGCACATTCACAGGATTGCCTTTTTTTCTCGTGCAGGGCCGCCTCCCCATCCGCTGGATGGCACCCGAATCCTTATTTGACAACTTGTACACCACCAAGACTGATGTGTGGTCCTTTGGAGTGTTGCTGTGGGAGATTGTGACATTGGGTAAGCATGTTATTAAAATTTACAAACCCTGCTAAGGGCAAAACAGATGCAGCCATGCTCTTAGTTGGAATGAGTTCATGATTTTAAGGTTTAGAACATTTCTCAGATGGCTTTTAAACTAATTTAGGATGTTATTTACTCTCATTCTAAGTTTTTACGTAAGTAAATATGTAACCCAGTGGAATTCGAGGACATAACAAAGGGGAATCTTAAGGCTCCACCCATCATTCTGTGGCGCGCATTCTCTAAATTTGGTACTAGAGATCGTATGCAATTTCAGCCATATCAAACTAATTTAATCAAATGGAACTTTTTTTTTTGCTCATTTGCAACAAAGCTCTAAAGGTTTAATCAAGAAAGTATTACCAGCTTCTAGACATACGACATTGATAGATGTGTGGAACACTACAATACAAGCATGAAACTTGATTGCGATTCTAAGAAATCTATACTAGTTGTAATAATTCTGTCAGAAAATTTTGAAGATGTAAAAAAAAAATAATCATGAATTTGAACAAAAACGTTCATTAGCTATTAAATGATATTACCTAGGACAAGTTTGTAGTCACAATTTGCAGGTTTGACCTTGTATTTTCATAGATATTATTGATGTCAAAAACACTTTAAGAGCATTTATTGCAATTTGACATCGCTGGAACATGTTGATCTCGTAGTACCTTTGTTTGATCAACTAAGAGATAACATTAACCATACATTGTGTCAAAATGGGCCACAGTAGTGGATGCCAAAGATGGTAATATTTCATCAAAAACTAAAGAAATGTATCTCTTAAAGAACCTGTGTCTCATTTGTTGACCACGTGCAAACACAACAATAAGTTCAAGACTTACAAAGCATTAGCACTTCAAATATTTGGCGCTTTTATGTTACTTCAAGAAAGAGCCAAGAATTTTCAAAGGATTTTATGAAAACACATCCAGGGAACAACAATACTGTCATAGTTAAATATTTCCTTTCGCAGAATGGATAAAAACAGATATTAATTCAAGTCCTAGTAAGCACAAGAGACCATTTGACAGATATAGAGGCCCTTTGACAATATAACTCCAATTTTTCTCCCAAATAATACACATTATTACACATTCTTGCTGCAATTCCAAGTTTTACTAATACATTAGAAAGGGCATTATCAACATAGACAATTAAGCCATATTTAAGAAAATAAACATAAGAAAACAGGCCGAGAGAATCCAAACAAAATTGTTAATTCATTTGTTATATTTTCAAGGCACGTCCATTTTTGATAAGGTAAATGAGAATCTAAACCTCATTCACTCATTTTGAGGTAAAACATTATTTACTGGTTTGTACTTTTTTTAAATGTTTTAATGTTCACTTACAATTTTCCTGTTGATACATCCTCTAAATATCACAAAAAATGAGTTCAATATATTTTTAATTATAAAAAAACATGCTTTAAAGGAATTTCCTCTATTCATGTTTGATCTATATTGCAAATTAAAAGGTGAAAATTTTATAACTAACATAAATTTATGAGGAAAACCTTTAAAACAGATGGGTATAGTTTTTTTAATTTTCTGGGCAATCATCAAAAGGAATGGGAAACTTTTATCTTCATCCATTAGACGTTGTACTGTATGCATACATATTTTATTTATTTTTACTACTCTCAGGTGCTAAATGAACCTCAATAATGAGTGGGAAAACTTTCTAAACTAACTTATTTTTGACAGAAATAATCTGGAGAGCATACATACTGAATTGGGATATTTTAATGATATACAATATGTAGTTGCATTAGCTAATTAATATTAACCATATTTCAGGCTCAACTCCCTATCCAGGCCTGAGTGCCAATGAGGTGATTCGGCGCATCCGAGATGGCTACAGACTAGAAAAGCCTGATCACTGTCGCCGTGAAATGTACAACATCATGTTTTATTGTTGGGACAAGGAGCCTCAACACCGACCCACATTTGGAGAGTTGGTTTCTCTCCTGGACAGACTCATGGAGAGCGAACATACGTATATTGAACTGGAGAGGTTCCCTGACCATTCATACTACAATATCACAGATTTGTCGGGGGAAAAATTGTGATAGCACCGCATTTGGGAACACGAGCCATTGGTATTCTAGTGATAATGACACACTCGCAGCATCATGCTCAAGCTCAATGATCCATGTGTGTCAAGGTGGCCTAACTGGGCACTGGAAATAAATCTTC
Source organism: Amaurobius ferox (assembly GCA_951213105.1). Taxonomy (NCBI): domain Eukaryota; kingdom Metazoa; phylum Arthropoda; class Arachnida; order Araneae; family Amaurobiidae; genus Amaurobius; species Amaurobius ferox. The sequence continues at coordinate 143,450,002 of OX578147.1, read as the reverse complement.
ATCCTCCACAAGTAAGCCCTGATGTGCTGTGTGCAAAACCAAGGCTTAAGAGAGTCTTTTAGAAAGGTTACATATTATTGGAATTGTAGGAGACATCATTCAAGGCTGTTGTACAGTATGTTAAGAACATCTCAGTCAAATGTGGATTATTTCTAAATGTGTGTATATAGAATCAACTTTCAAGGTTAATCTATTTAAATCATTTTAATATTAAAATATTCAAAATCACCCATTGACATTTGTGCATTTATCTTTATAACATTTTTGTACTTTGTGAATAAAATGCATTTCTTTATTGAAGTTTTTGCAACTTTACTGAAAACACATAATCGTGTTCTAGATGGGCTGGTTCAAGCACTTTTTTTTTGTGTGTCTATTTCGTAGGGCTTGCTGAATTTTAAAAAAATACATCCATCATTTTCATAACTCAGTAAAATTAATAAATTAAATTAAAAACAAAGTGTTTTATCACAAGAAAGCTAGTACAGCCTATTTTATAAACTTCAATTTAAAACAAGAAAAACAAACTTACTTTCATCGGAACAAATCTGCAATATTGAGCAAGGTATCCAACTTATTCGAGAGGCACTCCATGACACCCAGAAGAAAATACATTACTACAGCTATGCTGTTTAATGTTTGGCTTCTAATTTAAAACACTACTTTTTTTTAATTACGAAAGATATCTTAACTTTGAAGCTTTATGGTTATTTTGATACACAACTTGGTATGTATATGCATTATTCTACAAAGAGAAAACTTTGAATGTCATCTCTCCAGAGATTTAAAATGTACACTTGTTACAAGAGTTGCTAAGAGTCTATTTTACATCCTTTACGTCCATTAATATGGCTCTGTCATGGAAAAATACAGAATATTAAAATTGGGATCAGAAAAAGAGAGAGCCCCCCCCCCCTCTCTATATATATATAAAATTAAAATAAAAATATTATATGAAATTCCATTGATAAATTAGAGATAAGTTCTAACTCATATAACCATAACTTAAAATATAAAATAGCTACATATAAAGATGCAAAAAATAGAGATCCATCAATCAAGGGGAGAATAAAAAGCATATATCCAGTCATCAAGCTATATATAATTTTCAAATATCAATGGTGAGATTTCAAAATTGAAAATAACCAAGCAAGTAATTAAGTCAAACACGTGGAAAAGCACTAGGCTTAAGAAGGAATTCATTTTGAACAGATTCTTCAAAGTGTAGTATATATTCAAAATGACCCTAAAAAAAAAAGCTTGTTTCTGAAGACTGAAATAGATAATATCTATAAACTCAGTCTACTGGGCCTACAAGCTTAAAAAATAAAATAGGAATCAAAGATATTTTACTTGAAAAAATGCTGCAAAGCAATAAAACGAGACTACTGTTGCCATTCGGAGATAAAAGTGGAAAACAACTATATATATATATTTCAACTTGTAGACAAGACATTAACAAAATTTTATATTTTTTTTGTTAGTTGCATTTTCTGTAAATTCGACTTCTGTTCTTTGGTAAACGAAATCCGATACAGCCAGCATGACATAACTTGAAAGATTTTACTTACCCCATTGAGATTCCAGCATTGCACACGCTACAACTTTATGATGGAAATGGAGATTCATGAGCCTGGTAGTGTACTAGGAAGGTAATAACATGTAGACATAAAATAAAAAGACAAACTTCTTTTTAATAGAAATGGTTTTATTGCAAGTACTGTCCCGCAATACAAGTCTATTGGCTGACATTGAAATGAAGAGTTTTACATTTCCCACTCTTTTGGTTCCCAACAGCTGTCTTGAATTATTTTGCCTGGCTCCGAGTGTCTGCATGCATATCCATAATAAGAGTCGAAATAAATAGCTTAGCACCATGGCTTGGTTCTATAATATAAATATAACCTAAAAATGGAGTCTGAAATTTAAATACGTATGTGCCAAAAGCCTGGATAAAATGGATGCCTTTTAATGAAATGCATTTAAGGTCTCGCCAAGCCTACAGTAGATTCACTTGCTAAACAAACCAATCCAGTCAAATAAAAAACTTTTTTTTCCCCTCAAGATTTTGAATCAAAATAGGGGAAATTGTTATAGCGTAGATTTAATATTTTGTAAAGTCAAAGCAAAAAATAGGGATTTTTTTTAGTTTGTCCTTCTGCTTCTTATAACAAAATTCTATTTCTGTATTAAAAAGATACAATCAAAGCACGTTATAACAATATCAAAGATGCCTCAAAATTATTATCTTCTATTTTTATAATAATGCTATAATATTTCATTATATTATTTTCCAAAAATTTTCATATGTTTTATTATCAACGTTTACACAAAGTTTAAAATATTTTACAGTATTTGTAACATGTTATATATATATATATGTACTATAAAATTGGCTGTAAGGTATGACTGACTTGGTAGATAAAATTACAACACATTAGTTTTCTTACTGCCTTTGCAGTTATCTGTTGTTCCGTGCTAAAACGAATCTACATATTGGTTGCAATGGGAGTGTGATTCATATTGTAATAGTTAGAATTTGAATATGGGATGGATTTACATTTTTTTTTCCGCCCACTTGTCCCACATTTAGTTAAATGGAAATGCATTGATTTAATAATCGAATTTTCTATGTGTTCAAAAGAACGAAAAGTTTCTTGTTAGAAGTAGGGTGAAAAAATAGATAAAATACATTCTTCAAGGACACTAAAAAAAAAATGGATGTGTTGCATTTTACAAATCTAAATGCTCCAATCTTGTCATTCATGTCCATACACAAGAAATAAGAAAGAATGTATTTTGATTGTTATTCGTTAATAGGAGGACGTTAATCAAGATTGCTGGATTTCCATTTCGGTGATGTGCAAATGGAGTTTTGTCAAGCAACAGTAGTACGCGACATCTTGTTTTTAAAACATTTTCTGTTCACATCTGCCACATTTTTTTTTACTATCCCATAACATGTGTGCAATCTTCACACTGTATCTTTTACACATTAAAGTAGATATAACATTCACAATGGCACTATCAAGTATCCTAATTGTAGAAAAAATTGAACTTTATTTATAATAATTCATAAAGATTGATACTACTAAAAAATAACATCTATAACAAATTCTATGAAATTGAATAAACTAAATATACACGGACAACCTTTTTCAGAATATACAAAATGTGTCACTTTTGCATGGAAAATTTATATGAACTATTTTAAAGTCATTATTTAGATTTAGAAGAAAGTATTGGTTAGAATTCAACCCTCTACAATGTACATACAAGTAAAATCAAATAAAGGACAATTCAAATTTGCACTCTATGGGAAATAAATAAATATTTTATTAACCTATTTATTAATAATAAAACATAATACTACAACGAAATTGAGAATGGAATTAGTTTGAGACCAAACATGGAGAGATATGAATTGTCAGTCCAGAATACAAACAGAATTGCACAATCCAACTTTTTAAGCAAAAATACTTTTTTTAAATGATTCCATTTCCTATACAATGTAATAAACTTCGATGTCATCAACTTCAAATTTTTCCAAGGTCGAGATGAATGGAAAAAGATGCATGGGGAATGCAAACTGCATGCACAAAATCACATTTAAAAACAGACAACCAGAATATTTTACTAAAATCTATATAAATAAAATTGAAAATCTGTCTGTCTGTTTGTCCCATCATCACGGGAGAACGGCAGAACCGAATTTGATGAAATTTTGTGGGTAGCCTAGAAATAGCCCCACTTAAAATTTAGTCTATGTTTGAAATTTCTACGACCAGTGGTTCTCGAGATATTAGTAAAAAACGAAACTTTCGTTTATCTCATCATCACGAGAGAACGGCTGAACCGAATTTAATGAAATTTTGTGGGTGGCCTTGAAATAGCCCCCCATAAATTTTGCCCAAGTTTCGAGTTTCTAAGGCCAGGGGATGTCGAGATATTAATGAAACACCGAACTTTTTTTATAGGAGTTCTACTCTCCAACTCCGTGGTTTATCCAAACGCAAAGGATAAAAATCGTTTGTTTAAAACGTCAAAGGGAATTAAAACTTTATTTTTGAGTTTGATGCAGGATTTTTGCATTAAATAGTCACTATCTGAAAGCATGAATTGTTTGAAACATGAATTTAAATGGAAAAATCTACCTCCATGTTTTGTATTTCACAAGCTTTTACTCAACGATTAGAAATATAAAGGTATTAAAATGGTTATTTAATTTCGCATTTTATGAGGAAGATTCTATCTTATATCGTGTTGCTCGGCCAAGGAATGAAATGAAATATGTTTGCTAATGATTATTATTATTTTTTCGATTTGAATATTAAATAAATGGGTATTGAAATATATCTTATAAATGAACGCTTTGATTTTTTTTAATTATATTAATTGCGAACTGCATACGCCACTTTCATTTATTTTAGCAAAGAGGTTTTAAGCTTATATATTGTATTTAGCTAATAAACTCATATTTTATTTACCCAATAAATTCATTTATCCAATTGTTTAAACAGAAAAAGAGTGAAATGGGTATTTCTTCTAACAATATTTTAGTGTTTTCATTTAGTATATACAAACTGGATCACGATATTTTATTCAGATCTGCGAATTTAGAGCTACAAATTAGGCTGGATATCGCTAACTTGGCAAATTTCTTAAAAGTTACCAAATTGATTGAAATGTCCCCAAATTGATAAAAATGACGTAAATCAATGAAATTTATTTTGTTTTGTTAAAAGAAAGTACTGAAATGGTGTTTCGTTAGCATTTGTCTGTCAGTCCAACCGCCCTACTTAGTAACACATTTAGCGAATTTTTGAAATGTCACCAAATTGATAAAAATATTTATAAATCTATAAACATATTTTGAAATTGATAAATTGCCCTAAATAAACGAAATTTGGTTTTTTAGGGGATAATATTTTGATGATGGTTCGTCAATTTATCGCCAAGTGGGACTGTCAGTTCTACAGTCCCACTTGGCGATAAATTTGGCGATTTTTTAAAATGTCGCCAAACCTTCATTAGAGATATTCAGACGATATTTTGACCACCAATTTATTTGAAGCAAATCATAACATGTCGCTTAACAACGGATTTAAATTTAATATGTTTATGAGGAAGAAGGTTTTTATTAAATCTTTTCCGATTTTAATGATGAAGATATGTATATAAAATAAATTTCATTGCCATCGTATTTTTGACTGGATAATATCAATTACGATCTTCATGTTTAAACATTATTATTATTGATGATTTCGGGGATTATTGATTCAGAGATTATTGATATGTTCAATTTCTTATGGCATTGTTTTATTGCGGCAAAAATTGTTGAAACTCATATATTGTACGTTGTACGAGTAATCTTCTACAAATTCATGGGTATATCTTCTAATCTAAAAGAATATAAGTAGTACATGTATATTGGCATATATTGGAATCAAGCCTTCCGGTATGAAGATGGCAGGGATTATTGATATTTTTAATTAAGTAATCTGTTATATATTGGTAAAAAATATTCAGACTACATATAATAATACGGGTAATCCTTTACTAACACTAGGATATATCTTCTAATGTATGACATTACAAGTAGTACGGGTTTATCTTCCCATATAATTTTAGCACTTTCATTTGGGCACATATTGGAATTAATTATTGCCTACTGATTTAAAGATTACGGATTTATTGATATTTTCAATTTATATATGTAATCTACTAATACAGGTTATATCTTCTAATATTCGCGTATATAAGTAGTACGGATCCCATACAACACGCTATTGTTTTGCATATATTGATTCAATTCCATACTTTTTATAAATTTGCTTACAAAAAGGCCAGGATATTTTATTCTTCAGATCTACCCGTGAAGATAATTTTGAATAACGAGAACAGCCATTCGTTAACTTCTTTTTAGGAGCATTATGTTAAATATTTTAACAGAATATTTTGATTAAAAATGCCATTTAGTATACTATAGGAATTTGCACATGATTGTGAATTTTAAGTTTATTTATATTATATACTCCGTACGAAGAACGGGTATGCTGCTAGTATTCAATATGAATAAAACATATTATGGAGAAACCAAAGTTCTACTTTTTCAATTTAAGTCATTTGAAACAGACTCCAAAAAATTGCCTTTTGATAATGTATTATTTTTTATTACCAACAAAGCAAATAGTGCAATATGTGGGATGGAATGACTCTACACAAGTGTTAAAAGTTGTTGATCCACTGTATTTTAGTAGTGGGAAAAAAACCCAAGGGTGAATGAGCAATCCCTCAAAAGAGTTTTGTCTATGCGCAAACGGGCCTTGGCATCGAATTCTCTCTTGGCGGGTTTGTTTTGTGCCTACAGCACCAAGAATTAATCGGTTATGATTTAGATATGGATCAAAGAAGTCATACCATCCAGCACTAAAGTTTGGATAATATCATGAGACCTCAGATACCATTAATAATTTTGCATAAATTGTAAATGGTGTATACAGCTTATATATACTCTAATAAATCGTATTAAAAAGTTTAAAATATACAGTCCATTACTGAACTATCGTCAGACAAGTTCAATCAGGACAATTTAACGATCGAAGGAATAGCATCATGCCATTGAAACCAAGGTCTTTCATGCTTGATGCACAGACAGGAGCTTATGGCTTAAAGTTCATTACTTTAGAATCAGTGGCTCAAAATAATTTTTTTACCCTAGAAAGGTGAGAAGGAATTTCCATGACCTTGAGCGTCCGATTCTAAAGTAATGGAAATTTTTAACTTTAGGCAGTTCATTTTTGGTGATAATTCCTTGACATCACCTACTTCTGATTTTCTTTAAAGGCGCTATTACAAAAAGCAATTTTTATTGCTGAAACTTCGGCAATTCCACCCATCAATCCTGTTTTAGGACCCTCTTCTCAAACAGATGATGGTAGGGTTGCCAGTACTTTGCCATTTATTTGTATTTAGCATATTTAGCGCCGAGCCATATAAATTATAGCAAATCTTATTCATTTCCCTTCTGCAAGTGTTTTTATAGTATAATTGCGATCTTTAATGTACCCGATATTCATGCAATTAAATAAAAGTTTATGGAATTCTCATTCCATATCCCTGTTCACCATAGATCTGCATTCATAGCTGCTATCTTTAAAGGCAGAGCAGTGGGATATCAAATTTTGCCATCCTCTGATTGGATTGTGTTTAGGAAAGGATCCATTTTTCTTGCTGTGCATGAAAAAGTTGCGGCCATTCAGTAGCAAGTTTTCTTCCCATTGAAATGTGTGATGTTGTTGAAAGATTGCTAGAAGGAATCGCTAAGTGTTATTATAACACTTAAGCATTGGGTATAATAGAGTTACACTTGCTTTGCTTCAATGAATTTTTTTAATTGAAGGATTTCATTTATTATTACATTGAATAGTTTTAGGTTCTTTAATTTTAATAACTTTTTACATTAAAATAAAGTTTAGCAAGACATTTAATATTAATTAATTTCATTGTACTCTTCACTATATGACAAATTTTGAATATTCTATTTTATAAAATCCACTAGCTGCCTTGCATTCAATCGCTGGTGATGTAGAATTTTTTTTTTCAACGAAATGACTGCTATGGAAATTTAAAGTGAACATTATTAAATAACTGTGCATCTTGTCAAGCAGCAGGAGAAATAAAAAGTGTAACAATATTAGAAGACAAAAATATGTTTTTTCATACTCTAATTTTATAATATGTGCTTTGTATGGCATATGCTATTATAATCTTACTCATGAAATTTTTGTTCATTAATAAACTAAGACTCCAACTTAATGGACATTACAATTTTACTCCCCTTTCTAAGCATTTGTTTTAGTTTAGAATGCACCTGCGATGGTAGCTATTTAAATGTGATACCTGTATTAAATTTGAACTTATTTACATCATTTTTTTAAATTTTGCTCAGTTCAAAATAAGATTACTTAATTGCAATTTAATTTACATTAAAATAATTCCATCTGATTTATGATAAACAATTGTTTGCAATGGTATCAAAACATAATTTTTTTCTTCATGAGTTTTGAAATTTTCAAACATATTTTATTTCAAATTTCAGCTACTGTTTGAAAAATAAACATTTCATCAAAAATGGAATTTTGCAAGACTTTTAATGATATTTTCCATATATATAGATACACTCATGTCCTTTACGATTGCATTTCATCATTCTATTAAATATTTCCCCTCATCCCCATTTTACCATTATAGCAATAGGTTACCTACTATTTTTATCCTTTGTTTTGGTCTATAGTTACTTATTTGTAACGGGTATGCTACAGATGGGTTTTTTGTACTTACCGTAGTCTATGCATAGTTTTTGATTATCAATTATCAATTTTATATATATATATAGTGTAAGAATTTTAATTACTTGTATTTTAAATACTAGTAACTTATTTTTTTATTGAAATTGGTCCGATGAACATATGCGAGAATAAAATAGACCCAACGTTAGGCTGGAGAAAAATTCCTTTATAAATACAATGTGTATTTCATTTTAATTGAAATATAATGCCTAAAATGCTTACATTTTTCTCTGGATCACCCATTCGATATAGATAAACAAATTATCATACAGCAATGGCTCCTTACATATAACATTCTGATTATGATTATTAAAATAGCTTCCAGTTCAGCAATTAACACCAGGACTGTTCAGCACATTTTAGCACACATCAACACCCAATATTCAATCACTGTTTCAGCTATTAGGTCCTAAAGCGCGATCAAAAGAAACATGAACTGATACTGTTTGCAGCACTAGGAAAGTGATTCTAAACTGCGGGAATCCCAAATCTCCTAATGATAGACTATGTTATACTGCTGTAAATAATCCCCCATCACTAGTCACATTATCTAGAATATTTCTTTTTTTCACACGACACTTGCTTTGCCAACCTATAGTTTAAAAGATCAAATGGCTGGCTACATTTACGGTGGCATAGCATATTTCAGAAACAAAAAATATTTCCTCTGACAATAAATGGGTTGTATAGTATGTATCTTTCTCAATAAAAGCAATTTGTATTTGCGTACAATTAAATCTCGATTCATACATTGCATGTATGTTTCATATAAGGAGGCAGATTTAAATTTAAAATGGTTTTAATGTTTTAAATTTAAATGACAACATCATGCAGGTGTAAGCTATTTCCTTTTTAAAATTTTATCTGGAAAATGTATCATTTTTGGTTTATTGTGCAGAATATAAATATTTAAGTTAATGTGTTTCTTTCCATTTTAGTTTATTTAAATTTTTAAAACATTTGTTTATAGTCAATAAGTTAAATATACCTTTGTTTATTTTTATAAACTGTCAATTCAAAATGCTTTATTCATTTTCAAAGTGTCTTCACAATTATTACATACCTTTCAATAGTTTAAATTTTAAAATATTTTGGTAAATTTGGAAAAGTTTTAATTTTAAGTGGTTCTATCCCATTTTTAAAATTTAGGATATACACCCCCAATCTTCCTATATCATTCTATTTTTGGATTTCTTTTAGCGAGGAAATTAATAAAAGTAGCGTTGCACCGAATATCATCTTTTGCCGAGAATATGCGGTTAAAATTCTAACCAAATATTCGGTTAAATTATTTTAAAGGTAATATTTCTATTTTATGCCAATTTAAAATAGAAAATGTTTCTATTTTGTGCCTTTTTTAAATGCATTTACATTTAACATCCTAAATTTATTTGCATTTACATTAAGTATAATTATTAATTTAAAATAAAGAAAAAATAAAATAAATCATTTCAAAAGCAAATTAATATAGTACTTAATTTGGTTTATGTTTATCTGCATAAATTGATAATTGATAGTTAATTTCTGATATGTGATAATCATGGTTCATGTTATGTTCTAGAGAATCTTGTATTTACCTTACATACAAATAAATACAAACCCAAGTTGCTTAAAATATCATTACAAATTAGAATTACAATTTATTCAAGTGAATTTTTGCTATCTTAGTCTCTTTTGTAATGTAACTGATAAATAATTTTATCAAAATTGAAACTGGGCAGTCAAATTCAAACATTGCCAAATCATTTTCTTTTTAAAGTGCAAAGGATACTTTGCCAGAATGTCTAGCCATTCTTTTTTAAGTTGTCACACCTGGTCTTGCAAACTATAACAGAGTAGATACTGATAGATAATTAAACAGTTACAGACAGGTGTACCCATCCTGTGACAAAAGACTCAACAAAGTAATCTTCTCTTCAGAAATCATGAAAGAAATTAGAAGAGTTGACTACACACACACAGAGAAATTCTTTGGTCATCTTATTTGACACATTTTAATGGATACAAAGGAACACCTATGGCACCCTCATTATCTTCTCTAACTCTATCGAAATTAAAATACTGCAAAATTGAATATTCATTCAAGTGTTTTTTTTTATATATTTTAATCACCTTCACCTTCTTTAATATTGGTGAAATAATTGATTTTTTTTAGCTGCATATTTTATAAAAAATTAACTATTATATTTTTGAAAATGTAATATTATGAGTTATTTTCTGGTTACTGTTTCATATTTAAACAAGTTAGTAAAGTTAAGGTGATAACATTTAAGAAAAATTGATATTAAATTTTGTTGTTTTTTCAGTGTTTTCTTTTACATTAAAATTATTTTAAATGCGATAATATTGGTAAGTAACAATTTGAATTCATTTTGTACTATGATACTATAACTTTCATTCATTGTATAAAAAAAATGTGCTTTATCGATCGTCGAATATTTTAAATTTTTTTTACTATTCGGTTCGGCCGGATACTTTAATATTCGGCCGAACCGAATATTCGGTTTGACTACCGAATAGGCAGTATACCGAATACCAACCAAATATTCGGTGCAACCCTAAATAAAAGTAAAAAATAAAAAGTTTTAACAGAGTAACTCAGTGAGGACATATATGTTAGTACATTGTTTATTTTGCAATAACGTGCTTTGATTGTACACACTTTAAAACTTGCTCTAATTTTACAATAGGTATTTTTCTCTGAAAAGAACAGGGATAATAATTTTCACATCTCCTTCAGTGTAACAGTGGGACTCTCAATCATTTTTGTGATTTCTGCCCTTTAGATTGCCATGGGTCGTCCAATGAACAACAAGGCATTGAACCAGCAGACCACTGAATCTTGACTATTTGTAGTTTACATTTCAAAATGAAATGATTTATTAAAAAAAGAAAACTGCTAACTAAAATTGAAATAGAGTAATAAATTTCCACAGTGTATGTAGAAATTGAGACTCATTAGATAATAAAGACAGATGATTTCAAATAATCTTACAAAATAATCCAAAAAATCTTTGGATTATTGTTCGAGAATTATTTTTGATTCAGGACCATCCAAAGATTATTTGGAAGAATAACCTTTGGGTTATTTATTCTTCAAATAATCTTTCAAAAGATTTTAATTCAAATTTCAAAGTACATTATCAATGCTCTCGATGACTACCATCAATGGCTGTCTTTTTAAAAAAGTTCATCTTCAGTCCATATCCAGGGTGGTCACATTAAAGTATTCCATTGAGCTGCTGCTCTCTTTGAAACATACTCAAAATATATACAGTGGACTCTCGTTAAGACGGCACTTGTTTAAGATGGATTTCTCCTTATTATGTACACATACAGATTCCCCAGTTAAGGTCTATGGATGTTGCATGTTATAAACATTTCTTAATACGTTTGTTCATTCGTTAAGATACTTGTATACACACATTTCATTTAATTTTTAAATCAGTAGATGTTCCAGAACATACTTTTGAGCAATTGACTAAAATTGAGAATGGCATAAAATGAAGGTTGTTTACCCAGAAGACACAAATAAAGATTACCTCATTTTAAAAATAGTAATATGTACAACTATATTTCGTTTATGCTTTGAATGTTAATATTTTTAAATTTTTACTCCACTATATATAAATTTTTTTATTTAAATGTTCTGTCTTTTTCAATGTACCTAATATATTACATAAAATTGAGGATAGCAAAGTTTCATTACTATTTTACATCAGATTAATGGACTCCTGCTATAATGGACGTATAATAAATGTTGGCCCTCGACTGTCCGTCTTAACAAGAGATCACTGTAATATTTTTAACAAATTAGCGCTATTAGTGAAATAAATAAAATTGGCACATTGGTAAATGGACAATTTAAGAGACTAGATGGGACCTTTGTTATTTTTGCATTCTTGCAAGTGCTCTACACTAAAAGAAATGGCTATTATGTTACCGTGCTTCATACAATAAAATTCAGGGTTTAGGAACCTCAAAATGACACACTTTGATTTTGCTATCTTCAGTGCCAAATTTCACCTGGTGCTGATGTTTTAAACTATTCTTTTTGTGAAATGGTATGTTCAGATTGACCCATAGCTATCTTTGGAAAACGTTTTGAATATGGATACTTTAATGAGCATCATCCTGTACATTGTATAAATTTCATATTTTTCTTTCATTGATTCACTTGCAAGTGATTGCAATCCATCTCTTTTCCCCCTCCCTTCAGCTGATCAAAGCTTGACCGTATTTTGCTGAAATTCAACAAGTTGCTAGTATTTCAAACAAACTTTAATGGAAGTGACTGGCATTATGCATGTAGCTTTATGCTCTCGATTATGTTATTATAAAACTATTTGAAACAGTAACAAAACATTCTTTTATAAAATACTCTCAGCTAAATAGCATTATTATACCTACAGTAAAACACATTTTAAAAACAAATAAGGTGATAAGATATTTAATAACTTAAATTCAAAAATAAATAATTCACACACTGGATTTCTAGCATAGCTGCATTTGAACAAGTTAAAGATAATAAAGAATACTGGTAAACAACTATCCTCAGCATCCAATTAAATTACAATACCACAGGAAGAGCAACATTCTGTGACATAGAAAGGCAATCCTTTGAAAAATGGCCTCCCCTCTCCCACTTCTCAAATTTGAAATTAAGAACATTCCACTTGAGGTTCAATTAAAATTCCTCCTGAGTCATATAAAAAAAAAAGTTTTCAGGGAAAATAACAAATCTGACAAAATATGAATAGCAAAAAATAAACCCTATAACATGAATATTTTAAATCTTGTGCATTCCTTAAGACAGTATTTAAATTATAAGAATAAAAAAGTCACAACTTAAGAGGGTTAATGTTTCACACCTTTTCCAGAAGTTAAAACACGAAATAAGAATTGTGAGTGTTTGAAATTCTCGTCTATTGTTTGACAATGAAGCATAGGGAAGTTTCATCCGACGGGTTCAGTCAAAACAGAAGGTCGAAAACATTTTCCACAACTGCAGTCGAGCACAAGCGAGTCCTTTATGCAAAAGGCTTACCTCAGAGTCTCAAAAGGATCAACACATACTTTTCCTCAGATGTTTGGATGATGAATTCAATTAGTAATTTGCTTAGTGATGACTAATTTACAACTATATGTATTGAGCAAGCCAACGAAATCCTTCTCCATATCCTTGACGTTTTAAGACACTGCACATAAAAAGTTCGATGGGTCGACCTGGAATCTCAGACCGAGCAATCTTGCCCTAAAGAAAAAAAATACATAGAATGAAACAAACACTGTTGGTGGTGTGGTCTGGGTCTTCAACATAATGAAACAAAATGTTGTAAAGAAAAGAAATACACATACTGAAACAAAATGTTGCAAAGAAAAGAAATACACATACTGAAACATTGGTTTTCGCGCTGGAGTTGCACTCGGTAGGCCCGAGTTCAATTCCAGCCACTGCCAAAACTGCCGCCGTGTTCATGCGGAGTACAATCACGTTAAACATGTGGGTCTGAAAGTCCTTCCGAGAGGTTGGTGGTAGGGGGAGAGTACGGTCCCTGTGGATGCCTCCCCCACTGGGTTCCGGTCTAAATTGGATGGTACTTCCCGACCGTCCAAACAGTTACCTTACACCTTTCTGGTAGGTCGGAAGGTCTGGGTTTCAACAATAACATACTGAAACAAAATGTTGTAAAGAAAAGAAATACACATAATGAAAAAACCAGGCCACACACTAAGCAACCATTAGCCCAAGGGGTTGGTCGTGTGGTCTGGGCCTTCAACATAATGAAAAAACTCATTATACCAGAAGAATGCGATATTTTAGAAAACGGCCCACTTTCTGAGATTTCCTTTGGATTAAATTAAAACCTGTACAATCGGATCATAAATAGAAAAAATAGGGTTGTAGCAAAATAAATTCTTATTTAATTTAATAACAATTGCTTTTTGTTAAGACCATTTTTTTTAACAAGCACTCCTCATTTTATAATAAAAAAGAAACAGATTTAAAATTGGTTTTATAACCTCTGACATACACTATGCTATGGATGTCACGAATAAAATCAACTCAATTAAAAACATAACTCTATTAAAAACATAAAAATGTGTTTGGGATGAAAGAATGGCACATTATGAAAGGTATTTACAGAGAAAAATAACTATTTAAAGAGAGTTTTTAATCCTGTAGTTAAAACATAGGAGAAAAAAATGGTTTTAAAGAAAGTGGGACCCTAAAACATAACACTTTTAAAAACAGATACACATATTTCACCTTCCCAGCCACACATTAAGCTGCCATAAGCCTTAGGGTTGGTCATATGGTCTGGGCCTTCAACATATTTTACCTTCTTGGTCTATGTACCTGATAAATTTTAAACACATCATTTAATAATATAATATACTGTAAGTGTAATTTAACATGTTAAAGGAAAAAAACATTATGCACACACTATTTTTTGGAAAGTTATATTTTAATTAATTTATTCATTTTCTCACAATTGTTTACATGATTTGACTTTAAATAGCTTAAAATTTAATACAATAATACAACCTTTAAAGCCTATTTATTTCTTTGTTCTTTTTTCCTCCATTTTTAAACTAGGAATGTTACGAAACCAAAAAAGAACCAATACCAATAAGATTGCTGTTATAATGTATAACAAATTTATAATTGCTGTATAAAACTTATATCAGCCTTCTGTCCACCCATTAACTGCCCAATTTTGCTTGATGAGCTCTTTCTTCATGGCAGCTAAGCATCTGTAATAGTCAAAGACTTCCACCCCCCCTGCTGACTGATGCTCACTAACCCCTGTAACTCGAGTCGGGAGCCTTTGCCTCCTACTCGTTAGCTGTCGATGGGCTCTTTGTAACCAACTGCTGAGCAGATGTAAGGAAGTTTGATGGGGACATTCCCTTATCATTGACGCTTACCAACTGCCAGAGATTGCTTCGCACGCTTGACCGGTACCCACTCAACAGGGTTGCAAAAAAGCCGACTAAAATTAATAAAAGCCACGCCGGTGGTTATACTTTGTTATAGTTGTTGGGTTATACTTTTGGATATTTAATAATTTTAGGAGTTTTGTTTTTAATCTAAACGTGTTCAGGGGTCTTATTTACATAGTCACTCTCCATTTTTCAATTGTTTAGCTTTTTGATATTCTTCTGTTCCAAATAGGTTCTTTTCAATAGGTTTTGTGTTAAAAACGGCGAAAGTTCATTCTTTTTAGGTTTTCAATTTAAATTTATTTAAATTGGCTAATTTGCAATTCCATTTATTGCCCTTTTTATTCCCTTTAATTTGATTCCAAATTTATTGCTCTCTGTTAAAAATTTGTTAATTCATCGCAATTTTTCAGTTTTATTCTATTTTCAGCTTTTTAAATATTTCAGAATCGTTCATATTTAAATTGTTGCCGAATTCATATATTCCAAATCGTATTTCTTTTTATTTTTCGTCTGCTTTAAAATTCCAATTCTCTTTTTTAAAATTTTGAGTTTTTTTTAATTGGTTGACCGTAAAATTAAAATAGTCTGTCATTAATTATTTTATTGTTCATCGATAATTTTGTTTACAATCTGTGGCAGCGATGTTTCGCAGTATATAAGTGAAATTGTGCGCTTTCTCGCTCTTCTCCCTTCTCTTCTGCTGTTGTTTAGAACTGGAACCGTAGTTCGAATAGTTGAACCGTAGCTGAACCGTAGTTCGAATTTGGCTTGAAAAGTTTCATTATCCCCGGTTGTGATGTGTTTTTTTCCAAGATGTAAATTGATTTGTTTAGTATATAATCAATCAGCAGTCCTTTGCCGCAGTGCTCTCTGATGTTGTTTTTGTCTGGAAGTTGCGAGAGTCTGGCGTTTGTTGCGTCTAGACTCACGGAATGAAGAGTCATGCTAATTAGTTTCATATCATCTAAATGTTGATCCAAGATGTTCCGCGATTTATGCGATGTCTGCCGAGGAAGTCTTACCGGTCAATTAAGAATTTGTTTATCCTGACAAGCTGCGAGCTCTATTAATGATGAATGGAATTCACATTTCCGAAGTTATTTAAGACGGACATAGGCCTTGTTTTCTATTTTGATGTCAGTAGTCTGGTGCAGCAGTTGGGAGAAATGATTTTTTATTACTTGACGTCCAACTGGTGTGGAGAATCCCCTTGGAGTTGAATCTTGTAGAACGGTCTTTTTCCGGATTTTCTGCTGGACATAATTGTGACTCTGTGTCATGGATTCCCTCTTCAGGTGTTCTCTGGATCTGCTTTACGTTTGGTGACTCTTCTGATGATTCTTCCTCCCGCTGATCTTTGCAGCTTATCTTGGAGCCTTGGTGATTTTATTCTTTTCCCTCCAAATTCTAATTATATTTCTCAATAGTTAAAATATGTTTTTATTCTAATTGTTTTCAGTTTTAATGAATAAGACCCCTTAGATATATATATTTTAGGTCACCTGAACCTGAGGTTTTTCTTTAACTTTTGTTCTAAATTTTCTGTTTGGCTAGCTGATGTTCTTTTTAATTCTAAATTCAAGTTTGACAAATAATTGAATAATTTTAACATTAACTTTAAATTTAATATTCTAACGTTTGTACTAATCAGTAAACGACCGGCCTTTGTATAAATTCAATTTATTTAAATTATTTAAGTTGTTTAATTTGATTTATTTAGTTAATGAGATGTTTAAAAGTTGTAAAATGTTTTGAAAATTCTATAAAAATGAAGTTTAAATTTTAATAAACGTTAGATTTTTGAAAACCTAAAATCTGTGTTCTTTCTTTTTTGTTTTAATTTTTAGGAAAGTGTCAGTTTTAATATTTTACAGGATTAGCATATTTTTATGCACTTAGGAATAACTGGTCAACTAGCGCATTTTCATATATATTTTTGATGACTTTTAGGTTTTTAAGAACTTGGAAAATATAGAATGTTTTTTTATATATCATAATGTGCTTATAGAGAATTTGGATAAAATTCAAACTTAATATTAACTAAATACACTATTTTAGGTAAAAATAATGACAAAAAGTCAAGTTAACCCCAAAAAAATATTATTTAATACAGTAATGGAGCCATGATCGAGAATCCTCCAGATGGTTTTCAGGGTTTTGGATGCGTAACCAAAACATCCAAGAAACGGGGCAAATGACGTTGATTGAGTGCTGATTTCGAATCAAGATCTTATGGCAACCTGAATCATTATTTTTAGTGAGATATCGGAAATAGGCAATTATTTTGTTTGGTAGATTCTTTTTGTTTATGTTGCTAGTGTTGCAGATTCATATGATCTGAGTGACACATGTTTATGATAAGAAAGCATTTTCTAAAGCTTAGCGATGTTTGTAAATCAAACTTTTACTGTTTATTCTTTATTTAAATACACAAATGTCCGGTCCTCAGACATGGTACAGCCCTCCACCCGAAAAAGCTGAATTTTGTCTGTACATACATGGAGTTAATCTATACATACATAGAAGTTCAAACCATGGAACATTTAATGGAAATACAACACATTAAGGACCAGGGTGAGTACACTTTCCCTTAAAAAATGTCAAGCCCTTTTCAAGGACTTTCAAGTACCATATAATTATTTTTCAAAGACGTCAATCAATCCCTCATATGAAGTTGTATGTATTTTCTGGAAGGAAAAATAAATAGCAAACTAATATTATTGTTTATTTTAACAATAAACAATAATATTAGTTTGCTATTTATTTTTAGCAGTTGAGGAAATTTTTGAAAAACACGATGCTGTTTAGAAAATTTTTTAGGAACAGCGGAACCATTAGAGAAATGTCTAGGGAAAGCAGAACTTCTTGGAAAAAACACAATGCCATGGAACATTTCCAAACCTGCCTTTTTCAAGCACTTAACTAAGAAAATGGGAATTTTCATGTACTTTTGAGGCCTTGAAATTGGTCATTTAAATTTAAAGTACTTTCCCGATTTTCAAGCACATGTATGCACCCTGAAGGACTCATTCACTCATTGCATTTAAAATATAAGATTGAAAAGTGTTGTGTCCTTTAATAAATATTCTGTAAAAATCTTCCCAGATTCTGGTACTGATTCACTCATTACTTAATACAAGTAAAATAACAAAATTCAAATTGATATTTCTCTATTAGATTTTTTCTTTTCTTCTATTTCAATATAAAAGATAAAATATAAGAGATATCCAAACAAAGTTTATATATACAGGGTGTCCCAAAACGATTGAAACAAGCTTTAATTCTGTATTTGTTGGAGATAAGTGGGCAATGTAAATTGCAAAAATGTTGAAAGTAAGGTAGGAAATAAGACTACTTTAATGAAATAGTCCTCCCATTAATTTTTAAAATGTTACACTTTTTTAATTTTTATACAACCCCCTTAAACAAATTTGGTTAATCAGCAATTTTTTATTTTTAATGCAAATCGTGTATCTGTATTTTTAAAATCAACTGAATTATGATAAAGGGAAAAATCTGATTTATGCCACTTTTTTGTACCATGTAAAAGGCTGTTTCATCAGTGAAAATAGGGATCATAAACAAATTGCTGATGAAAATTGTTTAGATCAAAAATACGTTAATATGTGTTAACATTTTTTTTATAACAAATGCATCTAAATGAAGCATTACACAGAGAGATCATATAAAGTAGTGGTACTCACTACGTCTCCTATGTTTCCTATGTATTATCATCCAGTTTTATCTTTTTTGCGATATATCACAAATTTGCATTTTTAAATTGATATATGGTCCCCATTCACAATGTTGAATTTTCAATTAAATATAACTCGCTCAATTTTGAAGATACAGATCTGCAGTTTTTTTTAATGATCTTGTTGCATTAAAAGTGAAAATTTTCTGATTGACCCAATGTGTCTAAGGGGGTTATATAAAAATTTAAAAAGTGTAACTTTTTGAAAATGAATGGGAAGACTATTTCATTAACATAGTCTCATTTCCTAGATTACTTTCAACATTTTTGCAATTTACATTGCTCACTTATCTCCAACAGGTGAAGAATTAAAGAGTGTTTCAATCTTTTTGGGACGCCCTGTATGTATGTATGTATGTATGTATGTATGTATGTATATATAATACAGAAATTTTAAGGCTTTCCCAATAACAGGCCCTTTTCTTTCATAATTATTATTCCAAATTCCTATTTCATGTCCAACAAGTATTGCAACTATATTAAATTCTATCCCACGCCACTAATATTAACAAAGTCTGCCAGCACTTCCTCTTTTCCTCAACCATACCATATATGGTCACTAATCTTAACCTCTGTGTAAACTTTCTCATATGAAACTGCATTCCCAATCACATTTTTAAAGCCTAAAGCACGAAGACAGCATGTGCCCCATGTCTCATATCCCTTCCCCTCTGATGTAAATGTAATTTGTACTTGTGTACAACTATGCAGACTCCATTGAGATTTTGTGAGAGCAAGCAAGTCGATGATCGGGAGCTAGGCCAGCCTATGTAACTACCTCTGTTTCAAGTGTCATGTAATAAAGTAGATTTTGGTAACGTGTAAAATGTCTCTTCCCTGGAATATGTCAGCCAATATTATATATATATATTACAAAGGGGGGACATTTATTTGCAGTGGGGCAACATTTAGTGATGATGCAGCAGAAGCTGCTGAAGATGATTTGCAAGAAAAAAAAATTACTTAGCAAAGCATAGTTTGCATTTTTAACAAACATTTTCCCATTGTGCTTTTCTTTTTCAGGTGGTCAACTACTGCCTCTTCTACCTCAGTAAATTATGTCACAGCAAAGATTGCACACAACGCTTTCACTCACATCTACTTTTTTTTTATGCAGTCACCAACCAACACATCAGTTAGTTTATCAATTTTAAAACTTTGTTAACTAGTCATATCTAAATTCATTTTTTTTTCTAGATCAGTGTTTTAAAAGTGTGTTCCGCAGAAATCCAGGGTTCTGCATAAATTTTCTTTAAAAAAAAAAAAAAAAAAAAATCTTTTGGATGCATCATTTGGACCACAATGGACTTTGCATTCAAACAGAATTTCAAAATGGTTTCGCAACCAAAAAAGTTAAAATACTGTTCTAGATGATCAATGTCGTGTCATTTCGGACTATCAGAAACAATATTTGCCATTTTAATAGTCACATGAATGACTTAGAAAAAAATCCGAAAACTGAACTAAAAATATATATTTCAATAAACAAAAGTCCATGAAAAGAGGATTGAAATAAAAAAAATTTGAAACAAAACACTTGATTGTCACATTCGAAAAAACTAAAACAAAATAGGAATGTCAAAAGAACAAGAAACAGGCAGGAAATCAAATCAGCTTCATAGTCAAATTTTCTGATTGGAAGAAAGGCAATAAACAACACTGGCTCATAATGAAACACACCACATACTGCATATCCCAAGGGCGTCACTTTATCTTACACATCAAACTTCCACTGGCCATTCCCCCCCTATTGGTATCTGAAATCCAAAAGTCCATATTTCTCTTCTCAGCGTATTACCATTGAGGAGTAAACTGATTGATAATGACCCCCCCCCCCCCCCTTTTTCTTAGAAATTCTCCTGTGGTGCTACGGTCTTCAGCACTGCTGCCTGGGGAGGTCAAGGATTGTCGTTGGTAATGATTAAATGCATCACTTCACTGATCTCAATTTGACTTAGTTATTAACAAAAATACACCCCACGCCAGCAACATGTTATTACAGATTTGCATTGATTCCAGGGAAGGTAGAAATCAGTGCCAATCAAGGTTGAGTTTTTGATGTCAAAAACTGGTTTTTGACGTGACATTGGTTTAATCCGTGTTTTAACCAGATAAAACCGTCAAAAACCCAAAAGCTACGTACAAAAGGGGAATTTGATGTAAAAACAATAAAACCACCATGTCAATCATTATAAGATTGGTCACCCATATAAATTTGAACATTATAATAAAAAAAATGGAAATAATTTTAAAACATTATCCTTACAACAATACAAGTACATAAATACCTTTAAAATAGTGAAATACTAGCAACAATTAAAAATAATTTTTCGATTATTTGAATTTAAATATCAAGGTATTCCGATTTCCTTTTAAATTAAACACAATATTTATAACTTTTCTGAAGTTTTATTATTTTAACATTTTACAGATAGCTCAATTTGTTTTTAATATTCAGGTTCATTACACCCACGTAGCATTTGATAACATAACAAGTTTAGAACTTTTCTCTAGACTTAAACGATTTCGCAGCTTAGAATGGATGATTCCAAAATTTGAAAATATTCTTTCTATAGAAATCAAACTAGCAGGTTGGGCATTATTGTTAGTTCAGCTAATTTAAAAGCTGCACTGTTTTCATCCTGAAATCTTTCACACTTCAAAATACCTTTTCACCACGTTATCGGATTGGTGAGTTTTGCACTTGTACTGAAGTAAGATGTTGGGAATGGACTTTTTTAGGCTTCAAGTACAATCAGAAGTGGTAAACAGCCTTCAATTTTTTCTTTAGTATACAAACGAGCAGTTTTAATTTGGCTATCTGTTAAGTCTTTACCCATATATTTCGGATGCATGATGCAAGTGAGGAAATAGATTGGCATTAATGCCTGTTCTAGTCTTTTCTGAATAATTTTAATATGCAGTTGCAAGGAATCTTCTTTCATAAGACTTAGCCAAATGTGGCATGCATTGGCCAGTGTTGCTGTATCTCTTTGGAGTGTATGGAGACTCAGACTGCACTTCTCCATCTATATCTAAAGTTCCTTTTTGCAAGCACTATGATAAATGAGTTTTCATTCTTTCTACATGGTTTGCTCGAATACTTCTACAAATTTTACACTTTGCAGATTGTTTCCCATCTCTGTCCACTTTATAATAATGTTGTCAGATCAAATCTGTTGGCCTTCCACCACGATTCATTATCACTTTATTCAGCTTAAACTTCAATACACACAAATATCTTTGCAGTACTAACACAACTTGAAATTGTTAAAAAAAAAAGTGTATGCTAAGACTACAGAAAATAAGAAACACGTAAGCAGACTGTTCAACAAGCATATATAACCACTGAACGAACTAGTCAATTGCAAATACAAGAAGTAGACAGGTTGATTTACACCACTGCTTCTCTTCTTCAGCGCGGTTGTAAAGTAAGAAATGAGTGACACAAAAGATGCAGCAAGATCACATCATAGAATCATAGATAGCCAGCAAATTTCTGATTAAAAGATTATATAAGAAATGGAAAAATTTTCGAGAAATTCAGAAAAGTTGATAGATATATATCAAGTTTCGCTGTGCTTTCCTTTGGAAGACATACATACTCTAGTGGGATTTTTTTCCCCGCTAGTAACTATTTTTCTAAAATAGGGTGACATGAAAACATGAGTATACTCATGACTGATCTGCAATGTTCGGCCATGCAAACACAAGTACACTGGTGACCAGTCAGCAAAGTGTTAAGTGGCTGCATGAAGCAAAGGAGTGAAATTTTCTTTATAAAATATAATTTTATAATAAAATGCACATTTCTATAATACATAAGTAGTTACTACCTTTCCAGTGGTTTGTCCGTGTAATGAAAAATAGGCTCGTAATTCATCTTCACTAGCTGCTCCGGCTCTATCAATTTTATTCCCCAGAATTAGAACAGGGCAACTGGATAGCTGTTCATCAGACAAAAGGCTCTATAAAAAAAATGGGAAAAAAAAAATTATACATGTTTATTTACATATCAAATGTAAATTCAACAATGGGAATAGTATTTTGGGGTCAAAAACAGGTTAGAAAAATTCAGTTTTTAAAGCTAATCCATCTGCTTAGGAGTGAAGTCATCTGGTTTTTGTGGCATGCTTTAAAGTTACTTTACTGTATTATTATGCATTATACAAGATATAAAAAATTTACATTACTGCTTTAATCAATATACCATTCAAGAGTATAATAAATTAAAAATCAAGGACAATTAAAGAACAATATTAAGATGTCCAAAATAATATAAACATTAAATTATAATACAGTAAAGACACCATTTTCAGTAAAATGTCTTTTATGACACACTATAAAATGCTCAATTAAATTGTAATTTATTTGAATGTCTTGTATGGTGAATTATTAAAGACTTTTCACTGAAAATTGAGTAATTTAATACTTTTGATGATAATTTAATACTTTTAGATGCGTTTTCATACATTTTAATATAAAGATGTTCAAAAACCAGATGTTCGTTCACCATAAAAATGGTTCAATATATGAATTTCCTTAGAATACCTACCTTTATAATCATCAGAACCATTGCTAATCCATGAAGAAGCACGTTCATGATAATAAATAATAAAAAGCTAGTTTTAAGAAATTAATTTTTCTAAAAAAACAAATCATATTTTAGAGGTTGAGCCAGAGACTTTTTTTTATTTATTTTGTGAACCCAATCAACAAATGCAATTTTTATTTACCAAACCAAATTTTCAATTGCTAAGCCTTATTTTCATTCTGCAATTAGAAATTAATCTTATTTACAATTCTAAAATTCAATAAAGTAATCAACAGAGTCATATTACTTATTTCATTTTTAATTTTATATAACAATGCAGTAACACATTTTATAATTAAGGTAGTCTTTATTTATTTGAACAAATTTCAGGAGGGTTTCCGAAATTTTGCAAATATATATCCACAAATTTCAGATCCCTCCATTCTGTTATTTCTATTATTTTTAGATTACTGTTTCACGGCACGAATTTCTACAATTATTTTGTGTGAATTTTAAAGTGTGGTGTCTGAAATTTTTCGAATATATGGAGTAGGATTCAAAAGTTCCCGGACTGAGTTCATAACTTAAAAAATATTATCAATTAAAATGCTGAAACACATCCTCCCTCGAAATAAGATCCTTGCACAACAACACACTTTTGCCATTGCTTGTAAAGGTCATCGAAACACTTCTGGAATCCATTTTTAGCCATGTCCTTTAATTCAGCCTGCGATGCACTTTTAACTTTATCTGCGGATTGAAATCGATGACCCTGCAAGCGACTTGCCAGTTCAGGAAATGGGTTGAAGTCACAGGGGGCGAGATCAGGGGAGTAAGGAGGATGTGGCAAAACAGTTATTTGCATTTTCGCAAGAAAGTCAACGATAAGGAAGGTTTGGTATGCAGGAGCAGTCATGCAAAAGCACCCATGACTACTCAGTCCACAGTTTTGGCCTCTTCTTCCGGATAGACTTGGGCAAATGACGCAGGATGTCTACATAGAGTTCCTTGTTCACAGTGCGTCCTTCAGGGATAAATTTCAGAAGCACAATGCCCTGGATATCGAAGAACAAACACCTCTAGCATGACCTTCCCTTTAGAGCGATCTTGGCAGAATTTGTGCTTGCGTGGAGATTGCGGTAATTTCCATGTTGCCGATGCTCTCTTGGATTGCAGGTCGTATAAAAAACACCATTTCCCATCTCCAGTAACAATTCTGCCAAGTAGGGAAGGATCTTTATCAACAGCCGAAACTAAGTCTCCCACCATTTCCATTCAAATTGTCTTTTGGTCTTCGGTTAACATGCGGGGAACGATGTGTTGACACACCCTATGCATGTTAAGATCCTTAGTCAGTATCCGTTGATATGTGCCCTCGGATATCCCAACTGATTCTGCTATTTCCGATATTGTTTGCTGCCTGTTCCCACGTACTGTCGCAGAAATCTATGTTCAGCAGTGAGGGAAGTCTGCGGACAGCCAACACGTTCGTCATCTTCAGTACTTTCCCTGCATTCTTTGAAACGTCGATGCCACTCAAAAACTTGTGTTTGTGATAATGTATCACTGCCGCACACATGCTTCAACATTTCATAAATCTCCGTAGCACTCTTTCCCAAGCGAACACAAAATTTGATATTAATTCTCTGCTCAACAAATGCCATTCAATCGTCGGTTACTAAGTGCACCTGTCTACAAAATACGACGCCATGGCGAGCCACCGACCACGTGATTTGGGTCAAACCACTTTTAGAAGAGGGGGGAGAACGTAGTAACACAGAAACGTTATAGTAGTCTCTCTATTGCAAATATTTTTTAAGTTATAGACTCAGTACAGGAACTTTTGAATCCTACCTTGTATAATACATTGTCCTTGGACAACAAAACAGATTTGATTGTTTTCAACTACATTCTCATGTTCGAGTATGCGAACTTACTAAACCAGGGTCCGTGCTAGCCATTCGCCTACGCGCCAAATGCGAAAAGATCGCAAAACTGGCGATAAAAAAATACTTTGGCGAAAAAAATGGCGAATGATTTTTTGGAAACTGTGAAAATTTCGTAAATATTTTTTTGGGAAGTAATATGGAATAAAAGTCCGATTTAATTTGGAATAAAAGTCAGATTCCAGACAAGTAGGCCAATGACATACGAGCATTGTTTCCCGTCTGTTTTGGGGACGCTCGTTCTCGTGTGATTAGCTCCAGGTATTCGTTAATTCCCAGCACGCTGCTCCTCAAAACGAACGGCAGACAGCACATTCCTGTCTCTCAAGATATTAGATACTCTCCAATAAACAAAACAAAAATACACTTTCAACTTAAAATCCTGCATTATAGTTTTAAACAATGTGTTACAGAATTATTTCTGAAAAGAGCCATTTTTTGTCGAAAACGATCAGCCGTAATCAGAGAAACAAGTGATAAACATCGAAAGAAAATGTATGTATATTTTTTGATGACGCCTATACAATGGTAGTCCGGAGCATCTGGAGGGCAGAGAAATTAGGAGTGTGCGATTGCGTAATTACTACCGCATCGTTTTAGGATTGATTGTCTTGCGGGAAAAAATAATTTTTAGACTTACGATGTCTTTTTTTTTAGACTCCGCATATAAATCGACCCCCCCCCCCCCTCCCACACTTTGAAGAGTTTTTTTTTTGTCACAAATTTCTCGACTTACGCGAGTATATACGGTAAATAAAAAACCATTTAATTTTAGTTAAAACCAACTGAAAAAAGGTCACTGCTGATTATTATCACAGATGCCAACTTGCGGTTTGCTATTTTTGTCATAAGTTGAATCATAGTTTATCTTATTGTTACAAATTTTGAAGCCTGCCTGGCTTGTTTTCGTTTCATCTTCATCATCATCTTTGTGGTTTTTATACGATCCTTACGCCTGACTGAATTTTAAAACCAACATGAAAATTTATCCCTTAGATAGTTTTGGTGTCTAATTTTAAAGAAATATAATGATGATACTGCATATAAAAATATTATGGATGTAGCAAAAATTGGTTTCACATATGTCCTATGACAACAACCATCGTTGAAAGAGGCATAAGAACATGTAAACAGAACATAAATTTCATTAAGCAGTAACATCAGAGTAGAAAATGTCAGTGACTTGATTCTTATAAATAGTGAAGGGCCAGATATGAAAGATTTTAACTTTAAGGCAGCTTTTGAAAATGGGTGTATAGTACAAAAATTTGACACTTGCCTGGTTTATATGATAATGAAACTATGTGAATTATAAAATAAATTTGTCATTTTTGTAACTCATTGTGATCTTTCATTGGTAAATACAAGTTTAATTTACTAATAGCCTATTTAATGATTAAAAAAATAAAATCTACCTATCTTTATATCTTGTTTAGAATGAAATTAATATTATTAGCTGCATTATGGCTTAAAAGTAGAAATTTTTTCACCGATGGCGACGATAACTTTGACTAATAATCATGTAATTTGGCTAATTTGTTGGCTAACAGTTTGAAATTCCTAGTGCGGACCCTGCTAAACTATGAATTTTCTTTCACATAAAGTGAGAGTAAAAGAATTATGTGTCAGTTAAGGTTTCATGACTTTCAAAAATACTAAAAAAGGTTGTTTTCATGAATTACATAAATTCACCAGTACCCACAAACAGTGTCTATGCTGAATTATTCTTTTCTAGCATTACTGAATAACAGACACTGTATTAATAAAGGAAATCCGAATATTACACTATAAGGTGCAATGCCAGAAATCTAAAACATTAATTAATGAGTTGAACATAGAAAATGAATTGAAACAACAGAGGCACCAGCCAAAGAGTGTGTGTCCCAAAGAGAGCCCAAGAGCTTTAAAGTAAGTGGATTATGAGGATCCGAGTGGTGACTGCGAGTCTACATACCAGGAGTTAAAAATGTGCTAGAACTTTCTGGAAGAATAAAAAAATATATATATAAAATCATGGTAGGAGGTGAGTTAAGAGTTTTGAGAGTAAGCAGTTTTGTTCAGTTAGAGTTTTTACCAGTGCCATTCCTAGTTTGGAGAAGAGCTCCAAAATTAAATTTTGATATGGAGATTTGTGAATAAGTGTTGACTTGAGACTCTGGATGTGAGTGACTCATCAGGTGTGAAAGGCCTCATCAGGTACTGTACTGTTATTTACTATATGAAGGATAGTATTCATTTTCAAGAAAAGATTGTGTTAAATAGCCCCACCAAGTGATTCAATCCATTAATACGGTTCTGGCATTACTTCTCTCTGGATGAATTAATATGTGTCAGTAAGAGAATAATGTTCTCCAATTTTGTTAAATATAATAAAGTAAACTGCAGTGTATATTGGAATAAATTTAGTTCCTTTCTATTAACTTGTAGTTCTCACTTTGGTTTCCTTAAGATTATAGCCATTATAGTTTTTTATTCCGATATGCTGGTCATTGGTGGGTATTGCGGCCACCTAACAAAGTACACAAAAATATTAATTTCAGAAAATAACAAGTTAAACTACAAATAATAGTTATATTTTAACTACACATTTTAGAGTTAATCATTTTGAGAGATTTTAAAATCGGCACATAAGGTATCAAAACACCGTCCAATTTAATGAAAATCTTGATTGCATGCAACAGTACTGATAACACTGCCTGAATTTAAATGGTTTATAAAAAAAATCAAAGTATTGATTAAAGAAAATTATAATATAATGCTTAGATATGTAGCAGTTATTTATATTACTGTTTTATAACTCTAAAACATTTTTGAGATATGTAAATGCAAATCCTCAGCTATGAAATGTTGCGAAATTTCGTGATTGACCCCATGACTGCTCCATGAATTTTGCTCCTGTTATGCCGAGATTTTTGATTCTAAATTTAATTAATGGTTCAAAATTTGATAATAGCTTAAAATTCATTAATTTCCCCTTTCCCTTCAAAATTCAAAATTTATTTGTTGTTTTTTAATGTTTCGGCGATTTATTCCCCTTTTAACATAATTTGTTATCTTTTTCCTTGTTTTCATTATTCAAAATTATACGCAATGCATCTTAAATCGTTAAAATATCTTTTGTTAATCTTTCGGCTTCTTGTTCTCGGGTTTTAACTTCACATCACTTCATTCACGAGAGTGAGAAAAAGGATGCATTTTTAGGTAAAATTTGGCCTTCACGGCTTATCAGTTGTGGACACCTGCTAGAGGGGTGCCGAACATCCGGTGGGATTGCTGTACGGCGGGTTGCCGCTTGGCGGAATTTATCCGTTTAATGGTTCTTGGCATAACAGCGTAAGTATTTCCGCAGTATATGCGTGAGCGCTCAGTGCGAAGCGCAGGTTTTCACTCGCCAAATTTGGCAGCTTTTGGGAAGCAAGCGTGTTGCTGACATTCTTTTCCAGACCACAGAGAGCGAAGGTAGTGGGAGAAGTCGGTGATTTCGTTGATGAATTACAGGAATATAAGAGAGCATTTTTTGGAAGCTGGGGGAGGGGGGGGGGTAAAGGAATGTACGACAGTGAAATGATTAGGTTATTTCGGATAAAAGTATGGCTGGTT
Organism: Amaurobius ferox; assembly: GCA_951213105.1. Classification (NCBI taxonomy): domain Eukaryota; kingdom Metazoa; phylum Arthropoda; class Arachnida; order Araneae; family Amaurobiidae; genus Amaurobius; species Amaurobius ferox. The sequence continues at coordinate 143,420,866 of OX578147.1, read as the reverse complement.
TGAGACGTTTCCTTTCTGTGGAAAAATATGCGTGTATGGTAAACGAACCAGACAGTAATGAAAGCAATGCAGATAGTATAGATTCGTGGAACAGTGTTATTTTTGATGATGAATCTGAAAATGCAATTGATTCTTTAGATTCTGAGCGTACTATTATTACAACGCCGCCAGCTTCAGTTGCTGTTTTTTCGAATGATGTTTGGACATGTGATTTGAAAGATATGAATTCTTTGGAGTTTTTGAACATACCTGGAATAAATCACAATATCATGCCGCCTAATTTAGATAAGGAACTTGATTTTTTAGCATATTTTTTTATGAACTAGTAGAATTTATCGTAAAAGCAACTAATGAGCTTGCAAAGAAAAAATGGGAGAAAAATCTCCTCTCTCCTTCCACATCGAAGACGCCACCTGTTTCAAATGTATTTACACCTGACAGGAAACGAATTTCGTGTGTTTCTCGCACTAGTAGTTTTGACGAGCATTGTCAGAAAACCAAATCATAAAATGTATTTTTCAAAGAATCCAATTATCAGTACTCCTTTTTCAATTCAGTTATGAGTCGCGATCGATTTATAGGAATATTACGTTACCTTCATTTTACTTTTGATAGTAATGCCCAAAAACTAGATAAATTGAAACCTGTGTTAGATGTATTAGTTTCAAAATATAAATCTATATACACTCCTACAAGAAATGTGTTCATTGATGAATCTTTGTTCTCACGGAAAGGAAGGCTGGGATTTCATCAATATATCCTCTCGAAAAGGTCCAGATATGGAATAAAAATATATAAATTGTCAGAATCGGAATCAGGCTATATATGGAATTTCCTTGTGTATACTGGAAAGGACACGGAATTATCAAGCTCTGATGGTGGGTATGGAGAACGTGTTGTGAAAACACTTCTAAGTGAACTTTTAGGAAAAGGATATACTTTGTATTTGGATAAATTTTTTACCTCTCCTGTACTCGCAAAGTATTTGTTGTGTAAGAATGTGCATATATGTGGTACAGTTTTAAAAAATCGGAAGGACATGCCAAAGAATTATCCATCTGTACCTAAAACATATATACACTAATTTTTAATATTTTGATAAAAGAAAATTTGTATGAAAAATATACATCAAATAGAAAATAAGTATTTCCTTTCTCCTGAAAAAAGTAGAATTCTGTGTTGAACGGGTGATTTTTAGTGAATTTTTTTCGAGAGTTAGGCTCACCGCAAAAAATTAGCAGTCTTTTGGGAAGAGTTCGGAAACTAAGCACTCCGTCCTTTGGGCCACGTCAGTTTCGGAATGCCGCCGTCCCGAAAGGGTTAAAAGATCATCCAATTTTGATTATTTCTACAACGAAGCCTACTTTTTACTTATGGAAATGTAAACACCAAAATATATAGAATGAGTTGTATAAGAATTGCTGCATTTCTTTAACACAAAATTATTTAGCTCATGGAATCTGCAATATAACTGATATGAATGAAACATTTATTGATTTTACATGAAGAAGACGATTTTCTTGAGAAAGTTTTATGCATAGAGTTACGTTACTTGTACTTCCATGGTGTTAAGTTTTTAAATAAAACTAAACTATTATAGTATTATGATGAATGAAAGGAATTTAAAAAATTTATGAATGAAATGCTGCTTTTATATAGAGGCGATTTATCTTTCAATGACGTCATTTGAATAAAGTTCATTTGTTTTCGATGAAGTTTTCAAATATAATAAATTAGTGTAGTATCGTGATAATTTTTAAAATATTACCGAAGAATGTATTGAATTTTAGAGATGTTTAAACCAGACAATGTATATTTCAATGCCATCATTTGAATAAAGTTCATTTTTTTCGATGAAGTTTTAAGTTTTCAAATATAATAAATTAATATAGTATTGTGATAATTTTTTAAATATTACTGAGGAATGTACCCAGTTTAGAAATGTTTATATAAAATTGCATTGAAGTTGGAAAGTGTTTCATAATTAATGCTTTATGCATGATTGATCTTTCTTGTTTAATTTGAATTAGTTTTTTAGTTATTTTATGTTTCAGCATGATTTAGCCCAATTATTAGCCAATATTCACACAAATTAGCTCCTTAGTGACTGAAAATATCATCATAGAGGATACCATCGGAAATACAAAAAATTCACTTTCAAACAAACTTAAACAGAATCTACATGATTAATAGATTAATTTATAAAAAATATATACTTTTTGTGTGTTTGAAACTTCCGAGATTTTTTTTATTGAGATACAAAAAAAATGAAGTACCAATCTGTTGCTTACAATTTAACAGCAACTCCTTCAAATATACCATACTGCTCCAAAACGAATAATTTTGTGAACCCATCCGTGTATTAATTTATAAGATTTTAAGTGAGCAAAATGTTAAATTAGATTTCCGTACTGATATTTCTACCTTCTGCAGTCCATTGAATATGACTGCACATGAAGAGAAGGCATTTCTTTTTTAATCATGTTTAGTCGCACAGAATCGGGGTCATAATTTAGGGATGGGGTCGTAACCCGCAATGCAATCTTCACTGTCATTTATATGAATAATTCTATTTTTGTTATTTTTTTTAGATTAATAAATTCCTGTTTTAACTCGCGAGCAACACTGGGTACATTTTCCGGTAAATGAATAAAAAATCAGTTGCACATTTTAATTCATTTTTTTTAAGCAAAATAGGGTTATTCATTTTTTAAACATTCTAATAATTTTAAAAATGCACCCTATGGAGATTTTTCAGTTATGTAATCTCTACATGTGAAATCATACTAAAAGAAAAACAGTCAAACCTTCTTAATAATACCTAACTTAAGGAAAAGCTAGGAGATTTTCATTAAAATTTGGGAAACCGGGAGAAATGGAGGAGAACCCTGAAAATTCAAAAGAGTTATCTCTCGACAAAATGTAGCAATGTCCCCAGTATTCTAGGTGTAACTATGCTTTGTTTTTAATTCAATCGTTCCCAATGTTTTAAATATTTTTTTCATTTTATGGAATATTCTTGAAACTTTGTTGCCAGGAGAGTTTACACTCTCCTGGCTAAAATGATTAAAAATTTTCTAAAAGTGTTCAATTCAGGTGTGACAGTTAATACCATATTTAAGCTATATTGACTCATTACCCCATTTTTCATAATAAAATCACAATTGATAAAAATGACTCATCAATATATGTGTTATCTTCCAGTTTCAATAATGTGTGCATTCCATAAGTAAAATCTTATCACAGAATAATTGCTCACTCTATTGCCATAAATTAAGTAAAAAGAAAAACTATCCAAATTGTATAATCTATTGTGAATTTCTCAAATGTTTACACCAAAACAAATGGTAAAAGACTAAATAATGAGAGTACAATACCTTTATGTTCTACAATGTGATAATATAATGCATTGTTATTTATTAAATATACTTTTCTCAAGCAACAAATAAGTAAAAAATATATTAAAAAAAATTCAAAGTAAAACAATTTTTAAAATTAAAATGTTCAATAGTATTTTAAAAATAGTTAAACAGGTCTAAATTCTATAAAACTCTTGAGAGCATTCAAAATGTTATACACGTCTAAGAAAAAATGTTGTGTATCATAATATAATCTCTTTTGAATGTTATCTATAATGAGATAAGTCTTCACTCACATCTAATTCTACTTTAGCCTCTGGAAACCTTTCTCTGTCGAAAGCATCAATTAAAAACACAATCGCATCGACAGCTGGGAAGTAGTCTTTCCACACTCTTCTGGCTAAAATCATTGAAAATTTTCTAAAAGTGTTCAATTCAGGTGTAAAATTGTTCTGACATAATAAAACATACATACCTTGATGATGGCCCCCTAAATCAAATGTTGTGAATCGCATATTTCCTATAGCTAATTCCTCAGATGCTAAAAAAGAACAAAGAAATAATTTATAAGAATAAACAAAATAACTATTTTATGATACTTTACATCGCGAAAAAAAAAAAAAAAAAAGTACAAATGCAAAAATAAATAAAAGTATAAATATGAGATTAAAATTTTTAGAAAACAAATTAACTAATTCGAAAAAAGAAAACCGAGGTGCACCTATTTGGGTGCTGAAGTACCTGTGTACCAGATTTCATAGCCACTCAACACTTAGATTTTCAGCTACAGACCCCATAGACATTTTCCTTTATTATGTAAGAAGGATAAAATTACTGAGAATTGTCTCAAAATGTAGTACTGAAAAGTTAAGGAAATTGCATTTTATCAGTTACAAATGTGGTTTCCCGGTATTTAAGATGCAAACCTGATTAAACTTACACCAGGACATATAGCGAATTTCCAAAATCCAAACAACACTTTAATGATATAAAAAAACTCGCTGTGCATGTGTAATATGCCCTAAAAATGTGGATGGGATGCATGCAATCAGGGTAGCCGGCCTTTATTATGGTTGGGCCAATTTATTATTTGGGTTGGGCCAATTTATTATTTGGGTTGGGCCAATTTTAAAGCAAATAAATATGCTTGTCACATTCACCAATTGAAAAGACTTGTAACCAATTTCAATTGAAACTCTCAATTCATATCTATGGACGTAATACTGTTACATTGTGTTCAGAGAGGCTCAAAACTTGTAAATTTGCCAAAACAAAAAAATTGGATTTTTGACCTCATTACAATTTATGTGTCCCATTTAATATCGAAAGAGTTTTAGTAATTTTTTTTTTAATTCAACTAACGTGGCAACAACAGATCGAAATCCAGTTACAGTAGCCACACATGCCTCCATGTCTTATTCGGGATTCGAATCCGAGCCCTCTAGACAGCAGCCGAACACGCTATCCACTACACCACCTGGGCGGCATTTTCTAAGGGAAAAAAAAAAAATCTTTTCATAGGATAATTAGAATATTTAAAAATGTCTCTTAAATGGAAAACAAAGTCTCAAAAATATTCCATAAAATGAAAAAAATATTTAAAAAACAGGGAACAATTGAATTAGAAACAAAATATGGTTGCACCTTGAATACTGGGAAAATTTGCTACATTTTGTTGTGATAACAAATGGATATAAAATATAAGCAGTGTTTATTTTGAAAAAACAGTGAAAATTGTAAAATGAGCAAGTACCCTATTGACTTTATCATTGCCCTACTATACTAGAATGAATTACTAAGCATTGCCCAAGTTCTAAATAAGCACCCGCTACTTAAATAATACATTCACTGTCCGAATAAATCCCCACGAAATGTTGAATTAAATGCTTAATAAAATGCTTAGTTTGTGCAAAGCTCCACACACATGGAAAGCTAAAAATAAGATAAACAAATATATTTTTCTGTAGGAAATTATTCCCTTTTCTGCAGACGTAGCTTAAATCTCACCCAGACATATGTAGTCGAGAGGTAAAAAAATTCCAGATTTCAAATTCCAGAAACGACAATTTGAATTTTTATGCATTTGTTTAAAATATCATAAAAAATAAATTGTATATAGTTTTTTGTTTTGTTAGACTGCAAAGATATACATAGAATTGTGCTAATCTTTTTTGAATGCAGCAAATAAAAGTATCAGATAATATAAAAATTGCAAATTTTGATTTATTAAAAAAAAAAAATATGAAGAAATTATAACACAGTTTTGATTCAAACAGAGCTCTCTATAATGATTCATAAATGATTAGCAAAACTGTTCAAATCAATTATAAATTTGCATAACAATTTTCAGATTAAAGGATTAAAAAATGACTCATTAGCTAATTTTTGTAAAATTACCTTATCGAAAAAAAATTACAAAATTATATGCACATTAGTAAATGTTTATAACTTTTAGTTAAGTATAATTATGCTTATTTAAGAATTATTTAATCAATTATGCTTTTATATGATTTTCAGCATTTTTTCGAATAGCTGCTCATATAAATATATATTTATTTAGATTTATTTTTCAATATGAGCCCATGGTTATACATCATATATATATATATAAAAAATCCTATTAAATTTAGAACAGTAACTAGTGGTCATAATACTTACTCTACTACTGCGAGTAAATTACTTCTAAATTATTTAAATGTAATAAATGATAGTTTACGGTTTTCTAGCAATAACTACTTTATTCTAAATAATGGTAAAAAATTAAAGAATAAATTAATATCACTTGGTAAACTAATTGGATTTCAAACTTTTGATTTTAAAGATCTTTTTAATAATATTAAGGTCTCTGATCTTTATGTAGTAATTTTAGCTCTATATAATGCTTATATTACTTATACTACTCATACTATATTTACCAAATTTTATAAACTTCTTTACTTTGTTCTTTTCAATAATTATATATTTCAAGGTAATAAATTATACTTACAAGTCTCAGGGGTTCCACAAGGTGGCTGTATTAGCAGTATATTAGCTAATTTATACCTTTATCATTATAAAAAATCTTTTACTTCAACAGATTATAAAATTTACAGATATGTCGATGATCTTATTTGTTTGGTCTAATACAGACAACTGTGTCATAGATATAGATTTCTATCCGGATAATTTAGAACCAATTCCTAATGAAGCCACTATTAGTAATAACATTAATTTTTTGGACTTAAATCTTATTACTGAACTTACTAATAGGATAGTTACTAATTTATATGATAAAAAACAAAAGACTATTTTAACTTTAACATTAATAAAATATTCTTTTAATTCCTGTAAGTCGATTCAATTGTTCAGAAATATTATACATATCAGCTTTTTAGAATTTATAGATTATCTGATAAAAAATTTCATGTATGCATATTAATAAACTTGAAATTACTTCCAAATTATATAAATATCCAGCTTATTTAGTACATAGTATAGTTAAAAAGTTTGGAATGGTAGATTATACTTAAAGTCTCTACTTAGTATCTTATTTTAGCCATGCATCCACTTTCTCTTGAATAAGCATTATTATGTATTTACATGTTCTTACTGTTGAATATCACTTTTTATTGTCTTTTCGCATTGCTGTTATTTCTTTCTCACGATTGGCAACAGCAGTTCTCAACATTTTATTTTTTGAAATTGGCAACATTGGTCTCTTTATTCAAGGCTCCATTGGATGAGACGGATGCAGTGTGTTTTTAGGTATTCTTGTTTCCTATTATTTTTTAATCTTTAAGCATGTTGTCCAAGTTATCAGTGTTTATAGATATAATCTATCACTGATACCAGAAACATGCATTTTGTGTTCATTTAATAAAATAATTGGACTTGATAATGTTGAATGATAATTAATGTTGGGGTATTTTGAGTTGAAACTGCTCTCTACTCACTCATTGGATTTTCAAACTTTTATTATATATATATATATCATCAAAATATTTTCTTTTTAAAAAATATTAAAAATACTTTTTTGCAGTTCTAAGTAAAAGGTCAAATTACATGACCTTGAAATGAAAAATATCATTTACAGGGCCGTGTGACATATCAAAAGGAAGGTCATACCTTAAGCTACAAAATATGTTTTATTTCAGCACAATCCATAGATTAGATCATTTGAATATGTCAAGAATCTTAAAAAATTACAAGATTTTCCAAACTTCAAATTTTTATAAATAAAAACTAATGAAAATTGGGGAATAAAATTTTGCATAGTGTCTTATATGAGTGGACAACAAAACAGCCAGATTCTTTTTAAAAAATCTGTGTCAGTCGAGTTAATGTTACTTTTTTGTGTTAATATGATAAGGAATGATCCAGATATACTATTTTCTTCGTATTTTCTCCACCAAATATTCCTGACTACAGTGGTAAGGAAGCAAACATGTTGTATGCCACAATTGTTAGTGTTTTTAAAAACATTTCACTGCAATTAAACTTTATATGCCAAGTCAAATTTTAATATTTTTGGGCCGGGTAAAAATTTTAACATTTGGCCCGTACAAACCTCTATCATAAGTATCATAGATTATATTGATGTGGCCATTTTGTGTGTGTGTATTAAGAGTTGATTTTGTGCTTTAGGGCATAAAATACAAAATACTTTTCAAATAAAAAAAAATCCCAGATACAAAATGCATGTATTTTCAAAATGAATTTAAAAAATTAATCATTGCTTAGTATTGGACTGAACTGAATTTTCAATACAAAGCAACATGTGTCTATACATTTTATTAGAAATAAACAAACCTCATATTTGTTAAATATTAATAACGGCATTTTAAAAAGATTAGAAAGTATTGCAAAAATAAGACTTAAATGCCTGAGCTCTTTGAAATTTTAAATCTCCAAATTAATAAAGTAAAAATATGAATCTACACTGCTGGCCATCAAAAATGCAACACCATGAAAGACAAGAGATATCAAAGCCAAATTTATTGGATAAAGAACATAAAGTACAAGGATGAATTGATTAAAATACAGCCCCGTTCAACTTGCGGAACACGAAGAAATCAGTATTTTGTGCAGCTGCCATGGCTGACAATAACTGCTGCTACACGCCTCAGCATTGAAAGAAAGAGACTTTGGATGTGTTCTTGGGGTATGTCAGTCCATACTGCTTCCATACGTTGCCAAACTTCATCTGTCATAGCAACTGGTGGTGTTTGCTGGGCCAGTCGTTTGCCAATCATCGACCAGACATGTTCAATGGGCGACAGATCTGGAGAACAGGCGGGCCAAGGGAGCAGTGGAACTTGGTGGGCACTGAAGAAATGCTGAAAGATATGTGTCACGTGTGGTCTCGCATTGTCCTGTTGAAACTTGGCCGCAGGCAAGCCTTGAAGATAAGGTAAGACAACAGGCTCCAAAATTTCAGAAATGTAACGGTGGCTGTTGAGTGTACCGGCAATGCATATTAAGGGGGTGCGGGAGTAAAATCCAATGCCACCACAAATCATAAAGCCAGGTGAAGGACCGGTATGGTGATGCATAATGCAAGAGCATAATGCATAATGCATAGTCTGGAATCAAAAGTAATTGCAGCAATAGACGCCTTGCTGAAATTGCCCATTGCTGCAGACGACGTCAAATGGTACGTGCTGACACAGATTGTTGTGCAACAGACCTTAATTCTTGCTCTAAGGTTGTTCATGTTGCAGTGCGATCCATCATTGCCATGTGCACAACATGCCTGTCCTCACGTTCGGTGGTGCAGCAAGGCTGGTGCAATCGTTCCTGTCGGTTGGTCAGTCCCTCCTGCACCCACCGATTCCATATTCGCATCACTGTGGCTTGATTTCGTCCAACACGAGCACCAGTTTCGCGGAAGGATAATCCGCAATCTCTATAAGCCACAATTCTTCCTCTGTCAAACTCAGAAACATGCTGGAATGGCTGCCGTATTCTTCGACGAGACATACTGAAGCTTCCCACACAAAAATACAGGGTGAAAACAACATTCCTGTACTTAAAACAGCCTTCGCTTCTCTCCTTATATAGCGCTTGTAGGTGGCGCTACTGGCACACATGATTTGCATATGAGCTAAAATTCTAATCATTTGTATTTCCTATCGAGGTCTACGTATGGTGCAAATTTCATGCTTATTGGATGCTTCCTTCATGGTGTTGCATTTTGGATGGCCAGCAGTGGAGAACACATTTTATATAACATACAAAGATATAATAAAAAATCTGATGTGTGCAGCCCTTTCCCTACAGAATCAAATAAGTTTTCTCTTTATTTCATTATTGAGTTTAATTGCACAAAATAATGCATATAATTATTCAAAATTAGACTAAATTTGCACTTTTATATCAATTTTCATTTCCATTTGGTAACTAGATTATTTTCAAAACTGGCGTAACAAATATGCAAAAAAGGCTAAAAGATCTTGAGAATGGCTAGTCCTAGAATAATAGGGTTGGTCCTATTATTTTTATTGTCAAAAATTATGTATAAAACAAGCATTTAATTGATAAATTTGAGCAAACATAGTTTTTTATTTTTAGACTTTGACAATTTTTGTGGGCCATTTCACAAAAAAGGCTATTTTTTAAATCCCAAATCGCACCAAAATCTAATCAGTGCAGGATAATCCACAAGTGACTTTTCTATCTACTAAATTTTGTGAAATTTGGTCTATTAGTTTTTTAGCTAGAGTAGATACAAACATTTTTTGTGGGCTATTTCGCAAAAAAAGGCAGGTTCGTATCCCCAAATCGTACCAAAATCTAATCAGCACACCAGGTTAATCACAAATGAATTACATATAAAATTTTATGAAATTTGGTCAATTAGTTTTAGAGTTAGAGTGAATATATACATTGCACAGACAGACAGACAGACACACACACACACGTCATGCTAAAAGAGTGTTTTCGTGTTCCAGAGGTCTCAAAACTTGTAGATCTGTCGCAAACTCGAGTTGCGATTTTCGATATGATTCCAATATTTTCCCTATACATGACCATATAGCAAAGTAAAAAGAAATTTATGAAGAAACCTTCATACAGTGGCAAATGGTTTATACATTTTATTTTTTACAGAACTATATAGCATTTTAATTCTCTTTTGCATACATATTTCATACAGTCATATAAATTTCCTGAAAAACCGGAACTAACATCTCCCAAACTCTAAATTAAAACCCTTAGTGTAGTGTTTTTTAGTGTGTTGCACGGAACTCTTGGACTTCCACAATCGTATTCCAGAGCTTCCACAATGTAATAGTTTCGTGCAAAATTTCTTAAAAATAATAAAAAAGCAACATTTGAATGCATAATTTGGACCACAAAGGACTTTTTCTCATTGCCATAAAATTAAATTTCAAGAGGGTTCTGCTACCAGATAAGTTTGAAAAACACTGCCTTAATGAATCCTGCTATTCTTTCTAGAATTCGCCTCTGAATCCATATCAGTTATCATCTAAGTTCTATTTATAGCCAATCTTAAGAAATAAATTTTAACTTTATGAACTAGAAGTGAACAAAGGACTGAAGGTGGAAATCCTTAGTTAATCCCCAATCCACTCCGGAATTTTCCGCTGAATCCATATCAGTCATTATCTCTATCTAGAGCCAATTCTGAGAAATAAATATTTTAAGAAAATTCTTAAACTAGAAGTGAAAAAGAAACCGGAAGTAAAAATTCTTAATGAACCACCCTACTTTCTCTAGAATTGGATGTGGAATCCAGATCATCAGTTATCATCTAAGCTCTATCTATAGCCAATTTTGAGATATAAACGTTTCAAGTAAATTGACAATTTTTGAAGCAGAAATGAAAAAGAACCGGAAGTAGAAATCCACCGTCAGCCTCCAACCTCGCAGACATATGGTGCTACCTTCAAATCAGTCATCATCTGAGTTTTATCTATAGCAAATCAAAGGAAATATATGTCTCAAGAAAACATTTTTTTGAAAAAATATAGTACGGCAAATTTTTGCCAACAATAAAACTCATAATATAGCACAACCTCGATTAAACTGCCAAGAGACTAACATTGATAAATACTTGCCAAATCAAGATACTACTGCATAAATCTTACCTTTAGATGCGTTTTAAGATTTTTTGTGGTTATGAAAGTCCCATTTATAATGACATATTTTGGTTTCCATAATTGACATTCTTGCTTTACTTTTCTATTATCATCAATAGGTATTACCTTAGAACATTTCCAATCCAATCCTGCACATCATAATTCATTAATTATCTAAATACATTTGCATAACGAGCAGCAGCATCTTCCATCTTTTCTCATGTCTTTGCAATAACTAACTGTATTGCATCTCTTTAATTTACTTAAAATAATGCACAGCAAAACTTGAATTGCCTATGTTACTGTTTTCAAAGAATGCAACTTTAAGCTTTCTTATTGCCCCTTTTCTTTAAATACATAGATAGGAAGGAGCCATCTACCAAACAGAATCATTATATAAATCCAATATGAATGCAAAGTTTATAACCGAATCCGAAACTATATTTTTCACAGGCTACTACAGTCCACAGATACTAAACATCCCACTAATTAACATCTTTATAAATGCCAGGTTGAAAAAAGGTGTTTAGATTAACTACTAGAAATGAAATCAATGAGTAGACAAAATACAGACTAGCAGTTTTCTCTTTTGCGAATGGTTCCTCTAAGGCTTAAACACCATAGTTGGAAATCTGAGAAAATGTATTTTGAGTATTTTGAAAATACAAAATACTCTGAAAATGTATTTTTGATACATTACCAAAATACTTCACTTTTTCAGTTTAAAATACAAATGTATTTCAAATACATGTATTTTTGATACTGCCCAACTCTGATGCGTGTGTGTGTATATATAATAGTTTGAAAATCCAATGATAGAATAGAGAGACATTGTAACTCAAAAAACCCTAACTTTAAAATATGCCTACATAATAAAAAGAAGTATTAAATAGAGAATCATCAATCAAATAGGAAATAAAGTGCAAATAATAAAAATATTATATATATATATATATATATATATATTAATTATTTTTTACAAAATATTACATACAAAAAACATAAGAGTTTTGTGATGTATAATATAATAATTATTTTATAATTTAATAATTCATAATGTAATAAATATTAAAAAATATATTATATATTATGCAATATCATGCTAAATACTCACTTCAGTACACAAATAAATGTCCATTGAGTATATAAAGAAAAACTACACTTGTATCTACAGTATATTCTGAGAAAAGGTACATGGAAATTGGGTAAATTAAAATTGTCTGTATACAACCTTCCGACGTCCCTTAAAACATAAACTAATTGTAATTTTATCTACAGTATAACGTAGTAGTCTTCTACATATTTGAAGTACCTCATTCTTATTAAATGCATTTTTTCAAAGCTTCCTTTTATTTATTAAAAATAAAATGCTCTCTTACAAAGTTCCTACTTCAAAATCAAAAACACATGACCTAATTCTCTCTAATTTCCTTTCTTTTAAAACCCTATTTCAGCAAAAAGTCAATTTTATCAGTTTGCAAACAGGAGATCAGCAGAATGACTGATGATCATTTCAGACTTCATAATTTCAACAGAATAACCAATTAATTCTTCAGACGATCATTTTCTTTAGACACAGCAGATATTTTTACTTTATTTTTAGTATGGAATATGGTATTTTTTTTTTTTCCAAGATATAATAATTTAAAATGCTATTAGAATTTGCTTACATATTTTAAATTATGAGCAATATTAGGTATATCTGTTAGCATATATTAAAACATAGCATATATTGTTCAGTTACATACTTCACTATAAAAATGAATGGTACAAAATACATATATTCAACTAATGCAAATATATATGATGAACGTTTAAACTAAAGTAACTGAGATGACACCATACTCACTAGGATGCAACGTAGGAACATGCTGTGCCATTCTGTCATCTTTGAGCATGTGCAGTAGTGTTGTTTTGCCAGCATTATCCAAGCCCAAGAAAAGCAACTTTCCACTCTTTTTCCATAACCCTAGTGACCATGCAAAAATCATGCTTAACAAAAAATGACTCACCCACAATCGTTAAGAATACTGTTATTTCCAGAAGAAAATACCAACTATCCTTTCCATAGGCTGTCATTATGTACCCATGGAGGTTTGACCGATCATAATAGTTGTGCAAAATCAATATGTACCCCAAACATTTTGACACTGAATTTTGACTTGGGTTACATAGAGCTGGCTATTTAGCATAATATATAACAATGTAAATGGTAACAAGTTAGCCTTTAAATTCTTAAGCACAGTGGATTTTTTTTTGGAAATGACAGTCAAATGTATTGTTTATTTCACACTACACTATTAGTACGAAATATTAATGGTTGAAATAGTGATGCAGCAATACAGTGGAGAGGGCTATTTTAATTGGATAAAACATTTAGTATGTTTAATTTCAATATTTATAACAGTCAATGTAGCTCAACATACACTGCTGGCCATCCAAAATGCAACACCATGAAAGACAAGAGATATCAAAGCCAAATTTATTGGACAAAGAACATAAAGTAAAAGGATGAATTGATTGAAAATACAGCCCCGTTCGACTTGCGGAACATGAAGAAATCAGTATTTTGTGCAGCCGCCATGGCTGACAATATCTGCTGCTACGCGCCTCGGCATTGAAAGAAAGAGACTTTGAATGTGTTCTTGGGGTATGTCAGTCCATACTGCCTCCACACGTTGCCAAACTTCATCTGTCGTAGCAGCTGGTGTTGTTTGCTGGGCCAGTCGTTTGCCAATCATCGACCAGACATTTTCAATGGGCGACAGATCTGGAAAACGGGCGGGCCAAGGAAGCGGTGAAACTTGGTAGGCATTGAAGAAATGCTGAACGATATGTGCCACGTGTGATCTCGCATTGTCCTGTTGAAACTTGGCAGCAGGCAAGCCTTGAAAGTAAGGTAAGACAACAGGCTCCAAAACTTCAGAAATGTAGTGGTGGCTGTTGAATGTACCGGCAATGCCTATTAGGGGGGGTGCGGGAGTAAAATCCAATGCCACCCCAAACCATAACGCCAGGTGAAGGACCGGTATGGCGATGCATAATGCAAGAGTTATGCACTCTCTCGCCACGGTGCCGCCAAACCCGGATACGACCATCGTCGTGTTGTAGACAGAATCGTGATTCGTCTGAAAACACAATGCCGTGCCATTCGTTTGTCCATGTCCGGTGTTCAACGCACCATTGCAGCCGCATACGCCAATGGTCTGGAGTCAAAGGTAATCGCAGCAATGAACGCCTTGCTGAAATTGTCCGTTGCTGCAGACGACGTTGAATGGTACGTGCTAACACAGATTGTTGTGAAACAGACCTTAATTCTTGCGCTAGGGTTGTTGATGTTGCAGTGCGATCCATCATTGCCATGCGTACAATATGCCTGTCCTCACGTTCGGTGGTGCGACGAGGCTGGTGCAATCGTTCCTGTCGGTTGGTCCGTCCCTCCTGCACCCACTGATTCCATATTTGCATCACTGTGGCTTGATTTCGTCCAACACGAGCACCAATTTCTCGGAAGGGTAATCCGCAATCTCTATAAGCCACAATTCTTCCTCTGTCAAACTCAGAAACGTACTGAAATGGCTGCCGTATTCTTCGACGAGGCATACTGAAGCTTCCCACACAAAAATACAGGGTGAAAACAACATTCCTGTACTTAAAAACAGCCTTCTCTTCTCCCCTTATATAGATCTTGTAGGTGGCGCTACTGGCGAACATGATTTGCATATGAGCTAAAATTCTAATCATTTGTATTCCCTATCGAGGTCTACGTATCGTGCAAATTTCATGCTTATTGGATGCTTCCTTTATGGTGTTGCATTTTGGATGGCCAGCAGTGTATCTATAAAGTAGTTTTTTGATTAAAAAAAAAAGTACCTGGAAAATGTTAATGAATCAAGCATTTTTATTGGCATTCATACAAATAATGTCTAATTAAAAAATAAAGATACAGTAATCTTATAATACAGAAAACAATCCCAATTGTTCATTGACCTCTGACACACAATCAGCAATGCGGCCGTCCAAATGGTTGCTCTAGTCCTTGCTGACGAGCCGGACGGTCTGGGTCTTCAACACAATCAGCAATTATCAACATGGTAACAATTTTCACCAAATGCGACAAGCACTACAGTGATGCGCACAAGATTAACCAGCCAATAGGAAGAGAAAATGTTGGATTTTTTCACTTGCAAGATAAATCTTGCATGCACATTGTCTTCCCATTGGTTAATTGATTTCTTTTGCTCATTGTATTTGGTAGAAACCAGCTGTAAGAGAAAAAACACATCTTCTCATTGTACCTTGTTCCTAGGGTTAAAAATGTGTCTAAAAGTGCTAAAAACAAGAACTGCTTTGTTGAATGTGAATTTTAGCACTCTTTTCTCAATAATAGTGAATTTTAACACTTTCTCTGAAAACTGTCAGTACGCTCTGTAAAATCACAATTTTTTTTTTTTTTTTTGCTCTTTCATAAAAATTGTGAATTGCCACACTTTTGTAACCAAAAAATATGTGAAAAAGTATGAAAAAAAAAGGGCAAACAATTCCTACTTTTCAAAGAAGGAATATTTTTGATAAGTAGAATTTTTCAACTATAAGAACACAAGGAAGGAACCATGCAATTCCCCCATATTAAATTCCAGAAAGTAGACTAAAGCAACAAACATTCCAAAATGAGTTAGTAATAAATGACTTTTACAATAACTAGCCATAACCTAAGTGGATAATTAAGTTAGCTTCATGATGCAGAATTCAAATGCATGCTATTCAGAATTCCATGACTTTGATTCAAAAAGACAAAAATGGTATTGACAAATCCTCCCAAAACATTTGCATGTAGCAACAACTTACTAGGATGTAACGTTGGGATGGGTTGAGTCATACGATCATCTTTCAGCATACCTAATAATGTGGTTTTCCCAGCATTATCCAGGCCTAAAAATATTAACTTGCCACTCTTTCGGTAAAGGCCTGGAAAAAAATCAATCATTCTGGTTCTCTTAGAAAATACAGTGAATCCTATTCTTTTAATACAAGGGAAAGAAAATGGCTCAAGTATGGCAAAAAAATACCTGTGATAAAAAACTTTGTGAGTAAGCAGTGTAAAGTAAAAATACAGCCAACTGGTTTTTGAGACAGTTACGCAAGCTAAGAAGTTCTTATCTTTGCTAGATATCTTATCCTGAAGAAAGTTTATTTTACTTCCAAAACTTGCTTTATGCTGCAGAACACATTTTTTAAGCTAAAAAACTGATGTGTAAAGAGGTTCAATGAGATAAGCCAATATACAATTTACTCCCAGAATTAAGGATCTAATGCCAAGGAGTAATAAAAACCTAATGTGCCATTTTTATTTAAATTAAATCTAAATTTTTAACATTTGAAATACGGAGGGTGTTTACACATTTTTGTTACGATTTTGGAAAATATATATATATATATATATAAACAAAGATAAGAATTTTATTTTCTAATATGTTCAATCTGATAGCCCTTTTGTTGAACTATCATATTACATCTTGATTTCCAAGATAAGAGCTTATTTTAAATATCAAGGTTGATTTTGTTCCACTCCTCCAACACAATCCTCCAGAGTCCATCCAATGTTTTGGGATGCCGCTTATAAAGAACTTGTTTGAAAAATCCAAATGACAGTAATCCATAGGAAACAAGTCGGGGGACTTTGCATTTTAGCAGGACGGATTTGTATTCCATGAAGAAGAGCAACATTATTAGCATTCATTCTGAAAATTATACTAAACTAAATATTTTTCCTAGACATTTTGATAGAATGACACAGGTAAGGGATTGATAAATGATACTATCTTCGATGTCATGCAAAAAAATTTAGCAGAACAAATTTGCGAATGTGGGGGTGCTGCATTTTTTTTGCATTCAGTCACAAAAATTAAGCTCTATAGAGTGAACCTCAAATAAACCAGTTTGATATGGCAGTGGACAGGATAAGTTGACACCATCGAGGTAGTATATATGGAGAGAGCTTAAGGGTTGCAATCGTCATCAAAGATAAAGGGAGTTGTAGACAGGACGAATTTCCTCCGAACCTGTTTTCTTCCGACTCTCACCCTGTACATTTCAATGGAGATTTCTGACTGAGAGCGCACTTAAGAAATATAAATGGTAAAATAATGGTTATGTACTGTTGTGCTTACAGTTGCAAGAAAAAGCATGTAAAAGGAGGACTTTACTCTTTTCATGGGTAAGTTTTTTTTTTCATTATATAGCTTACAAATATAGTTAAGAAGTAATTTTGCAAGATTTTAGCGTGGTGCATTCCATTCGGCTATTAATTTCATTGCTTTTAAAGCTGTATTATTAGAAGTTTTGCTCTATTTTTGGTGTTTGTGATATTGCAGAAGACTTATAATATCATTCTAACACTTCAAGAAAACATTCGGAATACTTTTCTGACAGTTATAGAGTTATTTTTGGTATTCTCGTATGTTTTCCCTTCGAGGTAAAACTTGGAGACGGTTGGCGACTCGCAAGATCGGGTGGCTAGGGAAGAAAAATAGGAGTTTAGATAATGAACGTAAAGACATGTCGTATGATAAAATTTTACGTTCATAATAAAATATAATAATAATTTACATTCATTGGCAATGTCAGCTAGATTTTACATCATGATTTTTCAGTGCATTTTATTTAAAGATATATGATCTGAAATATGAGTACGATCTCATTTCTAGTTCAGAGTAAATCGTACTTAATAAGTCGATGTTGTTAATCTTATCCTTGAGATTGAAAAATCCTTGAAGTTAAAAAAAAAAAAAACAGAAAGTACACTACACAGTTTAGGTGATAAATCGCCAAATCATGAATGTCCTTCTCTTCCTCGACCTACTACCCCTGCTCTGTGTTTGACCATGCTACTAGCATGGGGAAGATTGGACCGCCCTCCCTCCATATATACTAACTCGGTGGTTGACACGCATGATTATAGCTTTCGCACATCGCATTCCAGAAGTAGACAGAATTAAAATGATTTGAGAATTAAATGACCCTAGATTAAAATGATTCTGAAAAAACATTATAGTCACAAAACTGGTAATTTACTGCAGAATTTTTAATCTCTATGAGCACAAATTTTGTCGCTAATGTCAACCTGGTGACAGAGAATTTGCCTTTCTAAAGTTTAGAAATATCCTAAATAACACAAATTAAATTCGTTGATGGAAATGTCCTTTATAAAATATTGGAACAACAAACTGCAGAAGCATGCAGTTATGGAAGACACTTTTAAAGAAATATTGTACACTTTTTTTACTTCTTAATATCTAAATAAATCATTTTACATAACCCTGTTCTGCTTATTGCTTTAAAGATTGTAAGCTGTTTATTAAACATGACAAGCACAAAAGGTATAATATTCCAGAAATCAAAATTTCATGTTAGCATGTTACAAATATACATATGACAGACATACTGTTGTTGTTGTTGTTGAGACCCAGACCATCCGACCTACCAGAAAGGTGTAAGGTAACTGTTTGGACAGCCGGGAAGTGCCACCCAATTTAGACCGGAACCCAGTAGCGGAGGCATCCACAGGGACAGTACCCTCCTTCCCCTACCACCAACCTCTCAGAAAGACTTACGGATCCACATGTTTATCGTGATCGTACTCCGCATGAACACGGTGGCAGTTTTGGCAGTGGCTGGAATCGAACCCGGGCCTACCGAGTGCAACTCCAGCTCGCTAACCAATGGGCTACCGCGCCCCGTCAGACATACTATAAGTGACCTAAATACTCCTTACCAAAACCATGCATGTAAAGCTTTGCTCTTGGCTACAAGTACCAGGAGCACAAAAATCCATTTAAATTAGATTTCATTTCTCTATATTTTAATTAAACCTAAAAAATTTAGAACCTTGCTATTTTAAGCCTTTTAAGACTATTATTTTTCCATCTCATTTTTGTGGAAGCCAGAGCAGCCACTCTGCAATGTATACAAATACAATACAATTTTAAAACTTTATCTTTGTCGGACAAATCAAATCTCCCATAGCTTATTTTGATTGGATCAAGCCTACTCTGAGGTTTGGAAGGTCAATGAGCAACTGGCAAAGGAGAACACAATTGTCTTCTCGTCTAGAGGAAGGAGTAAAAGATTGGGAGAAAGCCTGCTGTGGCTAAGAATTATTTTCTCCTTCAGACCAAAACACTTCGACAAGGGAAAAAAAGAAACTCAAATTGAGCTCTCTTTCCAGAATAGTAAAAATATGTAGGCAACATGGTGAATCAGTCTTAAATGTCACAAGTCAGCAACAAATCTTTCTCACTGTTTTAGCTAAAGATAGCCAACATTCATTAAGGTTTATTACATCGTTATGTCTGTATTAAAAAATATCACCTCAAACCAAATAACCATACTGATAGCGCAAGGTAATAAAGAAACTTTATGGCCTATTTGGAAAATTTTGATCATATTGTTGTGTTTGAAAGATAGAATAAAACCTGCTGTGTTTAAAAGAGATAAAGGAAGACATAATATTTAGTTTAAAGAAAATTAGTTTATTAAATTGTAACTTCAAATTAATTCATATTAACAAATACAAAAACACTGCTCACAGGCAGGCAACTCAGGAAGAATTAACAATAGAATTTTAGACATTAGAATTTTATCAACTTAGTTAGAATTAAGGAATTAGCATAAAAACTTTACTAAAAAAAAAAATCCAATTTTAAACTCCATCAGAAAATCATTAACAAAAATATTAAATTTAAAGAATTTTAGAATTTACCCAGGCTCTTATAAATTTATGAAGGTTTAGAAATTTGCTCTCAGAATGAAGTTTTAGAATTTTATATTTACAGAATAAATTTTGATTAAATACATTTCAAATATTGAGAATTTAAGAAATTAGGAGTTTAAATATAACAGCAATATTCACCAGCTGGGTCATCAGACAGGGGGGAAAAGTTCCAATTATTAGAGCTGCACTGGTTGGAGACAAAAAGTTCTAATAGTGGAGTTGACAGGAATAAAACTACACTGGTTTTCTTGGGATCAGGAGATCAACAAACTTTAGTCAGGAGAGGATTCAGCACTTTCTTGAAAGACATCAGAACTCAGGAAATCGGACCTAACAGAAACTTCTGGTACACTCAGATCTTTATAGAACGGCCGTCCTCTCAGAGGCTACGTTCACGTAGCTCGCATAAGGAATTTCACCGCACACTTTTCTGGAGAGTTACGTCGCGAATTACGCGATAAAAGCTCGAAAAACCATCATTTAAATTAAAACAACAATGTTAAAAAAAATAACGCGAGGAACTTAACGTTCCATAGAAAAGCTCGCGTGGAACATAAGTTCCATTCGAAAATCAACAACGCGCTTCTCGCGCTAACACACGACGATGGATTTCAACAAAAAACTGAAACCGAAAAATTCTGCACGCGTATTTATACGTGCGGGAAAAAGGATGGAGTTTAGACAAACGGCAGCAATTAAAATTCGCTTACGGAAATTAGAATTGCCAAAATAATACTCATAATTCCGAGAGCAGACGATCCGTAAAAACGCGAACCAATTAAAATAAATCACGAATTCCAAAGAGGCGCGAAAAACGCTTAGGTGGCGCAATAATCGCAGTAAAAAGCCCGCAAAACAGAATTCCGAAAATGACCGCAATTGAAATTTTTGAATTGCAGTGAGACATGGAAATAACTTGAAACTGAAGAACAAACGGAATTTCGGTTAAATCCTAGTATACGTTACGAGGTGGATTTATATAAGCAATTTGTGTTTTAAGAGTGTGTACATAAGCAATTTGTGTTTTAAGAAATTATAATTTAAGTCATAATCTAATTTCACTTGTATATGTGGTATTATGTTTAAACTACCCGACGATGTTTTACCGTTGTGGATATCTCCAAATCCACCTCGTAACGTATACTAGGATTTTACCGGAATTTCTAACCAAAATGGGAAATCAAATTAAAGGGAATTTTAAGGGGAATCAAATAAATAAATAATTTTAAAAATTTACAAATCAAAAGTAATATTAATTTAAGGAATGGAACATTTTTAATTAAGAATATTATAAAGAAAATTAATTTAGAAGATTAAAAATATTCTAATTAAAAAATAAATGAAAAAAGCCAATAAATATTATTTAAATATTACCAAATTAAGAATATTGAGCCAGGGAAAAAGAAATAAAAGTAAATTTTCAAATCCCCAAATTACCTAAATTCTAAAGCAACCCAACAATATTAAGTGAATTGCTGATTACATATATTAACTGGGAGGAACTACAGAAATCAAATATCTATAGCCGACTGATTCTATTATCCATGATAATAGAATCATTTGGCTATACTTTGACCATCCTTAATTAAATAAAGATCACTCCATTTACATAAATTTAAGACCCAAAATGATTGATAGCAAAGTTTTCCCGACAGAGAACTTACAATTCTATTTTATCAAATTTTAATTGTAATCAGCCAACCCCAATTTTTAGATCACTATGGTACACTCCTTAAAAAGGGGGGGCGGTAACCCAGTGGTTAGCATGTGGGAATTGCACTCGGTAGCCCCGGGTTAGATTCCCTCAGCTGCCAAAACTGCCGCAATGTTCACGCGGAGTACGATCACGTTAAACATGTGGGTCTATAACTCCTTCTCAGAGGTTGGCAGTAAAGAAAGGAGGGTAAGGTCCCTGTGGATGCCTCCCCCACTGGGTTCCAGTCTAAATTGGGTGGCTCTTCCCGGCCGTCCAAACAGTTACCTTACACCTTTCTGGTATATCGGACGGTCTGGGTCTCAACAACAACACTTTAAATGGGGCAGACGCACAAATAAAATGCACAAGTGCAGTGATTAGTTTCAATGCTCCTCCACTAATTTAATTTAAAGCACCAAGACCAAATGTTAGCACAAACAGGTGAAATAATTTACTCACCTTACTTACACTTTTTCTTAGTTTAGATTTTAAAAAAATAAACATTTCTTTGTAGATTAGCTTTATATGATGCTATTTTATCTTTAATAAATAATCATTTAATAAATAAATGTAAAACTTAAAGTAGAAAAGGGTACATCCCACAGACCGGTACGGTCATTTTTTTCTATCGCGCCAAATCGGCGATAAGCGGAGTGCTATATTGCGACCTTGGTAATTCTTTAACTCTTCATACCTCGTAATCATGGTAACCTTCCGAGTTGATAACTCTGGCAACTGTCTCAATTTCTGTTATTCTATGCTCATTTCTGAATTATTTTGCGATCTTTGAAAATTAGATGTTTTGGAACAAGATTAAAATAGAAGTATTGGTAAAATTTCTTTGATTCCTTTTGAGTGTACTAAATGGTTATGAAGTGTGAAAGATTTAGTATTGTTCTTTTTGATCGTTTAGTTGATAATGGTAAAATGAATGCGATTAAATGGTGTATGAATCAGGGGTTGATTACAAGTGAGTAATGCGATTGTGTGAGAGGAATGATAGATAGTAAAGAAGAATTTGATGGTTATATGTGGGCTTGCCGTGTTTTTGGAGCGAATGCGCATGACATATAAGGAATTGTACGTGGTTTGAGTATTCTAGATTGAGTTTGATTGAGATTTTGAAGTGCGGAAGTAACATGAAAATCACTTTATGAGCTATGGAACACTTTTTGCACAAATAGATGTTACTACGTGCGATCTCCGACAGCCAGCGGAACTGGATACTGTGATGGTTTTTTAGCGGGCGAGCATAGTGGGGTTAGCCCGCGAAGCGGGCATAGATTCATGTTCCAATTACTACATCACTCTATGAGCCACAGAACACCTGTTGTACAAACAGCTGTTGCTACTTGCAACCTACGACAGTCAGCAGGATCGGATTCTGTGTTTTTTTTAGCGGGTGTAGATCCATGTTCTAATTACTACATCATTCTATGAGCCACAGAACACCTGTTGCTACGTGCAACCTCCGACAGCCAGCGAGACCGCGGATTCTGTGATATTCTCTTAGTGGGCAAGCGTAGTGAGGTTAGCTTGCGAAGAGGGCATAGATCCATGTTCTAATTGCTACATCACTTTATGAGCCACAGAACACCTGTTGCTACGTGCGAACTCCGACAGCCAGCGGGATCGGATTCTGTGATGGTTTTTTAGCGGACGAGCGTAGCGAGGTTAGCTTGTAAAGCGGGCGTAGATCCATATGTTCTAATTGCTACATCACTTTATGAGCCACAGAACACCTGTTGCTACGTGTGGCCTCCGACAGCCAGCAGGACCGGATTCTGTTATGTTTTTCTAGCAGGTGAGAGTAGAAAGGTTAACTCGCAAAGCAGGTGTAGATCCATGTTCTAATTGCTACATCACTCTACGAGCCACAGAACACCTGTTGCACAAACAGCTGTTGCTACATTAGACCTCCGACGTATACATTGAATTACGATATATACATACATATATATATATATATATATATATATACATATACATTACTTTAGGAACTTACATTCATTTAACCTCTAATTTTTATAGGATATATCTAAATTTATCTTCTTGATGGATATTTTTAATTAACTGGAAAATAAAATATTAACTTTCATTAAAATATATACACGAATTTTTCTGCAGAAAATCGTTATATATCTTTCTCCTCACTCACATATACATTGCAGAATTTGCTAGTAAATGTATACATCATTAGAAAGCTACTTAGGGACTACAGTAAGAATGAGTAGTAGTGTATATTCACTTAAAATGCACTTTAGCAAATGAAATCTTTAAATACATATTGTTATTAATGTATTCTAGATAACTAATATTCATCACAAAGATAAATTCGATGTTTAATGGGTTTAATTTCAATTCTTATTTGACATCATCGTCCATTTACCATTAAGCGCTATGGTAAGAATAATGCCCGTTTGCACTTACGTGTCTGCGCATTCTACTACGCAGGTTGTTTATTTACATTCGTGCTCATACTCTTAATAACACTGAGCACCGTAAGAGAATTGGAGCCAAAAAAATTGCCAAATTAGAAACCGTACAGGTCTTTGGGATAATGCTGTAGAAAATAAGCATGATATAGCATAACACTAAAACTAGGAGCCTAATCAACTACTATATAATATGCAGGGTCAGATAATATTAATTTAATATACAATTTACATGGTAAATTAATGGTGGTTTTTTTTAAATGCATTGAAATTGCAAGTTTACTACAATGCATTATGGATTCATACTTAAATATTCATTACTGGTATAGAGCCTGTCATCCAGGAAAATTATTAGGATTTTTATGTTGCCTTAATAATATTTAGTATACTAGCTTTAACATTGTTACTCATAACAAACAAATGAATTGACAGAAAACATTGAATTATAGATATCAAGAGCAGAACCATATAGTAAGTTAAGCTCATGCATAATGGTAACATATAGGTTAAAAAGAATACATACCCAGAAAGCTTAAGACACCCGCAAACCAATCCAGAATAAACATATTTCTTTGGAACTGCAAAGGGAAGTCAGTTATGAAGTTTAAATAATTCTACAATTTGAAGTTTATATGCAGAAGTACAAAAAATAAATTAAACAAGTTTAAAAACAGCACAGAAAACATGAAAAAGTATAATTCTAAACGGGGAACTCTATTAAGTCTATGATTCTATAAGTGTTTTAGAATTAAGCTTAATTCCTTTGAAAAGTACAAAACAGATTGAGATTACTAATTGTAATTCATTCAACACCTAATTTCATTAAAAAATTACAACCTGAACGCATTTTCAAGATGAAAAATATACTTTTATACTACAACGTACGAATCGAATATGATAATAACACGTATCTAATAGTTACGGATATAAATAAGATGGATTTCATGGTCAAGGAAACCAAGAATAGATGTAATAGAAAATTGATGAATACATTAGTTTATTTTTAAGTAATACTGTTTGCAAATGCTAAACAAATAAGGGAACAAATTGCATTAACAATAAACCTTGTATACGTTGTAGGCGTTTGTAAGCAGTCAACAGAAGATCAGAAAAAATTTCTGTTTCATCAGGCAGACAGATGATAGAAAGTTGAGTGCAACCAGATGTGGGAACACAACAACATGAGAGCATTTATTACAAATAGCTCCATGGTCAAAGATCAGCAAAGAATATGTTCTATTTTTAATATTTATAAAGTTATTAAAAATAGGGGTTTTAAAGTATTCGTATTACTCAAAATGTTATTATACTTTTCAGAAACGATTGTGAAACATCGGAGAAGTTACATTGAATTAAATTGCATTACAAAAATACTAAATAACAGCAAGAGAGAAAGTTAAAATGAGTTATTAAAATTAGATAAGAATCTAAAAACAGCGAAGTGTAATTTAATTTTTTTTTAATTTTAATTTTAAAGGCTGCTTTTGCGCTGCAACCGCCTAATAGGCCGCCAATTCATTGGCGGGAATTGTCACTCATTCCCATATTTTCTTTCGGTTCGGTATCTTGTATTATTGTTCCGTTTCGTTATTGTCTTGTTCGCTTTCTTACTTTATATCTATCTATATTTCTGTAATTTAAAATGTTTGAAGCACGTTTAGTTCAAGGAGCTCTCCTGAAAAAGGTCTTAGAAGCTATTAAAGATCTTATTAATGAAGCGACGTGGGATTGTGCTGCGACAGGAATTAGTTTACAAGCCATGGACAATTCTCACGTAAGCTTAGTTTCTTTGAATTTACGAAGTGATGGCTTTGATAAATTCCGATGCGACAGAAATCTTTCGATGGGAATGAATCTTGGAAGGTGAGTAATTTCTTTTAATTTATTTCCGATTCGACTAATTTGGTTGACATTGATTTACAATACCCAATATTATTTTATTATTATCATTAACTAAGTTGATTTGCTTCTAATTTCACATTTTTATTGCATTCGATCTGATACAAATCGTGATTAATGAAATCAAATATTTACGGTTGCTCATGATGTGTGCGAAAATAAAATTTGTTATTACATGACTATTGGAAATCAATCCATCACGTAACATAACTGGCATGATTTTTGTACAATTTCTAACAAAAAATAAACCGATTTTTTTTATAAAATTTTAAAGGAAAACTCTTGCTAAGGAGAAATGAGCCGTTAAAATGTGCATAAATTAGCACATTTTAGTATAAAAGAAGTAGCATTCGGTATCCTTCATTATGGAAGGTCATTGCCACAATTAATACTTCTGTTAGCACTAACATGTGATTTAACATTTATTTTCACTTAATGTAGATTTTTTTTTTATTCACATTATAAATGTCTGATTCGTTAATTGTGAATGGTGAAATGAATTATGAAGCCAGTGTTATGATGTCGACATACATCGCCTAGGTCCATTGCAGAGTCAGTACCTCAAATCTTGACTCAAAATCTATTATAGTTTCAAAACAAAGTTTATATATTTTTTTAATGCACAAGAATTCTTTGATCTTTCCTATAATACTTAAGCAAAAGCTTTGCTATCATTGAGGGACCGATTTGTGCAACATTTGCTCGAAATCAAGCTAAAAACTAATTTCAATTTAAAAAAAAATCATGGTGAGGTCCTCCCCATCCAAATACCAAACTTCATTACTGTACAATGCTTAGATTCAATTGTTTTGGCCATCTTATGATATAGCAATTATATATATATATATATATATATATATATTGGAACATTAATTTTATATAACGTTTTTCAGTATGGCTAAGATCTTGAAATGTGCTTCTAATGATGACATTATAACTATCAAAGCCCAAGATGATGCAGATACAGTGACCTTTGTCTTTGAATCTCCTAGTAAGTTTTTAGAATTTTGAAAATGTTTAAACTTTTCTGTCTAGACATCTACATGATTTATTCAATTTCTAGATCAAGAAAAAGTGTCTGATTATGAAATGAAGCTTATGAATTTGGATAC
Source organism: Amaurobius ferox (assembly GCA_951213105.1). Lineage (NCBI taxonomy): Eukaryota > Metazoa > Arthropoda > Arachnida > Araneae > Amaurobiidae > Amaurobius > Amaurobius ferox. Next base: position 143,393,514 of record OX578147.1, on the reverse strand, counting down.
TGAGCATCTTGGCATTCCCGTAAGTATTTTTTAATTATCAAACCAGTAATAGTGTAAGCTTGTGGTACAGCTTTGATATAAAAAATTTAGATTTGGCGATATTTTTTGCAGCAATATAATGCCAAATGTGGTAATCCCTTAGTGCAAAGTGTCATTCTGTCTCCGGATAAAGTTTTTCTGGCAAGCCCTTTTAGCTTTCTGTTATCTTCCGCTATTCTATTTTAGTTGTGTTGTTGAGACCCAGACCGTCCGACCTACCAGAAAGGTGTATGGTAACTCTTTGGACGGCCGTGAAGTGGCACCCAATTTGGACTGGAACCTAGTGGGGGAGGCACCCACAATGACCGTACCCTCCTTCCCAACCTCTCGGAAGGACTTGCGAACCCACATGTTTAACGTGGTATTCTGCATGAACATGGCTGCAGTAACGAGAATCAAACCCTGGCTTACCTAGTGTAATTCCCACATGCTAACCACTGGGCTACCGCATCCTGTTGTTGCTTAGTGTTGAAGACCTAGACCGTCCGACTCGTCAGCAAGGACATGAGCATCTATTTGGACGGCCGGATTGTTGTTGCTTAGTGTGTAAAAATGCATAAAAAATGTGAATATCATGCAAAAACAAAAGATAATACATATTAATTGATAAAATAATTAATGTAAAAGTAGAAAATTTACATGGGAATGATTCTCTGAAGGCCGCAATGTGGAAACAGCCATTTGTGCCATCTTGATATTTACACGTGTGTTTTTTTTTTTAAAAGTTTTGGATTTTATTGAACCAGGTACCATCTTTTTGTTATACTTATGTATTATGTTTTTATCCATTTTTAATTATATATTTTTATATTTGTTACGCACAAAGCCTAACATGACATTTGTTAAGACTTCAAATGCCTTGGTGCAAAAAAAAAAACCCGGTGTATTGTGCCAAATTTTTTATACCGAAGTTGTTCCAGAAAATAGTTCTACATTTAATTTATATGTCTTGTCATCTATCTACTATTAGCTTTAAAACAATTTGCACTATCATCCTGGGAATCTCTATTTTTATAACCTTTTGCCATACAGTTCTAAAAGTTTTCACACATATGGCTTCCTAATTTCAAAATAATTACAACAGCTCTTAAATATATCACAGACTACTCCAGAAAATAAATAATTTCGTAAACCCATCCGTTGATTAATTATAAATTTTTTATCCAAAGAATGTCTTGGATTTTATTAACGAATCTAACAATTCCCGCTATTGCTAAGCCCTTTCTGGAGCTACAGCAACTGAGAGAGCTCTCCCACATATGGGGACTTTTATCCCTAATGAGACCAGTCCCACGTGTCCATTATTATATTATACTTTAAATAGAACACGGGATCTTCAACTTGAAGTGTTTGTATGGCCAGTTTTGGATTGTGTTATACTTCGTTGCAAATTGAAAAAATCTGATGTGGGCAGCACTTAACTTTCCCTGCAGACTTAAATCCATGTTCTCTTTATTTTAATTAAATTTAATTCAATTTTCGTTCTCATTTGGTAACTGAACTTATTTGAAAAGGTGGCTTGGAGAAAATACGATAAAACAAAAATATCTCGAGAACGGCTGGTCCTAGTGCAATGGGGTTGGTCTTATTCCTTTCATCGTTAAAAATTACGTATAAAACAATCATTTAATGGATATATTTGAGTATACGTAGTTTTTTATTTTAAATTTTGATGATTTTTACGGGCCATTTTGCAAAAAAAGACAGGTTATTTTTTCCCGAATCATACCAAAATCTAAACAGCACTAGGGTAACCTACAAAAGACTTATCTACCGAATTTTGGGAAATTTAAGTCATTAGTTTTTCGGCTAGAGTGAATACAGTCTCTTGCGTGCTATTTCGCAAAAAAAAAAAAAGTGTTCTTTTATCCCGAATCGTTCCCAAAACTAATCAGCACCAGATTTGCCCACAAGTGATTTACCTACTAAATTTTATGGAATTCTGTCAATTAGTTTTTTTAGTTAGAGTGGATACAAAATCTGCATACACAGACGTCACTCTAAAAATAGTTTTTTCGTATTCTAGAGGTCTCAAAACTTGTAGATCCACCGAAAACTCCAGTTACGATTTTCGGTATGATTCCAATACTTTTCCTATACATTACCATGTATTGCAGGGAAAATAAAAATTGGGTACAAGAACGAATTATGTTTAAAACAGGCATTTTGGAAAATTATGCTCATTAACATAGAATGTTGAGTTTTTGCGAGTGATGGGTTTTTGTTTTGTAATTCATGCCTGTTGTGCTGGTGTATAAGATTGCATGCAATTTTCACTGTTATTTATAAGGATAAAAGTTTTATTTTGTTTTATATAACTACCCTGCTTTAATTCCCGGACAACTCCTCTGTACATTATCTAGTTAATTATAAGGTTTGTAAAAATTAACTAAATAATAAAAATAATGGTACTTGATATTACTTATCTTTTATTTTTATTTAGGAAACTGACTACAGCGTAATAGTGAAAATGCCTGCCTCTGAGTTCCAGCGCATTTGCAGGGATCTTAGTCAAATTGGCGATTCTGTTTCAATTGCCTGTACTAAAGATGGCGTTCGTTTTTCTGCAAGTGGTGATTTGGGAACTGGTAAGTAGTCAATCTAAATAAATTTAAATTCTTCTTTAAAATGTCTTTTTTGCCTTGCAACTATACAATTAAAAGCAAAAAAGAAACCAATGTAACTGTTGATGCACAACTTGCAGTGGAAGATTAAATTTTTGTTATGTTTCATTAAATTTTTTTAGTTTTAGAAAAAGTTAATTTTATGCTATGAATGTATATATATATATATAATCTAATGTGTAAATCAGTATAATCCGGATTTAGATGACATTTGCATTTTTATACCTTTTTCTCCCACTTTTTTTTCTTTTCAATAAAAAAATTATATTTTCATAAGATTATGCTCTGAAGTTTCAATACTTACGACCAGGATTGCGAAAAGAATAAAGATGAAACCTTCACACGTTATAATTTTAAACAATTTGGTTCGGGACATTGTTTGGCTTAGTTGAATTTTTACAATTTGTCATAATTATCCGAAAAATACAGAAATTTCCTAAGTTTTAAGACTATTACGACCAAAATCCCTTATGCATGGAAGTTTGAAAAAGAAAAAAAAAATCATTACAAGGTAGACATTTTTTAAGAAAGCAAGGTCTACAATTCAAGGGCATGAGATTCTTATGCAGATAAATGAATTTACTCCCCCCCCCCCCCCCCCCCCCCAATACGCAAAAACATTTTGAGATCTGAGTTTTCTCGTTCTGTTACCTTCGGAGTGCAACACTCACAAGTGGCGTATTTTTGCAGCAATGCTATGAAAAACTGCATTTGTATGCGATCCTCTGTATATTTCATTAAATTTAAATTGTGAAAATATTTTCCACTTTTGCTTTTGCAATCTGTTTGTATAGACTAAAATTTTTGTAATTGTTTCGTGTTTTATATGTAAAAACTCCACATGTATAATTAGTGAAATGGAGGATTATTTTACTGCAGCATCACGTAAAACTGCATTTCTATGCTATCCTTGGTATGTTTCATTAATTGTGAAAATATTTGCCACTTTTACAATCAGACTAAAAATTTTATAAATGTTTCATATTTTATATGTTAAAACTACTTTCCAATTGTATAGTGAAATGATGGAATTTTTCTGAGCATCATGAAAACTGCATTTGTACGCAGTCCTTGGTATATTTCAGTGTGAATATATTTTCCACTTTGCATGAGACTACGGGTTCTGCAATAAAAAAGAGTTATTGTCATCTGTAATTTATTTTGATATATATGTAATTGGCTAAAAGTGAGATATATTTTAATTTGATATAACATAATTAAAATTTCATAAAAATATTTCAATTTGGGTTTTTCCATTGTGATAGTTTTAATTTATTGTTTACAATTAATGGATATTTATCACACTTTTTAAAAATTTCCTCTTTTCTAATCTTTCTGAAATTTCATGCCTGTTCACTAAATATTAAAACTGCCACTGAACAAATATGCTTCTATTATTATTACTAAGGTACTTATTATTTTGTTAACTTTTAGTTTACTTTCTATTATTTTGTTAACTTTTAGTTTACTTTCTATCTTAATTTTTATTTTATTGTTCAGATTATATTTGAGATTATCTCTGTACCTACTTATCATATTTTATTAGGGGAAGGTTAAAATTCCTTTTCCTCCTTTAGCTCTTACAAAATTTTAAATGTGAGGGATTTTGGCATGGCATGAAACAAAGGTTGGCAGCTGTGGGGCTCATTGGTATTATCTGAATTGCATATGTGGAAGCGTACATTGCATACACACACTGCAAGTGTTAAAACGTAAATAGTAACCAGGCTAGTCTCTGAAGGTAGCTAGCTAGATATATGAATTAAAACATAATATAAATTGAAGATTAAAAAGTAAAATGAAATTCCTAATGGGATTTTAAGTGTCACTGATTGCAATCTCTAAATGGGATAGAAAAGAATGACAGGAAGGTCCAATTTATTTTATATCATTCTTTTTAAAGTATGCTGTGTGTTTTCATATTACATGAGATTTATATTGGATAATATTCAATATTCTTGGTTTCTTTTATATAGGCAACGTTAAACTGTCTCAAACTGCTAACATTGATAAGGAAGAAGAAGCGGTGATTATTGAAATGCAAGAGCCAGTGTCTCTTAATTTTGCTCTTCGTTATTTAAATTCCTTCACCAAGGCTACACCTCTTGCTGCTCAAGTTCAGTTGTCTTTGTCACCGGATGTTCCATTAGGTGAGTAAAATATATTTAGTAGTACTATCTACTTCTATATTATAAAAATTACATATTTCTCATTTTATAAATTATCTACAGTATTTATTTTAATAATTATTCACGTACTATCTATTATTTTAATAATTATTCACGTACTATCTATTAAACTTTTATTTTCTTGTATTATTTATAACTACTTCTGTCATTGTCACTCATACTGAATGCTGGTACTGACATGATTCCGATCTATTTCAAATGTTGGAAGTAATCAGGAGTTCATAGCTGCCAATGCTTCCGATTTTTCGTTCACAAGCTAAAAAAGTTCCTACTTTTCCCCGATTCCGCTACAAAAATTCCCTAAAAATGTCCCCTCTTCCTCTGAAAATGATAAACAAATTTTCTTCACTTCCTTTCTGGCAACATGCAATGGTTTTATGGACATTACTCCCAAAACTACGAAACATCCCTTGAAATCCATGCATCCCACCATTCAATTCATAGTCCCTGCTTTGCTGATAGTCCAAAATTATCAGTTTGCATCCATTTTCTTCTAATGATTTCATATCAGAACAATAGACCTAATTTATTTTCATAGTGCGAATAAAAATTATTTAGAACTAAAAAAGTTATTTTCTGCGAAAATAGCGCCTCATTGGACCCAAAATGACGAAACCGTTGTCCTTTCCTGTGAAATTTTCTTTTATACTTCTCCACTTCAGACTACATCATTGAGAAACGTCACTTCTCACACCCAATCATTGCTGTTTGCAAAAAGGGGAGTCATAACCACACCCCTTTAAAGGCTAGCTTAAAAGTTCTCGTTACACACGTTTATCAGCTACGGAAGTGCCGAGAGCTTTCAGTACATTGATATTGAAAATCATAGTCTACCAAATTTAAGCCTACCATACCTCAAAAGCCATGTTTTAATGGGAAAAAATACTTGAAAACACGTCACTTTAAGCAAATAAAGTTTTTATAGTTACTATTTTCTAATATACATATATATTCGCAAAGTTATTTAAAATATAAAAATATTCTTTAAACTAAATTTTAAACAGGGGAAGCTAAGCGTATTAGCTTCAATGAACGCTACCCCACTGGTTGATGTTAAGTCTTTGATAAAGGATCAAACCCAGCAGAATTCTGATCTGTGGGCATAGGGGTGAGACATGAAAGGAATCTAGTGGTAAATAAATAATCCTATAAATCCTTTTGTCCCTAAGCTGTGTAAACCTCATTGACACTCTTAATTTCTATGGAATGTGACTGAATCAAGATGTAAATCTTCTTAGAATAAATAGATTGGCCTGGGCTAAACTTGAGTTTTTTAAACACAGTTTCCACCCAGGCTATGTCTATTTTCAAAAAGCCTGGTACAATGCGGCCAAACGTATTTATTTTGAAAAAATGTTCAATGAATTGAATACAGGAAACTATTGAGTTTATTTCAGCTATATAAAGACCAATGTTTAAGAAAACAAACTATCTTAATTCTTCATACAAAATTTTCACAAATTCATGTTTTTAGCATATTTAAATATAAAAATCATTTTGGGCAGACCGAGATTATTCTACATTTATAAATTTCTTCGGGTTTAAGCATTGGTATTGTCAGCCAGGTGAAAATCGGACATTTTGGCACATACAGACCTCTAAAAGGAGAACAGAACGTGTCACTTTGATTGTGGGTGCTCTATTCTCTGCCATTTTCGTTCGGTCATCAGATACGGGGTGGGGGGTGGGGTAATTAACACCTGTGGTAACAATGCAGACTTGGCGGCTCTTCTACAAAGAAGACTTTTATAATGCACCCCAGCTAAGTTTGGACTTAGCAGGGATGGAAATTTGCAGGTGATGACATTGCAATTTTCAGCAAAGGAAAAGGCGACATTCGCCATAATTTTACAGTGACGACCACTTATTATTTATTTTTTTGTTTTTATTTATTTACGGAATTGCTAATCTCTAGGGTATCCTTTTTTAATTTTAACCCAGTTAGGATGCACGGTTTCTAGAAGCCTGGGTTAATACCTTTTTGCATTTTCTGTCGATCTTCGGGAAAATACAGGGTTTGTATAAAAGGTATCGGGAAAAATTTTGGAAAAATAGATTTATTACAGATATTGCTACAATACCTCAAAAGTCTTCAAAGTACATCCTTTGAGCGTCGACACACTTTTGCCAATGGCTTTTCTATGACTCGGAGGCTCCCTGATAGGCGGATTCCGGAAGGTCCGTAAGGGCACGCGTGCAAGCTTCTTTGACGGCACTTAGGGTCCCATGGTGGTGTCCTTTGAGGGAGGATTTCACTTTTGGGAAAAGGAAAAAGTCTGCTGGTGCCAAGTCGGAACTGTACGGTGGTTAGGGAGCTGTCGCGATGCCGTTTATTGTCAGGAAGTTGGTCACCTTGGAGCAGGTGTGGCTGGTTGCATTGTCGTGATGCAATTTCCAATTTCCTGCGATGGCTCGCCTCATCCGGTTGACCCTTCTCTTCAGTCTTCTTAGCACTTCTAGGTAAAAAGCACCATTCACTTGGTTGACCCTTCTCTTCAGTCTTAGCACTTCTAGGTAAAAAGCACCATTCACTGTCTGCCCCTCAGGAAAAATTCGTAGTGGACGACCCCCTTTGCGTTGAAGAAAACGATTAGCATGGCTGTCGTTCTGGATTTGCTCATTCGAACCTTTTTTGGACGAGGTGATCCCGCAGTGTGCCATTCCAAACTTTGCCGCTTTGTTTCCGGGTCGTATTCAAATATCCAAGTCTAATCTCCCGTGATGACGATGGCCAAAAAACCGGGGTCTTCAACGCGTTGCAGAAGGTCTTCACAAGCAGACACTCGCCTCTGCTTTTGCTCGTCTGTCAAGACTTTCGGGACGAGTTTAGCACAGATCTTTCGCATCGCCAAATTTTCAGTTATAATGCTGTGCACTGTCATCTTATCAATGCCAATTTCATCTGCGACCATTCGCACACTTAAATGATGGTCTGAATTCAGCACTTCACGCACACGTTGTCATCGGTTCTTGATGTCGATGGCCGCCCAGCGCGAAGCTCGTTCTGCACACTCTCTCGGCCATCTTTGAAGAGCTTGTGCGCCACTTAAAAACTGCTGTTTGTGACATACTTTCATCCTTGAACACTTGGCAAATCATGGCCAACGTCTCCGTACCCAATTTCCTCAATCCAACACAAAATTTGATCGCGTTCCGCTGTTCAATCATTCGCTGCATTTCGCACTTGCACCGAGTCACTCAACAAGGGTCAACTAAAAACATGATGTAGCCTGAACGAACGCTCGAAGGCGACTGTTGATTGGCTCGTTTTGAAGGTCACATTCCCCACTACCGAGCATGCGTGCTACGACGCAAACTCACATCAGGGAAAAAAAATTTCCCGATTCTTTTTATACAGACCCTGTAGTCTGGTAATGTTGTGTGTAATTAATATGAATTTCTCAGAAAACAAAAAATCCCCATAATTCAAATTCGTTCTGCAAACATTTTGTTGCCAAATATCGAATTTCATATATTTTATTTAATCCCCGAAATCAGTGTTCGTTAATATTCTTAGTCAAAATCTAAAGAAAAAAAATTGCAGCTATAAAACATGATTTAAAGATTTTTGCTAATTGACATAATTTAATATATTTGCATTTATAATTATAATTAAATATTGATATTTTGAAAAGATCTAGAATTACTGCTAAGGTACCCATGTTTGTATGCAACTTCGTGAGTATAATTGAAACATCCAATTCCATCCATCTTAATTTTCATAGAATCCTAACTTATAATAATTTCATATCTTAACAATTTGTATAAAAATGAGGTATTTGTTGCACTTTCAGTTTTTATTCACTTATTTTCTTGGTGATGAAGAGTTCATTGCATCTTTTATCTTCCTTTTTAAATAATGAGCATAAATCCAACATCTTAAAAGTTTAAAATAATTTCACTTTTTAAAAATATTTTATAAATTCTAAACTCATTCAAACATGTAAGAAATGGATATTGTTATTACAAAATGCAAGAATTGTTACTGAAAATAGGATGTTGACTTACTGACTAGACCATGCTGGGATTAGCATCTCTGAATGTTTGCTGAGTTCATAGTGATAATTATAGAAAACAAGCTCACAGTATGTATTGAGTATTAATGTGCGCAAGGTATCTTTTCGTACTAAATCGAGAGTGCTCTACAACTTTCTAATTGACTTTTTTCACGTATCTTTCACCGTTTACGAGATAGGACCGCTAATTCCAAAATTTGCCGATAGATGGCGTAAGTTGTCCCATCGAGTAGCGCATACTGTACCTAGATACCAACTTTATGGCCTAAGCTGTCACCGTTTAGAAGTTAAGGGGGGTCGAAAGCCCAGACCATCCGACTCGTCCGTGGACTTAGAGTAGCAATTTGGATGGCCGGAAAAAAAAAGGTTAAGGGAGGTATAATAGATATAAGTGGGCACCCTGTATATATGAGGATTGGTGGTTCTCAATTTAAATTAGTTATGCGATCCACTTTTTACTAACCTTTATGGCTTAATTTAATTGTGTACTAGCCATTAACCCAGCAGGTTGAGAAACTTGTTTCCATAATTAATGTAAGTTATGTGCCGTAAAATAAAATGAGTGATTGGAAAAACATGTAGATTTACTTAGAAAGTCTGGGAAATTTGAAATTGTATGTGACCAGACACCCTGATTAATGCAAGTTAGTATCTTTTGGGACTGTTGCATTTAAGTCATTGTCTAGTAATGAGATTGGCTATTAAAACTCCAAAGATTTATTTAAACATTAGCAAACACTCTTAGTATTTTCGAAATCAGCTCACGCTGCTATTACAAAACAAAATGGTTAGAACGTAGCATTTTGCTCCTAGCATTACTCAGGATACATAAAAGTTTAGGGAAATATAAAACTTTTCCAACATGTGCATATGTATTTACAAAAACTGTTTTCTATTTCATTAAATTGTGTCAATTTTACAGCCAACAATGTGCTTGGTCAAACCGGCATCATTGTAAAATAGCAGAAAATACTAAATATTTCTGCATTAATCTGAAAATTTTAAAGAGCATTCCAAACGGTGCATTTATTGTAAAACCAATTCATATAGTGAAAATAAAAGTCATTGTTTATCTTTTGTGAATAATTGTTTAGAAAATAACTATGTACTTATTTTGTCTTTCAGTTGTTGAATACAAAATTGAAGAAATTGGCTACATCCGTTATTACTTGGCTCCAAAGATTGAAGATGCTGATGACTGAGTGTTTGTCAAAGTGTATAACATTGTTCATAACTGGCCTTTTTAAATCCACATTTCCATCAAACTGCTACATGTTTTTGCAAGCCATATGTATATTTTTAAAAAATTGTGTGTAGCTTTGTGGGTTTTATAGAAAATACAGTTTCCACTATCAAAATATGGTATTTTTATTTGGATTCTGATTCCTGCTGTCAACCTCCTTTTCCTGGTGTAACAAGTTTTGTGATGTACAAATTTATCGTTCATTTCAATCATTTTTGCTATTTTGGAATGGCAGAATTCCACAATATACTTCCTGCTCATATATATTATATATATACAGGGTGTCCAGTGCTATCTGTGCTCAAAAATGTTTTAAAATCTTAGAAACAGTGAAAATCAATAAGTACATTTCTGAAAGAAATACAAAATATAAATTTTTATACGATCCCCCGGTCCTACCAATTATATTTAGGAAAATCATCCTCGTACAATTTCATGCAAAATAAATTTTTAAAAAAATCTTCATTTTACAACCTAAATTCACAGAGTTATGAAGCATTAAACTTTGATTTAAGTCGCTTTTCCACGCATAAAAATATCCCGTTTCAGGCAGGCAACCAATCAGGGACCATATTGACCGTTTCTCCAGGCAACCAACTAATTAGGGACTGTATTGACCATTTCTCAACAAAAAGTACTTAAACTTTAAACAGCTATAAATCTGTCAATTTTGGTCATAAAAGGGTGATTTTTTTTTTTTTTTTTTTTTTCCCTTTGCATAAAATTGTGCGAGGATGATTTTGCTAAATATAATTGGTAGGACCGGGGGAACTGTATAAAAATTTATATTTTGTATTGCTTTCAGATATGAATTTGTTGATTTAAATTGTTTCTAAGATAATAGATTTTAAAATTTAAAACATTTTTGCAATTGGAAGTGTATCTCTGTGACTAACGGTTGAGGAAATAGCCATTGGGCACCGATAGCACTGGACACCCTGTATATATGTATATATATAGTGAAACCTCGATAGGTCATCATTGTCCTTCAGTTCCATCTAGCCCTCATAAATGACAGCGTAATTATAATTAAACTCTCATTTACTCGTTGAAAATCCAGATACTTCGTCACTGCATAAAAGATGCTATAAAACAAAACAGCTTGAGATAAAAGAAAGAAGAAACACCTTACAGTGGTAGTTGAAATTTGTCAAATCCAAAAATGTACAAATTTCTGCTGTAATTCTTGGGGAATATACCATAGGAATCAAATAAATTCGCTGTTGAAAATTTTAATGGCAGTCATGTCTGGATAGAATGTTTTAAAGCAAAGCCATCTTTTTAAAAAAGTGGGTGGAGGAGCGACAAATGTTGCTGTGAATGTAGTGAAAAATTAGGAAAGTTATACTGAAGGATATTTTAATTGCTATTCTGAGATGAGTGTTACTTAGATGAAACTCGACTGTTTTATTGCAGGTTTGTCTGATAAAATTTTTGCATTTAAAGACAAAAAGTAGTATTAAAGCTTGAATAAACATCAAAAGAGTTCATCTCTATCATTTACGTAATGTATTAGTACTTGTAATTATTAATTTATATAATTGTTATGAATGTTATCAGAAATTTAAATGATTGTTACAGTAATGCATATTCAGAAGTTTCACAGGTTATTCCGTTCTGCTTAGGTCGTCAACATTTCTTGGTCCTCTGAGTAAAAAGTTGTCAAGGTTTTACTGTATATGTATTTTTAGTGGCACAGGTATATTGTAAATGTCTTCTAAATGACATAAAGAGCAATTTTTTAAATAATTAAATTCCCTTTGAGAATTAAAGAATGCTGCCTGGTTATATTTTATCACCCGTTCTTGAAGCACTCGCACTCTGCTAGTGACTACTTTTATGTAAAGTTATAAGATGCCAAAGGTGCGCCATACTGAAGTTTGAAATTAAATTGACCCTAATTAACAGAATGATTTCAAAATGGGCAATACAAATGGCCTAATATTGCACATTTTATATAAAAAGGAGTTTAAGAAGCCTACCGTTGTTACTTATCTTGGCACTTTACTTTTTCCTCAAACTTGGCTGTTTGTTTTTTTTATTCACTAAATTGTTAACTTTTGTTTTCAGCATTTCATCTTACTTAAAATAAATAAGTCGGCTTTAAGCAGAAAACTATGGACAATTAGGCGTATAAAATTTAATATGTAACTATTGGATTTGAAAAATATAGGAGTAAAAAGTTAGCTGTTTTTAATGCCAATATATTTTATTTCAAACTACGCTGATGTATCTTTTACACAAAAACACTGATTTCTCAACAACTAATTGAATGAATTTTTTAAGAGGTGATACATAGCACATAAATACAAACTTAAAAGTTGATATACAATATAAAATTGATTATGAAAAGAATTTGCCACTTCAATCCATGGCTTACAGCTTGCCACCTCAAAGATTTTTTGCAAATGGTACTTAAGAGCTATAAAAGAATTCTTTCGAGTCAATAAACACCAAAATCAAATCCTGAAATACAAAAGTAGTTTGCAGGGAAACATACTTCGGGCTTGTGCCGCTTAATGTCAAAATAATTTTGGACACCAGTAAAGTCATTTCCAGAGTGGCTGTCCCTTTTTGTATAAGACATCATGCGTGCTGTTGGCACATTTTGGGTACAGTAGCCCGGTGGTTTGCACGCTGCCACAACTGCTGCCGTGTTCATGCGGAGTACGATCACATTAAACATATGGGTCCGTATGTCCTTCCAAGTGGTAGGGGAAGGAGGGTACGGTCCCTGTAGATGCCTCCCCCCCCACTGAGTTCCGGTTTAAATTGAGTGGCACTTCCCGGCCGTCCAAACAGTTATCTGTTACCTTACACCTTTCTGGTAGGTCGGACGGTCTGTGTCTCAACAACATCATAGCTCCAGTATTGCCCATGACACTTTCATCCAATTTTTTGGATCTGTAGACATCACAATGTCCCGCACAGCACAGTATATCCAGTAAATGCAATCTGAATTGTCCTGCTTGATGTATAATAGATATCTTGATGTTATTCCAGATATCATCTATAGATGAACAGCCATCTGGACGTAAAAATTTTTTACATTTACTGCTCATTCAGATTATGTTCATACATCCATATCATTGGGTTATTTATTTTGATATTCATTCTAAAAAAATTAGAGCTTTAAAAAAAGCATTAAAAATTTTTTAATATAGTCAGGGTGCATGCAGGTGTTTGAAAATTGGAAAAGTACTTGAATTTTAAACATTGTACTTAAAAATTTTAATTTTCTTAATCAAGGCAGGGTTGAAAGTGTTCTGCAGATTCACAGCATTGTGTTTTTATTTTAGGAGTTCTGCTTTCTCTGGAAATTTTCCTAAACATTGTTTTTTCCCAAAAATTTCCTCAACGACGTCAACGTTAAACAATAATGTTAGTTTGCTATGATTTTTCCTCCCAGAAATGCACACAGCTTCATAATATTAAAGAAATGATGTCCTTGAAAAATAATTGCATGGTATTTAAAAAAGGCTTGAAATTTTTTTAAGAAAAATGTACTCACCCTGTATAGCAGACATACTTATTTTGCAAAAACATGACCTTATTTCATGACTGCTAATTGCTTTTAATACCCACTTAGATTTGAACCCACAATATGCTTTTTGGGAAGGAAACCTACTTTGATTTATCTTTCATAAGTTGAAACAGAATTCATACAATCCTTAAAAATTCTTTATTTTTGAAAAATAAAATAAGGGCCCTTCATTTTACTGCTGTCCTTAAAAACTTCTTAATTTTTGTTTTCCACTGTAGCTCATTTCCAGTCTAGCTGACATTCAGACATATTACATATGTGTGATGATCCCAGGATTTTCTAAAACATTGTGAATTAATGCTCTTTCTTATAATTGCACATTTTTATGCTCTTTCAAAAAATTGAAAATTTAAGCACGTTTTATGAAAAAATCAAATTTTAATGCTGATAAAAATAAATACATTTAAGGAATCTTTAATAAAAATCATAAAATTTAGCGCTTTTCCTATAACACTGATAAAAAAAAATATATTAGGATTATTTTTTTAAAAATGCAAATTTAGTACTTTTAAAAAAATTGAGTCTTTCTCAAATCACAAATGTTTCATCCCCCACTGGGTTCCGGTCTAAATTGGGTGGCACTTCCTGGCCGTCCAATCAGGTACCTGGTAGGACGGACGGTTTGGGTCGAAGAAGAAGACTAATTTTTCAGTATAATCTGTCAGACTTCCCCCACTTGGTAACTTTGTAAAATGATGCCTAATTGATAAAGATTCAATATTTTTGCAATTTATTTAAGTTCAACTGTTCGTGAAACATACATTTTGTTAGAGGTCATAAGTGAATTGTGATTTGTTAAAGGATGGTATAGTATGCGTTTCGATATGGGCAATAATATTGATTTGGAGAAGTGCATGGGTCTCGATCATCCATAGATAGTAGGAGCACAAGTATTGCCAGTGGAAGGTAATGTTTTGCAAATTTTTGAATGAGTCATATGACAAACATACCCTCTAGTTATAAATAGAGGTGGAACTGTCATAAATACAAGTCTGAACTTTTAGTTTATGCAGATGATGTGGATTGTGCTGAAAGGACCGCCTTAAAGAGGGTTAAAGGCAAATTAAGGAGGAGGCGGGGAAAATGGGTTTTAAAATTTAGAATTATTGTCACAGATGGACAAAAAGGTATTAATGGCTAATATCTTACAGTTAATAACGAAAAAGAGTACATTTTATGTATGCTTGGTAATAACAGAAAAGGATGTATAAGTTGAAATGACTAACAGAATGTTGGCAGCAAACAAGACCTATTATTATATTCAACCACTACTAAAAGCTAATTGGATCATAAAGTAAGTGTCAAACCCGTACTTATATAAGACTTAGGGTCCAGAAGGATCCAAACCGATTACTTATTTGGGAACGAAAGATGCCGAGGAAAGTTTTTGACTAATAACAAAAATGGATTAAGGAGAGTTAGAAATAACAAAAAAATTCGAAAATTAAACAATATTGAGATCTTGACTCGGGACTGCCCTGCAAATTGTGGGTCTCCCTCCATGTTTGATTTCCTCTTCCTTAAGAATCTTTAATGGCTTTCCTTCTAAAAAGAAATAAAAGTGGAACGTCTGACATCCAAGCTTCTCCACTGAGTGGTATCTGTCTTCCCTAGGAACAGTCTTTATTTGAAGATCTAGAGAACAGCTAAGAAGATCTAAAGAGACTACTGTGATATCAAGGAGTAGTAGTATTAGTAATGTTTCTTGAGTGCAGAAACCAAACCCGTGTTGCCGAGAGGCAGGTAGGGTCTGTACTGCTGTTTGGTAGTAATGTTTCTAACACAGAAATCTGTAACATAGCTACAGAAATAAATATAACATAAAATTTGCTCACAAAAAAAAATGTTCTTCGTAGTCATTATTATGCCTATTAAAATACAATTAACAAGTTGAAAGTAATTTCAAAAATCATATTGTTACAACATATCCTCTTAAATTGTAGGTGTACTCTCAGGGTACAAAAGTGATTCCAAATTTCTGGAAAACTCATAAGCCTAAACAGAAACAATATACACTATAGCTCAATAGCTATCTTACAAAATCACCAAACTGCCAGGTATAATAAAATAGCCATTTAATGCTTGGCTAATTCACAAGATAGCAGATATGATACTATTTATTCTCAAAGCACTGACATAACTCATTATTAATGGACACAGGCAATGCCAGCACCCTTCCAATATTTTCTTCATATGGCGACTCCTTGGAATACAACACAAAAGTTTTCACGTGTACCCACTAGTGGTAACATAGGTCATGTTGACTCTCTCCAACTGAGCGATGACTCCAGGGTTCGCATTCGTCCTAAAATACCTAAAATTCCTAAAAGTTTGAAGCTTCCCTTGAATTCCTAAAATTAACCTAAAATTTTTAAATCATCCTAAAATTTTGTAATGTTTTTGCTGCGGCGTCAAATTTACTCTACTATCGCCCGAATACATTCCATTCATACGGCAATCGATGTTAAAAAAGACTTCAGAAATTAAAACGTTGTTCAAAATAGTACTCATCTTTTACAACAACGACAAAAGTGTCAATCACGCCAAATCGCCGATTCTCAATGGTTAAATCCTCTCCGTCCGCGGGCGGTTTTAGTGAAATACGATCGCAAGATGAATGGCGACCCATGTGATCATTTACAGACGGGAGTTTGGGGGAGATTCTTTTGTTTGTACGAGTGGGAATCTCCAGCGCAAGCTAACAAACCTAGAAGCCTTTAACCTCTCAAAGAAATAAAATAGAAAAAGACGGGTTCGATTGTTGAATAGTTTGCTTCCTCATATTTACTAGATACATCACGAAGTTTCTCTTTCTTTGCAAAGTTAAAATTTTGCTCAACTATTCTTTGTTGGGAATCGTGTGCAAAAATTTTGAAGAATTTTAGGTCTAAATTCAATAATACAAATATAGTTTGTCGGATTATGATTCTCTTACGCCCCTCATTATGTAATATTTGATCAACATCATGTTAAAACAGGAGGGTAGAGAAGGAATTTTTATCTGCTGTTAGCAACCTCTCTAGGTATTGATGATATTAAAGGATATCTCTTCAAAAGGATGCATTGCGCAGGGGCCCGGACCACATAGCAGTTTATGAAGAAAAGCAATAGATAAA
This sequence comes from Amaurobius ferox, assembly GCA_951213105.1. Taxonomy (NCBI): domain Eukaryota; kingdom Metazoa; phylum Arthropoda; class Arachnida; order Araneae; family Amaurobiidae; genus Amaurobius; species Amaurobius ferox. The sequence goes on along the minus strand of OX578147.1, from coordinate 143,376,743 downwards.
ATAAAATACGGCATAGTAGGGAGGTCCCGCAATTGGATCGCCACGCTCCCCATAAAAAATAAATTAAAAATAATGAAAGAGCAGAAATGTGAAGAATGTTAAATAAACACATTCCCGCTTCCAACAGATAAAACTTTTAAACAATTTTCATTTCTTTTTAGACTTAAAATTTTTTCAAAGTATTCCATGTTTAGTATGCATCTGGGATGAAAAGTACCAAAGATTTGAACTTTGTAAGAATTTTTGTTCAAAAACCAATATTTAAAAATATAGTTTCCTGGACTAGAGTTTTTTTGAGCCCCAGGAACTTGTGCATGTGTTTTTGTTGATTCTATCAAAACAGAGGATGATTGAAGGGAAATAGCTGTGTCTAGATTAACGGGTTGCAGTAGCTTTGATGAAATATAGGATAACTTATTTCCCTCATATTATTTAATTACTGCCTTCGGCGACCAGCCCTATTGTTTTTCAAAAAAGTTTTTAAACTTGCAATACCTTTCTTGCAGTAACTGTCGATCGCACACCTACGTTACGTGCGCAAGTCACGGCTAAGTGTGCAGTTTATGAAGTGTTGATCTTGTACCTCAGCTACGCGCACAAGTTGCGGCTAACGATGTAGTTCATGAAGTAGCTGTTGATCGCACGTCTTCGTTACGCGCTCAAGTCATGACTAATGGTTCAGTTCATGAAGTAGCTGTCTATCGCACACCTCAGCTACACGCATAAATCGTGGCTAGCGGTGCATTTCATGGAATAGATGTCGATCGCACGCCTTCGTTACTCGCGCAAGTCATGTCTAACGGTGCAGTTGATGAAGTAGCTGTCATTTGCACACCTCAGCTACGCGGGCAAGTCACGGCTAACGGTACATTTAATGAAGTAGCTGTCTATCTCAACTACGCGCGCAAATTACGGCTAACGATGTAATTCATGAAGTAGCTGTCGATCGCACGTCTCCGTTATGCGCTCAAGTCATAACTAATGGTTCAGTTCATTAAGTAGCTGTCTATCGCATACTTCAGCTACATGCATAAATCGTGGTTCCCGGTGTAGTTCATGGAGTATATGTCGATCGCACGCCTTCGTTACGCGTGCAAGTCATGGCTAACGGTGCAGTTAATATAGCAGTTGTCAACTGCACACCTCAGCTACGCGGCCAAGTCACGGCTAACGGTACAGTTGATGAAGTAGCTATCTGTCTCAGCTACGCGCGCAAGTTACGGCTAACGATATAGTTCATCAAGTGGCTGTTGATCGCACGTTTCCGTTACGCACGCAAGTTATGACTAACGGTGCAGTTCATGAAGTAGCTGTCAATCGCACACCTCAGCTACACGCGCAAGTTATGGCTAACTCATTAAGTAGCTGTCAATCGCGTTTCCGTCCGCAATGCGGGCACACGGGTACAGCTGCCGTGTATAAAAGGAATCGTCTTTTATTAGCGGGTGCATGCAATCCACGTACGATATATGCAATAACGGCAATTCTACTGCATGTAATAACGATATACACGCTGCGCGGGCACGTGCAATCTGCATAGATTTGAAATAGCTGTCAATCGCGTTCCAGCCCACTACGAGGGTTCAAGGCTAACAGATAAACACTTTCTCCAAAATAAATTGGCTTTTATTAGCATTATTTACTTTAAGCCCGCCCGCTGCGCGGGTGCATGAAATCCTTGTACATTACATGCAATAACTACTAACTTACCAGCTAGATTTTTGCTCTTATGGCCGTATTTTATTTTACAATTCTTCAAAAATTTTAAATGTGATTTTGAGCTTTTTGGATTCTTTTTTTTTTGTTTATATAAAGTTGTTTGAAAACTAAACTAACATTTTTCTAACATACATATATATAGTGTGTATGTATGTATATATTTACACAAAAAATACCTGTGATAAAGTGGCCACTGGATACTGAGTGATAATTTGAATGTTTAAGTCTACAGAGCATTAAAATGAAATAGGAAAAATATTCAAAAGATTACCTTTTTCTTTCAATAATGTTTGTTTTTTGTATCAATTCTTCTTTAATTAATGAAAAGAACGGTAATTAAACAGTACTAATAATAGAAATAATAAAAATTAGCTCCTAAAATTTACCTAAAATTTTGAAAAAAAATCCTTAAATTCCTACCTAAAATTTTTAGAAAATCTGCTATGATCCCTGTGACTCCCTAATATACTCTCCAAAATTATTTCTAGAAAGTGCTTGTATCTCTGAAACTAGTGGATATTTTGAGAAAGTTCTATTGAAGTTGACGATATATCACTAGATCTGACACCCATGTCCCCAAAAAGTTGGCAATCCTACTTTCACACAATTGTAATGGTTGCCTGTAAAAATGTTTTCTCCTTGATATGAGACAAAGACAATAAAATGTTTTACATGTTCATAATACTGCTCCCTCCTTCGGGCTGTACGTCCCAGGTAGTATCAACCTACTGTGGTCTGATATGGGACTAATTTGTCGGTATGAGTCACTTTGGATGTAGTTGAAGACAATTTCTGAATTCAATAAATAACTCTGTTTATTCTCTTTATTACGATGTAGGGTCTTTCCTAGTTGTGCTGTAGTGTCTGTAAAAATCATTGTTATTGATGATGGTTGAACAACCCCACTTTTGTTGCCTTCCTAGAACTGCCCTCTATTAGTTTTGACATGGTACCAGCAATATTGAGTAGCTAGTCCCTTTGATCGTGTGTCACATGTACCAGTTCCACAATAATTCCTTGAAAGCGTTGTAATCCTTGCCCTCTGTCACAAATCTGATCAAACAAATCCCTACTCTCTGCTCCTAGACAAACTCACTTTTTCTGGCACCTCGAATAATTATGGGCAAACTAAATCAAGCACTCCGAACCTGTAAAGCTCCAATCACCTAATGCCATTACCACTTTCGAAAACTGTAAACTCTGGCTGCCCTTTAATGTGCTCAATACACCAAGAATGTACCTTAGAATTAGTACCATTGTTTCGACCACCAAAATTCTCCACTCGTTCCATGCTTAGAAGTCAACTAATTACTTGACACTTCTCTCCCCTCCCCACAGCTGAAATTCTGTAATTCCAAGCAAGTATCAAAACTCAAAAAAATTTCCCTATACAACATTATCATAATCATTAAATACAATACACATTTAAGAAATGATATATATATTAAATTGAATGTAATATGGATACTTTTCTAATAGTACATTCCATTTGTATTTGAATGCATCTTTGTTACATTTCGCAACATTTATACATTTTAAACCGTCTCAAAATTCTAAATACTAAAATATTCAGAGCAGGTTATCCTTATTCACTTTGTTGTCAATTATTGCATGAAGAATAAGCATTTTTAATTAATAATTTCACTCATTTTTGTCATTTATTTCACATTTGGAATAATTTTACGGGACATTTCGTAAAAAAGGATCAGTTCTATTTTTCTGAATCATGCCAAAGTCTAATCAGTATCAAACTAACTCACAAGAGTAACTCAGTAGTTTAAAATTAGTAAAGATAGTACTATCTTTTAAAAAATGAAAAAAAAACTTGAATATCTCAAACACGGTCCATCATGTGCTTGATTTTTTGTCATCAAAAATTACATATAAAACGGGCATTTAATGGGGACATTTGAGCATATGTTGTCTTTTATTTTAGATTTTGATGATTTTTGCAGGCCATTTTGCAAAAAGGCTGACTTTTTTTTTTTTTTTCCTGAATCGTACCAAAATGTACCTCCCTACAAAATTTTGTGAGATTTTGTTAATTAGTTCTTGAGGAGTGGATACATCCATTGCACACACAAACATGCTAAATATAGTTTTTTCGTATTAAAGTTGAAAACTCGTTCTGGTTTTTGATGCAATTTCAATATTTTTCCTATAAAACAGCACAATTTAATATACGAGAATTTCTATTGCTTAAGATACATAACATTCTGAAGAAACCCTAGAGACATGGATTTTCCGGAAATTTTTGAAATTATTCTCTGTATTACATTTTAGATGGAATAAGATGCGCAAAAGTATTTATTCTTATAATATATGTTTGAGTATAGCCAGGCGTGGGCAATTGCCCACAGCGGCCGAATCAGGGGCGGCCATTTGGAAGTGAAATTAGGTGTAGTAAGAATAACTTTTGTGGTCGTATTAAAAAAAAAAATTTGAAAATGAACCAATTTTGTGCCACTTTAATATAAATGAATTTACTTTTTTAGATAGTATTAAAATATAAAAGGATAAAATCGTTTTTCTCCCATAATTATATCTTTTTTGAAGCAATGTACAGTTCTGCTTGAAAGGGCGCATGCTCAAACACTTGGGAGATTTGAAACAACTTGCAGCTGCGTCCAATCCCTTAGGGGACTTTGTTTTCCACAAATACTGAGAAAACCTCAAGGAGCGATTCTCAGAATTTTTTCCTGCTTTCAAATTCAAATTGCAAACACATGAATGCTGTCTCTATGATCCCACTTCTAAAAGGACGGGAGGGAGGAGATTAGTCCAGATGGTCATTCTTTTAGTCGTCTACCGTTTTAGCTCATTTAGGCATTGAGACTAGCTGGAGGCCATGCAGATAACATAGTGACTAGAAGTAAAAAGCTACTTGTTAGTGTTCAAAGCAATGTGTTGTGTTATGCTGTTGTGCGAGATTCCCAAATCCATTGACAAATATGGCTGTCTTTTAAGTTCTAACTATTCGGGTAACTTTTTCTTTCAATTATTTAAAATATTTTTGCAAAATTTCTTAATTTCGACTACATTTTTTGTCGATTTTTAATGTGTTTCAACAAATAAAATTAATTTGGTACTGAATTTAGTCTATGGCATTAGCCACAGATTAATACTGATAAAAGAATAATTTTTTCATGTTTTTATCTAAAATAATATGCCCCGTGGCTGTTCTATGAGGAATTTCAGAGGTAAATAATTAAGCAATGGTGTAAAATGATCTTAATTTTGTAATTTTTCCAGTTTCACTGCAAAACGAAAAAAAAATGCTACAAAATATTTTTACGAAGTAAAATATTCCTTTATGAATATTTGTATGAAAGTGCAAAAGTTGTTTATAAATTGTTAGAGCTGTTTTATAAATTAATAAATTTATTCTATAGACTCAATCTGGGAATTATACATATTCTTTTGCTCATGCATACAAATTTCTGTCTAGATATACGTTCAATAATCTGTAAATACTATTTTATTTTTGCATAATTACACTTTTAGTTATAATTATAATTTAATACACTTAAGTAAAATGTTAATTAAACAATCTTAAAATTTGTAATATACATTTTGATATTGTGATTTTTTTTATTTCTACTCAAACAAATTCATTTAACCTTCCTACAGTGTTCGGGTCTTTTTTGACCCATATCAAATTTATTTCGTATAGATCTATTATATTTGGGGGAATTTTTCAAAAATATTTTGTGACTTTGTTTCCATAGTCATAGTAAATATCCAGTTATGTGAAAGCCCCAGGCCGTCCGGCTCGTCCAGAGGACTTGGAGCAACAGAATGGACGACCGGGAATATATATCCAGTTATGTGTAATTTTTTTTTTTTTTTTTTTACAAATGGTAGTTTTTTTACAGTAAAAATTGTAACACATAAGTAACACATCCAGTTATGTGTAATTTTTTTTTACAAATGGTAGTTTTTTTACAGTAAAAATTGTAACACATAAGTCGTTCGGGTCAATTTTGACCCATGTTGAATTTTTAGTGCATAGGAAAAATAAAATATATAAAATCCAATATATTATTCAATTATTATTGCTGTGGCAATGCCCCTATTAATTATTATTGCTGTGACAATTGTATAACCCTGAAATGTACTTTACTGTGGATGAACAACTGGTAGCTTTCCGAGGAAGGTGCTCATTCCGCCAGTACATGCCCATGAAATCAGCCATGTACGGCATAAAATTTTGGGTACTTTGTGACAACGCTACCAATTATGTCTGGAATATACAGCCCTACCTTGGAAATAAGCCTGGTTCTGCACCAGAACGAAACCAAGATCTCAGGGTTGTCAACGATCTCGTTCAAGGTTTGAATTGACATAATATAACATGTGATAACTTTTTCACGTCGTATGAACTTGAACAGCTTCTTCTGAAAAAAAAAACTGACATTGATTGGAACAATTAGAAAGAATAAGCCAACAATTCCTCTGCAGTTGCTTGAAAAAGGGTCCCCAAACTACACATCGAGATTTGCATTCACGAAGGATACAACTCTTGTATCGTACATCCCGAAGAGAGGCAAATGTGTTGTTCTCCAGAGCATTCTTCACCATGACAGTAAAATAGCAGACACAGTCACAAGGAGACCTCAAATCATTTTGGACTATAATATCACCAATGGAGGGGTAGACACGTTAGATAAACTGGTCTTCCACTATTCCTGTCGGAGGAAGACAAACAGATGGCCCATTGTAGTTTTCTCCAACATCCTGGACATTTCGGCGTATAATGCATTCCTATTGTTTATCAAGATCAATCCAGCATGGAAGATGAGGTCATTTCGCAAAACGAGAATCTTCATTGAGAAGCTTGGTATGACTTTGGTAACCCACCACATTGACGGAAGAAAACATCTGCCAAGAACAAGGGCAGCCCGAGAATTGGCGATGAATATTCTAAACTCGGGACAACCTGAATCCCGACCTGAAGCATCCGGAAGTGTAGCAACTGCTGGCAAAAAGGGAAGATGTCACTTGTGCCCACAGACTGACAACACAAGTTATGTAAAGTGCTTCAAATGTGGACACTTCACTTGTAAAAAACAATTCATTCAAGTGTGTAACAATTGTATATAAACGGAACAACTTCCAGAATTGTATTGTTGGCGGTAAGCTAAATATTTCGCAAATATGTAGTCTGTACTGTGTAATTTTGCTTTCATCAAACGAATGTTCTAAAATATAAAAATATCTACTATATAAAAATAAATATATGTAATAAATACAAGAAAAATACTTCATTGTATTGTATTTGAAAGTTGACAGTGATTTGCAGGAATGAATGATTGAATTACATTATATATATATTACATTGCATTTATACATATTACATATTTACATTACATATATTATATATTTACATTACTAATATTTATAAAGTATGACTTCAATTCAATAATATTGAAAATTACACCATGGGTCATTTTTGACCCGAACACCTTAGGTGTATACTAAATTTGAACAACGTATGAGGGTTAATGTCCCCATGTTCCACTCAACATTCGATTCATTATTATTCTTATATAAAGTTGTATTGTATGATATGTGATATTTTTTTGTCCATTTTTTTTTTTTTTTAAACTGAGAAAAAATGAAACATTGACGGTCCTCTTTTCCAGCGAATGGATATTTTTTTTTTAATTCTTAATACACCCTATTTTTATTACCCCACTCGAAAGTTCATATTTTTTAATATCTAAACACCCCCCCCCCCGGCCTTTTATTTTTAAAGAATTTGGAAGCATTTGGATATTTCCCTGTGTTTCTGTTGGGGCCATGAATTTCTAAATTTTTTTCAGATATTTTCGTTTATTATTTTTTTCAAAATTACGAAAACAAATATTGCGTTTTTTACCACCTTGTTCTCTAATGATCGCAAATATGATTTTTTCCCTTCTCTTAGTTTTGTTATGCACTTTATCTTTCGGCAGAAAATTAGAATGTTTTTAATTTTTACCCTCCACCTTTCTTTCTTAATTGTTGTCCCCTTTTCTATGCTATATATTTTTCCTACTTTTGGATTAGGTTTTGTATCTTCGAACATTTTTTTTATATATTTTCATTCACTTGTCACAAACTCAGGGACATTTTAAACATTACATATCAATCGTCTGTTATACCCCCCAGTGAATCTATAATAATAAATAGAAGAATCTATCTGTTTGTTTGTCCACAATGTCGACGGATATCTATCTCATTGAATTTTTTCACACAGCCGCATCTATACCTGGACTAATGCATCTTGAAGGCCGTTTACCAAAATTTACATTCGATTTTTAACGAATTTTTAAATTTCAAAATCAGATAATCTTCAGCTACCGATATGACCTAGCAGCTTTATTCTCGATTTAACAGTTACAGAACCCCCAGACATCGATATGATCTAACAGCTAATCATACTATTTAACAGCTACCGTAACGATCTAATGCCACGTCCATCTCCTAGAAGTTATTAATATTTCATTCATTTATATTTTGGAGCATTATCGGAGAGCGTTTATTTTCTTTTCTCTTTGCGGATAGCCTACTGGTAATTTGGCGTCAGTTTAGGATTTGAAGAAAATTGAGTAGTGTTATTTGTAAATGTATTATGTAACGGGGGTTTATTTACGTCCCGGTCAACACCGGGTAATTCGTACCAGTGATACAATAAAGCAAATGTTAAATGAGTCAAAGTGTAAAATTTTGTTATAATTTGGATAGTATTTCATTATTATGTATATTTCCGTATGTATATTTTAACCTATTCTGTTCAAACCTCACCCATCATTAAACAACTTCAGAATCCCCATGTTCATTTAACTTCCTAATTTTTTTTTTTAAACAAAACAAAATATCTCGTGCTTGTGCACCCATATTTCACACAAGAATAAGTAACTAGACTGATCTGCAACAATCGTGGCATGTCAAATATTACAGCTTTCCCACGCATTAGAAAACTTGATTTTTGAAGTATAGTGGTTATATTCCATGTCCCTTCTGTATTTGAATCAGATTTTAGAGGGGCTACAATGGACAATCGTAAATTGCTTCGAAATAGAATCCCGGATTTTTATCTGCGAAATCAAAAACCAATAAATTTAAATATTTTTGCATTTTAAATTGAATATTAAAGATTAGCTACTTAAATAAATTGCTGATAATAACCGGAAAAATTCTGAATTGTCCTATTATATTTTATCTTAGCTTCGTAGGGATTGAAATGCTTTTCCTTCATCTCTCCTCTTTCCTAATTTATTCATAAAATCATTTCTTTGATTTGCGTATAATATTTTACTACTAAGATGTACAAGTAATTCATAAGATTTATGCAATTAAAAATTCAAATTTTATTAAAAAATGGATGAGGGCGACTTTCATGACACACTACATAATGAGTCAGTTACTTTTGACTCCTGATGAATTCAGAAAAATAGAATCGGCGGTGACTCCACTCCGATGGAGCTTTGCGTGAATGACATTTTGTGAGATAAAACTCCAGTAAAGTGCAATAAGTTTATTCGATTATTTCGGACTCATTTGTTTCGTTTATGGGCTTTCAAAGCAATACAAATCAACTATTTATAACTAGCTAGCGCTTTTAATTTTCACCCTGATTTCATCTGAAAATTCCGACTATAGACTCCGCTTTAATATATTCGATTATTTCACTAACTTGATTTGCAGTATAAAAATTAAACTTACTGACAAAATTTTACATTATAGTTAATCTATAAACGTGTCTGGCGGCACATAAATACGTATATTTCTACTTACTCTGTTCAACCCTCACCCATTATTAAACATCTTTAGAATCCCCATTTTCATTTGACTTCCTAATTCTTTTTAAACAAAGCAAAATATCTCGTGCTTCTGCGCCAATATTTCGCAAAAGAGTAAGTAACCAGACTGATTTGCAACAATCGTGGCAATTCAAATATGACAGCTTTCCCACCCATTGGAAAACTTGGTTTATGAAGTAGAGTGGTTATCATTTCGGTATGTTAAAATATCGAAATTATAACCATTATACTTCAAAAACCAAGAGCAATAAATTCATACTAATTGTTTATAGTTATCACTTTTAGTTTTTAAGATATAAGCATTACAAACTTGAAATACTTTAAATTTTCAAACTTCTTCCACTTGACAAGATGATTACTCGAAAACTATAAAAGCTTTTTTAAATATACATATAAATTTAGAAACTAAATTTCCTCATACATATTTTTATTACTTAATAATTCTATCGATCTTTTATACTTTCAAAGATATTTCGAGTGAAAGTATGAAACAAGGAAAAAAACTAATTTTTATGTTTCAAAGTTTAACCCCCCCACCCCACCCTCAAAGAAAAATAGAGTTCTATCCAAATTCCAATTATATACACTTAATTATTATTACACAAAATTATTTAGCTCATGGAGTCTGCTTAGATGATATGAATGAAATATTCATTGATTTTACAGAGAGAAGGGCGATTTTTTATTCGATGAAGTTTTAAGCATACAGTTTAATTACTTGTAGCTCCATGGTCTTAATTTTTAAATAAAATAAATTATTATACTATTGTGATGAATGAAATGAATGGGAAAATGTTATGAATGAAATGCTGCTTTTATAGAGAGAGCCAGGCGTGTTATTTTTTCTATGACGTCATTTGAATGAATTTCATTTGTTTTCGATGAAGTTTTCAAATATAATAAATTATCGTAGTATTATGATAATTTTAAAAATATTACCGAGGAATGTATCGCATGTTAGAGATGTTTAAACCAGGCAATTTATATTTCAATGCCGTCATTTGAATGAAGTTCATTTTTTTCGATGAAGGTTTAAGTTTTCAAATATAATAAATTAATGTAGTATTGTGATAAGTTTTAAAATATTACCGAGGAATGCATTGCATTTTAGAGATGTTTAAATAAAATTGCATTGAAGTTGGAAAGTGTTTCATAATGAATGCTTTAAGCATGATTGAACTTTCTTGTTTAATATAGAGAGGAAACCAAACTAAATGGATTGAGATGCGTCGTGGTTCACTGCATATACTAGTAAGGCCTGCTAATATTCTGTCCGTAAGTAATTTAGAAAACCAGTTGAACCCATGGGATATCTTGTCTTGACTATAATAAAAAAACAACATTCAATCGCTGTCTCTATAGAGTGACGTCACACGGGGAAATTTGCCTTGACGTTTTTGAAATTACAAAAATTTTGTTAAAAATGTGTCATTTATAGAGTCACAAAATGATTAAATGTTATTGGAATCATTTTGTGACTCCTATAAATGGCTTGGGACTCGTATAGATTTCTTATTATTGTTCAACATTAAATGATTATAAATAAAGGCATCACTTTGTAATAACTTCTTAGATATTAAAAAATCGGATGTGGCCAACACATGACTGAATAACTTACCCTGCAGACTCATATTCACGTTCTCTTTATTTCTTCAATAATTAAATTGAGTTTAATTGCAGAAAATAACATTATTTTAAATGACACTGAATGAGCACTTTTAATTCAATTTTCGTTTAAATTGGGTAACTGGACTTATTTTCAAAGATAGCGTAACGAAAATGCAAAAAAAAAAAAATATCTCGAGAACGACTCGTCCTAGAGTAATAAATAGTGGATCTTATTTGTTTCGTCGTACAAAATAAGCATTGAATGAATATATTGGAGCATACGTAGTCTTTTATTTTTAGATTGAACGATTTGTGCGGGCTATTTCGCAAAAAAAAAAAAGGCAGTTTTAATTTTTTTCCGAATCTAATGTATTCGAAAAATGTATTCTAGAGGTCCCAAAACTCGAGTTACGATTTTTGGTATGATTCCAATACTTTCCCTATGCATTACCATGTATTGCAAGAAAAGTAATCTATATAAATAAAATTGAAAATCTGTCTGTCTGTTTGTCCCATCATCACGGGAGAACAGCTGAACCGAATTTGATGAAATTTTGTGGGTAGCCTAGAAATAGCCCCACTTAAAATTTAGTCTATGATTTGAGTTTCTACGACCAGTGGTTCTCGAGATATTAGTAAAAAACGAAATTTTCGTTTGTCTCATCATCACGGGAAAAAGGCTGAACCGAATTTAATGAAATTTTGTGGATAGCCTTGAAATAGTCCCCCATAAATTTAGTCTTAAGTTTCGAGTTTCTAAGACCAGGGGTTGTCGAGATATTAATGAAAAACAGAACTTTTTCTTAGGAGATCTACTCTCCAACTCCGTGGTTTATCCAAACGGAAAGGATGGAAATCGTTTGTTTAAAACGCCAAAATGAAATAAAACTTTATTTCCGAGTTTGGTGCAGGATTTTTGCATTAATTAGTCACTATAGGAAAACATGAATTGTTTGAAACGTGGATTTAAATAGAAAAATCTACCTCCATGTTTCATCTCTCACAAGCTTTTACTCAACGATGTAAAGTACAAAGAAATCAAAATGGCTATTTAATTTCGCATTTTATGAGGAAGATTCTATCTTATATCATGTTGCTCGGCAACGGAATGAAATTAAATGTGTTGTTAATACCTATAATTATTTTTTTATTTGTATAATAAATAAATGGATGTAAAAATATATTTTATAAATGAACGGTTTGATTGTTCTTTTAATTATATATATATTGCGGACTGCGTACATCACTTTCATTTATTTTAGCAAAGAGGTTTCAAGCTTATATATTGTGTTTAGCTAATAAACTCATATATTGTGTTTACCCAATAAATTCATTTAGCCGATTGTTGAAGCAGAAAAGAGTAGAACGGGTGTATGTATCTTCTAATACAATTTTACTGTTTTCATTTAGTATATACAAACGGGATCAGGATATTTTATTCTTCAGGTCTGCAAATTCAGAGCTACGAATTTAGAGGAATATCTCTAAATAACTTGGTAACTTTTCTTAAACTTTACCAAATTAGTGGAAATGTCTCCAAATTAATAAAAATGACCCAAATCAATGAAATTAAATTTGTTTTATTAGAATAAAGTACTGAAATGATGTTTCTGTAGCATTTGTCGGTCAGTCCATCCATCCTACTTAGTAACACATTAAAGGAATTTTTTTAATATCACCAAATTGGTAAAAATATTTCTAAATCCATAAAAATATCATGAAATTGATAAAATCGCGCTTAATAAATGAAATTAATTGTGTTTTGTTAGGGGATAGTATTGTGATGATGTTTCGTCAATTTGTCGCAAAATGGGATTATCAGTTTTACAGTCCCACTTGGCGATAAATTTGGCGACTTTTTAAGTTATAGCTAAATTGACGAAAATGTCGCCAAACCTTCCATGGAGATTGCATTATTCAGATAATATGATTTCCATCAATTTATTTAAAGCAATTGATATCATGTCGCTTAGCAACGGATCCAATATGTTATGCGGCATATGATTTTTATTAAATCTTTTCCGATTTGAATAGTAAAAATATGTATATAAAATAAATTTCATTGACATTGAATTTTTGACTGGATAATATCAATTACGGTCTTCAGGTTTAAACATCATTATTATTGATATTTTCGGGGACTGATGATTCAGGGATTACTGATATTTTCAATTTATTATGGAATTGTTTTATTATGACGAAAATTGTTGAAACTCATATATAGTACGTTGTACGAGTAATCTTCTACAAATGCATGGGTATATCTTCCAATCTACCAGAATATAAGCAGTACAGGTATATTGGTATATATTTTGATATATATTGGCATATATTCGAATCAATTACGACCTTCTGGTATTAAGATTACGGGGATTTTTGATACTTTCAATTTTTTATGTCATCTCTTTTATTTTGGCAAATATTTTTGAGACACATATTGCAATACGGGTAAGCTTCTACTAACACACTGGCATATTTTCTAATCTGCGACAATATAAGTAGTACGGGGTTGCATATATTGATTCAATTCCCTTTTTTTTTGTAAATTTGCTTACAAAAGGGGCTAGGATGTTTTATTCTTCAGATCTGCCCGTGAAGATAATTTTGCATAGTGAGAACAGATATTCTTAAACTTCTCTTTATGAGTAATAAATTTAATATTTTAACAGAATTTCCACATGATTGAGAATTATAAGTTTTTTTATATTATATTCTCCGTACGAAGAACGGGTATGCTGCTAGTCTACTATAAGAATAACCTATTTCTGCATCCACAATGGTTAGCGAAACTTTGGCTACGAATGTGTCGGAATATCACCCACTTGCAGAGTTTTTTTAAATGTGGCCAGATTGGATAAAAACATCACCCAATTGAGAAAATGACGCTCAATCCATGAAAATGAAGACTCATTCATGAGAATTCAATATCTTGGAAAGACTATAAGAATCTACTATTAGAGAAGATACTTTGGATAATAGTTTCGTATTTGGGCGCCATTAGTCGTTTATTTACTTTAAGAGTAACCCATTTCACCGACCCTAATGCTTGAATCAATTTTAGTGACAAATTTGGCGGCGAGTTTTTTAAATGTCGCCAAATTGATAGAACGATGTTCAATCAATGAAAATGACAACTCATGGATAAAAATTCAATATTTTGGAAAGAACATAAGAATAACCTATTTCTCCGTTTGTAACGCTTGACGGAATTCTGGTGACGAATTTTGACGGCCTATCGCCATCTTGGCGATATTTAGCCCCACATTGACGGAAATATCGTCCCAATTGCAAAAATGACACCAAGTTAATGAAAGGGACGCCTCACCGATGACTTTATTATTAAAATATATGGACTCTATTACTTATTCAGATGATATTTATATCGATAATGGACCGTAAAACATAAGTTAATTGGGAATGAAATAGTTTCACATGCTTTAATCCGGAAAAGCGTCCCATTTAACCTCACAAACACTATGCGCCGTCGAAGAAATGAATTCGTTGCATTCTATAAGAAAAGCATTTTTTACTTTCCTTATATGCATAATGTATAAGGAAAGTATTGGGACGGGGTCGAAAATTCGAATTCGAGTTTTCGACGGGAGAGCACGTTTCAAACATCCCTGATCACGAATCGAACATTTTTGAAGTGATGTCTGTGTGTGTGTGTGTGTCAGTGAGTCTGTGGAGACGATATCTCACGAACGAATGAAGCTATTCGAATGAAATTCGGTACAAAAATTATAATCCGTGAATACTGGAAGTCTATGATTTTTAAACACAATCGAATGCTCAGAACCCCCCTAAATTTTTCGAGTGAAATTTTGAAAAAATCGTCAAAATATCAAAACCGCTAATAAAGTTACGCAAATAGACATTTCTTATGTAATTTTTCATTAGAAAACGATTGGCATAAGTTTTAGAACGCTAACATGAACCGTTCTCGAGATATTACACATTTTTCAAAAAAATTATCAAAAAGTCATATAAAATAAAAATATTTCCTATTAAGAAACATGTTCACTTTTCATATCTAATACCATGCGATAAATTGGGTGACATCATTCTCGTGGATCTAGCTCGTTCCATTCTTGAAAAAAGATACTTTGAGTAATACTTTTGTATTTGAACGTCAATAGTCATTTATCTGCTGTAAGAATAACTTATTTCTTTGTCCATAACGGTTGGCGAGATTTTGGCGATGAATTTGGTGGAATGTAGCCAACTTGGCGACTTTTTTAATGTTGCTAAATTAAGGAAAAACTCGTCAAATGGATAAAAATGACGCTAAATCAATGAAAATGACGACTCATTGACGAAAATTCAATATCTTGGAAAGAATATAAATATCTACTATAAAAATAATTTTTTTTTTTTTTTTTACTGTAAAAGTAGTAAATTCATTGCATTATATAAGGAAAGTCATGTGGTGCCCACATCAGATTTTTTATTAATATCTCGACATGTTCTAGTGCTAGAAACATGTGAAGTAGAGGATAACCCATTTCAAAATAATCCGTCGAAACTACGAAACAAACAAACACATTTTTCATTATATTTATATATATATATATATATATATATATATATATATATATATATATATATATATAATGAAAATCCAATGATAGAATAGAGAAGTTGTAACTCATAATACACTAACTTAAAATATGCTTACAAATTAAAAAGAAATAATAAATAGAAAATGAGGAAAATTAAATGTCATCAACTTAAAGATAATCGACAAATATCAATGGTGTGGAATCGAAATTAGGAACACAAAAAATACCAAGCATTAAAGCTTTACACGTGGAAAAGCACTAATCTTATATATACCCAACACGGTAGATACATTCTTCAGAAAATAAGTATACATAAATATAAGACAATGACTTTGAAATCGTGTTAGATCAAATAATTTTTTCAAAAAAGGAAGGCTTTTTTGAACCGTGTAACTTCAAATTCGTGTCAAAAAAGAGTTGGGTATATACATTTCAAGATCTAGAAATATCTATTCGGGAATATACAGTTCGGAGCATATAGGTTTCTTGGCTATGATGAGAGATAAAAATTTGTAAGAATTTCATTTGGATGAGACATTTGCCAATAATTAAAATGTCATAAAAATATGGTTTACCATTTTCTAGAATGCAATTGCGTTTTGAAAAAAAAAAAATTTTCTTTTTCGTTCATTTCATATAGGTCGAAAGGTGAGGGGGCCCCCGTAGAAATGTCAGCCTCCGGGCCCTGGATACGCAGCTTTTGTTAGTTGAAGCTATGAAGTTTAGTCTTTAAAGCTAATCTCTAGCATAATTAGAAACTGAGATAGGATTCAATTAGAAAAATGCCCGAAATCGATTGTCGTTAAATATCTGTATCCCCATCCTATCGGGAAGTTTGAGGGTTTTCAATTTTTATAGGAGCAAATATGGTGTAGCAATTTTCCACATTCTAACATGCTTATATCAAAGATCTACTCTTTGAAGGGGTTTCATGGGCGCCCACAAAATTTTTCCCAGGAGGGGCACAAGTCAGTCTAGCGCTTCTATAATACATTTTCTAGTATGTTTCGGTGCAGAACATAACATTATTTCAATAATACTTCCTACAATGAAAATCCGAATAGAGCTAATGCTAATAGATGACGCTTCCGGCCACGGTGGGCTTCAATATGCTGGACGAGTTAGCTCGTATAGAGAGGAAAATCCAGGGACGTAAGTAGCAGGGGGGGGGGGGGTTCACCTTCCCCCCCGGCTCAAAATAATCGGAAAAATTGGCAATCACTCGGGAAAAATCCAAATAAGAGTGGGTGTTATTTATCATAAATTTCACTTTGAAAACTTATTTTACTTTAATTTTCTAAATGTCCACTACAAAATCACAGTTTTTTTTTTCTTTTTACTTTCCTTATATACATAATGTATAAGGAAAGTGTTGTTGTTGTTGTTGTTGAGACCCAGACCGTCCGACCTACCAGAAAGGTGTAAGGTAACTGTATGGACGGCCGGGAAGTGCCACCCAATTTAGACCGGAACCCAGTGGGGGAGGCATCCACAGGGACCGTACCCTCCTTCCCCTACCACCAACCTCTCGGAAGGACTTACGGACCCACATGTTTAACGTGATCGTACTCCGCATGAACACGGCGGCATTTGTAAGGAAAGTAGTGTTTTTGCAAGGAAAGTAGTGTGACGGGGTCGAAAATTCGAATTCGAGTTTTCGACGAGAGAGCACGTTTCAAGCATCCCTGAACACGAATCAAACATTTTTGAAGTGATGTCTGTGTGTGTGGGGTGGGGGGGATGCCAGTGAGTCTGTGGAGACGATAACTGACGAACGAATGGACCGATTCGAATCAAATTTGGTACAAAAATCACAATCCGTAAACACTGGAAGCCTATTGTTTTTATACGCAATCGAATGTTCAGAACCCCCCTAAATTTTCGAGTAAAATTTTGAAAAAATCGTCAAAAAATCAAAACCACTAATAAAGTCACGCAAATAGACATTTCTTATGTAATTTTTCATTAGGAAACGATTGGCATAAATTTTAGAACGCTAACACAAACCGTTCTCGAGATATTGCACATTTTTCAAAAAAATTATCAAAAAGTCATAAAATAAAAAAAAAATATTTCCTATTGAGAAACATGTTCACTTTTCATATGCAATACCATACGATAAATTGGGTGACATCATTCTCGTGGATCTAGCTCGTTCCATTCATGGAAAAAGATACTTTGTGTAATACTTTTGTATTTGAGCGCCAATAGTCATGTGTCTGCTGTAAGAATAACTTATTTCTTCATCCATAACGCTTGGCGAGATTTTGGCGACGAATTTGATGGAATGTCGCCAACTTGGCGACATTCTATAATCTTATAACGTTTAATCTTATAAAGTTGTGTGAATAACTATATATAAAGTATAGGAATAACTATATATAAAGTATAGGAATATTATAAAGTATAGGAATAACTATAATCTTATAAAGTTTAATATCTCAAACTTTTCATCTCAAGTCTTTAATGGGTTTGGCCATACCATAGGAGAAAAGAGACTCAATTTATGGGCCATATAATTCAGCTCCAACCAATCTATCTATAAACAAAGTTTGTATAATTGCATTATAAATGACTTTATCAAAATGAAATTTTAGTATGTTTTTCAGACGGTCTGTGGGATCTATGGGAATATAAATAAATAATATCACCCAATTAGTTTTTTATTGAACCCGGGTTGAAAAAATGAAATACATTGAACTCTATGGGACCTCATTTTTCAAACATTTTTTAAGCAAATTTAAAATTCACAGATTGCTTCGAAATTTTTATCAAATATTCACATTATCCCATAAAATATATAAAAAAAATCTCAGTAAAATATATTAAGTAGTTTTTTAATTAAAAATTATTTAATATAGGGAAAAAAACAAATTCAATTAAATTCTGACTTTTTGGATATCCTCCAGAAAAAAAAGAGAGATATATTATATAATAAATATCTTTCCAAGAGTTTGATCATTTTGTATATGAGAGAGGCTTCATATTTTAAAATAAATTTGGTAGATAACAATTTTTCAAATTTTTTTTTAATTTTATATAACTCTTCGTGATATATTTATTTGATGGCATTTTTAATGCACTTTCCTACGTTCTAGAGAGTTAAAATTTAGTACACAGCTTAAATTTGTTGAACATTTTATTCTACAAAAATTTGGTGGATCTTTAAATATAG
Source organism: Amaurobius ferox (assembly GCA_951213105.1). Taxonomy (NCBI): domain Eukaryota; kingdom Metazoa; phylum Arthropoda; class Arachnida; order Araneae; family Amaurobiidae; genus Amaurobius; species Amaurobius ferox. Next base: position 143,357,871 of record OX578147.1, on the reverse strand, counting down.
ATCATACATTTTTTTTTCGAAAGGGCCTGCAAATAATCCCTGTTCACTTCTATAAATCATTGTTGTAATATTGTTAAAAATTCTGATGTGGGCAGCATATGTCTTTCCCTGCAGACTCATATTCACGTTCTCTTTATTTCTTCAATAATAATTTGAGTTTATCTGCACACAATAACAGCCATAAGTATTTTAAATGACATTAAATTTGCACGTTAAACTTAAATTTGGTTCTCATTTGATAGCTGGACTTATTCTCAAAGGTGTCGTAGCGAAAACACGAAAAAACTAGAATTTCTCAAGAACGGCTAGTCCTAGAGTAATGGGGTTAGTCTTATTCTTTTTATTGTCAAGAATCGCGTATAAAATAAGAATTTAATTGATATAATTGAACACACGTAGTCTTTTATTTTTATATTTAACGATTTTTGCGGACCATTTCGCAAAAATTGCCCGTTCCTTTTTCCCGAATCGTACTAGAATAACCCACAAATGATTTATATACCAAATTTTGTTAAATTTGGTATATAAATCACTTGTAGGTTATTGAAATATTATACACCAAATTTTGTTAAATTTGTTCCATTAGTTTTTAGCTAGAGTGGATAAAGGCAATTTCTGCCGGCCATTTCGCAAAGACGGCAGATTCTTTTATTACGAATCATACTATAATCTAATGAACATCAGGATTTCCCATAAAAAACATACCTACCAAATTTTATGAAATTCGATCCATTAGTTTTTCAATTAGAGTGGATGTAATATCCTCACAGACACACAGAAACATACACAGATGCACCCTTACACACACAGACGTCTTCCTAAAAATAGTTTTTTCGTGTTCTAGAAGTCCCAAAACGTGTAGATCCTTCGAAAATCCGAGTTCCGATCTTCGGCACGATTCCAATACTTTGAATACATAAACACACACACACACATATATTATCTGTGTATCTAAATTCCGTGCCTATGCAATTACAATAGTTGTGATTTTAAATGATCCCTAAACTTTTATTATTTCTTCAACGAAGTCTAATTTTAACTTATGCAGAATGCAAATATCTCAAGCGATTGTAAGGTGAATTACATAAGATTTGCTGAATTTTTTTCGCACAAAATTATTTAGCTCTGGAGTCTGGAATACAAGTTATATGAATGAAATATTCATTGATTTTGCATAGAGAATCAGTTGATTTATATTTCGATACAGTTTTAAATATTTAAGTATAATAAATTATTGTAGTACTGTGATAATGTAAAAGATATCACCACTGAATGTATCACATTTTATAAATTTTTAAATGAAATTGCATTTCAGTTGGAAAGTGTTTCATAATCAATGCTTATGCATGATTGATCTTTCCTGTCCCTAGTTATAAGTTGTTTGGTAGGTGTTTAAATTTGGTTTTATACGTAGCTGTCTTGTATTTTAAGTTCTGGTTATATGAGTTACAACTTATTATTGGAAATTCATATATTATTTTCATTATATATATTGTATATATATATATATATATATATATATATATATATATATATATATATCGTTCTGATTTTTATAGGTCCAATCACTCGAACTATTTAACTTAAACTCTTTTCTTTCTCATATTTTTCAATTCTTTGTATGGTAATAATTGCTTTTTCTTCTTTCCCGACAACGCCCTGGGAGGGAGGCTATGGAATTTTTCAATATTTCAGCGTCAATTGGAGAGTCATTAAAAGAGTGGATTACGAGAATTGGATCTAAAATAGAGTAGAAGAGACCCCTCGGAAAATTTCCCGACGATTCATTCAACACAAAATATGCAAAGAGACAGACGATCGTTTGGCGTCTTGTTTTGGCGACGTTTTCCTCTCAAGGACGGCTTGTTTTCATTTCTCACCACTCTGTCCTCGATCTTTGCCGGGTGAGGTTGTGCGGAGTTGGTTTCCAGTGATCTCGAATCTAGCGATGAAGTGGATGCCTGTGATGACCTTGCTGCTGCTGGCGATCCTCCTCGTGGTCGGAGGAAATTTCGGTAAGGCACTTTCTACTCTTCCGGTTCTCGGATCAAAAAGATGGTGATGATCGTTCGGTCGATGGGTGGGTTACGCCATTGCTCAGGGGCGGACTGGGCCCCTGGGCATCTACGGGTCCACTCCACTGTCCGTGAATTACCCGTTCAATAATTTTTTCAATTTAGGTGCATTTATATATTACTTTCCTTATATGCATAGTATACTGTATAAGGGAAACAGTGTGACGGGGGCCGAATATTCAAATTCGCGTTTTCGACGGAAGAGCACGTTTAAAGCATCCCTGAACACAAATTAAACGTTTTTGACGTGATGTCTGTGGAGACGATATTTCACGAATAAAGGGAGAGATTCGAACGAAATTGGGTACAAAAATTTCAATTTGTGAACACTGGTACCCTATTGTTTATAAACGCAATCGAATGTTCAGAACACCCCTAAATTTTCGACTGAAATTTTGAAAAAATCGTCAAAAAATCAAAAACCTCCAATAAAGTTACATAAATAATCATTTCTTATGTAATTTTTCATTATAAAACGATGGACATAAAAATTAGAACGTTAGTATGAACCGCTCTCGAGATATTACACATTTTCAAATAAATGTATAAAAACTCCCATAAAATTAAAAAAAAAAAAATTAACTATTATAAAATATCCTCACTGCAGATTTTGATTATTCCATGCTGACGAGTGCATAATAAATGAGAAACCAGTCCATAGATGCTGGTATCTTTAATAGGAGTGCCTTCTCCATTATATCCTATTCAGAAATTGATATATTAGAATGTTGTAAAATTATAAGAACAGAACAGTTTTATCAGGCTATTTTCATAAAAAATATTATGACTGGAGAAACAAATATGAGTTGAGCAAGAAAAATAGCGCATCTATTTTGAAGTTGAAATTGGGGCTGTAGCTAATATATTTCACATGATGCCTTTGAAGAGCAAGTATTTTAGCTATATTTCAGGCATTTAAAACTAACTTGAATATACTCGGAAAGCTGTATCTATTTACTCAGTTTTGTTTCCATTCACCTATTATGTGTACATACATCACGTAGATGGTTATCACAAAAACAAAATATCAATTTAGAATGTTCTGATATTAAAATATGCAATTATATGAGGTTTTTACTGTCTAAGAAAAGTTGAAACCACTTTATGTGAAATATCAGTTGACACGAACTGCAGGCTAGGCACTATCAGTGCCTACTATGTATTTCATTATATATTTATTTGTTTCATATAAAGTGGTTAACATGAAATTTGAATTAATGTAAAAAAAAAGTCTATTCCTCTGAAAGTCCAATTCTTCAGATAACACACTAGGTTAGAGTGTAAATCTCAACCAACTTGTTTATTTTTGGTGATATCAATTGAAATCCATAGCATCTATGCTATTGGTATATAACTTTTTAATACTTCTGTAAAGAAACCAGGCATAAAAAATTAGGTGACAGATTAGATTTTTTAAGAAAGTATTACAAAGTTATATTCTTACAAGCAGCAGTTTATTTATTTTGATCTATTGGTATCTTTTATTAAGATAGAAACAAGGAGCGAGCATTAAAGGAGAACTAGAGTCAGTATGTAATATATTGAATGTCAAAATTTTCAACATTCAGGTATCAGTTGTTATATTGAAAATGTTTGAAGTAAATAAAAGTTTAATAAAGAATGCCAAGAAATGAACTTATATATTTAAAAGTATGCACTGGTTGTGACTTACCTGTTTAAAGATATCCCCCCCCCCCCCAACTCCAGGAAAAAATCTATTTGAATTTTTTTTTAATTACACGAAATTAAGCCACAAATCATACTGTAATTGCTAATATGTTGAAGACCCAGACCGTCCGACTCATCCTAGGACTTGAGCAACCATTTGGACGGCCGAGAAAATAATTGCTAATATGTGTAAAAATTTCCTCAAAATACCAGATGAGGCTGTAATAATGAGGCTGTATTTTAATTGTAAATCCATTGACACAGTTTTACAACAATATAGGTATGTCATTGTTTTGGCGTTGCCACTTTGTTTTCTTTTGGTTAATGAAGGTGACATAGCATTAGCATTGCTCACACCTATTCAAATGGTAAAGAAACCAATATGCAAATCTATTTGTTTATAATTTAATGTGAACAGCAAGCAACTGATATAGCATTTTCGAAGCATATCAGTTATTAAAATTGTTTTTAGCAATGAAAATTATTAGCACATCACTGGGTATATAGAGTGCGAAGGATTGATGACCCACCCTCTACACTAAATATTTTACCCAGGATCACATTGTAAACCTGCATTTTTTATTAATTTTAGATTAATATTCTCAAAAACTTCCCAAATTTTTTGTCCAAACTATTCCATTGTATGGCTTTTTCTTTTAAATCAAACACATGGGGGTAGTTTTGTTCACAAACTTGCATCAATATTTGAAACCGACTTCAAAATAGGTTATGGTACCCTACATTTAAACGGTTATATATTTTGTTTTGGGTAGGTAACTTGCTTTCTTGTAGTTAAAGCATTAATAAAATAAAACAAATTGCCTCAAGTACTATTTCAATGAGGTATATCGAGTACTACATCAATGAAAATAGGATTAAAAAATGCTGTGATTCACGTACAAAATACAATATAAAGTGGGCATATGATGCCTTTAATAAACACAATACGTATAACACAAGTATTTCAAATTATATGCTGTATATATTTTTTTTTCAGTGAATGAAGCATTTTATTCATGGATCAAGTAGTAATAATATATTGTATTTAATTATTTAGTTCAAAAGCAAATAAATATTATCGGGTGTATATAAAGTAAAATACATGACGAAATGTATCTAATGAAAATGTAAACACGTATAATCTCGAAGACGACGGATTTTGTCACTGTCAAACTTCGAAGTGTGTGCGGTCGAGGCTATCCTTGTTGCAGTGCGAACGCCAAAAGATGATAGGTCGACTCAAGTTTAAAATGACTTAAATTTAGGTCGACTTAACATCGGCAGTGCGAACAGGGTATACGTCGCTTTCTACTCTTTCGGTTCTTCGAACAAAAAAAGATGGTGATGTTCGTTCAGCCGATGGGTGGCTACATCACTGCTCAGGGGCAAGGGCGGACTGGACTCCTAGTCATCTACGGGTCATTCCACTGGCCATGAATTACCCGTTCAGTACTGTTTTCAGTTTAGGTGCACTTATATATTACTTTCCTTATATACATAGTATACTGTATAAGGAAATTAGTGTCACGGAATCGAACAGTCGAATTCGAGTTTTCGACGGGAGAGCACGTTTCAAGCATCCCTGAACACGAATCAAACATTTTTGAAGTGATGTCTGTGTGTGGGGGGGGGGGGGGGAGGTCAGTGAGTCTGTGGAGACGATAACTGACGAACGAATGGACCGATTCGAACCAAATTTGGTACAAAAATCACAATCCGTAAACACTGGAAGCCTATTGTTTTTATACGCAATCGAATGTTCAGAACCCCCCTAAATTTTCGAGTAAAATTTTGAAAAAATCGTCAAAAAATCAAAACCACTAATAAAGTCACGCAAATAGACATTTCTTATGTAATTTTTCATTAGGAAACGATTGGCATAAATTTTAGAACGCTAACACAAACCGTTCTCGAGATATTGCACATTTTTCAAAAAAATTATCAAAAAGTCATATAAAATAAAAAAAAAATATTTCCTATTGAGAAACATGTTCACTTTTCATATGTAATACCATACGATAAATTGGGTGACATCATTCTCGTGGATCTAGCTCGTTCCATTCATGGAAAAAGATACTTTGTGTAATACTTTTGTATTTGAGCGCCAATAGTCATGTGTCTGCTGTAAGAATAACTTATTTCTTCATCCATAACGCTTGGCGAGATTTTGGCGACGAATTTGGTTCGAACACCCCCAAATTTTCTACTGAAATTTTGAAAAAATCATCAAAAAATCAAAAACCTCCAATAAAATTACATAAATAATCAATTTTTATGTAATTTTTAATTATAAAACGATGGACACAAAAATTAGAACGCTAGTATGAACCGTTCTCGTGATATTACACATTTTCAAATAAATGTATCAAAAAATCCCATAAGTATATGTGAGTCTGTGGAGACGATATCTCACGAACGAAGGTACAGATTCGAACGAAATTGAGTACAAAAATTACAATCTGTGAACACTGGAACCCTATTGTTTATAAATGCAATCGAATGTTCAGAACACTCCTAAATTTTCGATTGAAATTTTGAAAAAATCGTCAAAAAAAATCAAAACTTTCAATAAAGTTACGTAAATAATCATGTCTTATGTAATTTTTCGTTATAAAATGATTGACACAAAAATTAGGAAGCTAGTACGAACCGTTCTCGAGATATTACACATTTTTCAAATAAATGTATCAAAAATTCCCATAAAATTATAAAAAAAATAACTATTGTAAAATATGTCCACTTTTCATATGTAACATTATGCGATAAATTCGTTAACATCATTCTCGTGGATTTAGGACGTTCCATTCACGAAAGAAGATACTTTGAGAACTAGTTTTTTATTTGGAGGCCAGTAGATCTACTATGTCTGGTGTATAACGTCTGTCGCGAAATTTCTGCGACAAATTAGGCAAAATATCACCAACTTGGCGACTTTTTAAAAATGTTGCAAAATTGACGAAAATGTCGCCAAATTGGTGAAAATGACGACTGATTGATAAAAATTCAATATCTTGGTTCAATATCTTATGTTCCATAAGAATCGACAAAAAGAGTAACCCATTTCTCCGTCCGTCCGTAACGCTACTTGAAAATTTTGGCAAGATGTTACTCGAAAATTTTGGCAAGATGTCGCTAACTTGACGACTTTTTTTAATGTTGCCAAAGTGGGGAGAAATGTCACCAAATTAATAAAAATGACGCCAAATGGGATGTCATGATTTGCTCTTCTCTCCGTTTATCTATAACACTTGGCGATACATTTGGAGAATGATCAAGCGGGATATCGCCATCTTGGCAATATTTCGCATCAGGTTGATAAAAATATCATCAAAGTTAATGGAAATGACGTCTAATCGATGAATGAATTAATAAAATATTTTAATATATGGACTTATTGAGGATCCTATCCAAATTGATAAATTGTTTATTTGGGGGTTTCGTGAAATACAGGTATAAACTGGGTACTTTGAAGCAGTTTAACGTGTTGCCATCGGAAAAGCGTCCAGTGTACAATTCAACGTTAAAAACACTGTACCGTGAATATTTTCATCATTTTTACTTTCCCTATATACATAATGTATAAGGAAAGTATTGTGACGGGGTCGAAAATTCGAATTCGAGTTTTCGACGGGAGAGCACGTTTCAAGCATCCCTGATCACGAATCAAACATTTTTGAAGTGATGTGTGTGTGTGTGTGTATGTGAGTCTGTGTGAGTCTGTGGAGACGATAACTGACGAACGAATGGACCGATTGGAACCAAATTTGGTACAAAAATCACAATCCGTAAACATTGGAAGCCTATTGTTTTTATACGCAATCGAATGTTCAGAACCCCCCTAAATTTTCGAAAGAAATTTTGAAAAAATCGTCAAAAAATCAAAACCACTAATAAAGTTACGAAAATAGACATTTCTTATGAAATGTTTCATTAGAAAACGATTGACATAAATTTTAGAACGCTAACATGAACCGTTCTCTAGATATTGCACATTTTTCAAAAAAATTATCAAAAAGTCATATAAAATAAAAAAAAATATTTCCTATTGAGAAACATGTTCACTTTTCATATGTAATACCATGCGATAAATTAGATGACACCATTCTCGTGGATCTAGCTCGTTCCATTCATGGAAAAATATACTTTGTGTAATACTTTTGTATTTGAACGCCAATAGCATTTATCTGCTGTAAGAATAACTTATTTCTTCGTCCATAACGCTTGGCAAGATTTTGGCGACGATTTTGGCGGAATGTCGCCAACTTGGCTTTTGAAATGTTGCCAAATTAACGAAAATCTCGCCAAATGGATAAAAATGGCGGTAAATCAATGAAAATGACGACTCATTGTCGAAAATTCAATATCTTGGAAAGAATATTAGTATCTACTATAAGAACAACCTATCTTTTTAATGTAAAAGTAGTAAATTCATTACATTATATAAGGAAAGTCATGTGTTGCCCACATCAGATTTTTTGACTGTAAAAAAGTCGTCAATTCATTTCATTATATAAGGAAAGTCTTGGCCGCATCGGATTTTTTTGTTGTGTTGAGATACTTCGTCAAGAAGTAAAGCAGTGGGTGAAGATTATTAGCAAAAAAAATTAAAATTACGTAGTTCTCCATAGGATCCATATTGTAAAACGCAAATTCTTCTCATAGACCCATGGCTCAAGTTCATTTTTAAAACTTACAACATAGTTGAAAAGTGTTTATGACTTGGTTCATTCTGCCTGTCTTCTCGTTCGCACGATCATTGCCGTAAAAATGACTTTATCAAAATGAAATTTTAATGTGTTGTTGAGACGGTCTGTGGAACATGTGGGAATGAAAATCAATAATATCACCCAATTAGTTTTGGATGGAACCAAGTTGAAAAAGGAAAATACATTGAACCCCATGGGACCTCATTTTTCAAACACTTTTTAAGCGGAGAAAATGGCTTCGAAAATTTTAGGAAATATTCAAATGATCCCATAAAATATATAAAAAAAATTTGAGCAAAATAGGTTCGGTAGATTTTTAATTTAAAATTAAAATAATAATGACACCCATATTATAGGAAAAGATCACGTGACCCATTTCAAAATAAAATAGGGTATCCATCTTTTCTTTCTCAGAATAAAAATCGTGATTTTTAAAGTTCTTTTCAATTTATATTGAGTGTTGAATCCGTCCTAAAACCGCTTTATTTTTGCGTATTTTCTATGCATCGCTATTCTCCGCCAACGCAA